>OX371223.1:281904056-282506304 GCA_947310385.1 Nephrotoma appendiculata
GCATTTTTAATTCTACTTATAATCATATTTTGGATAAGCCCCCCGCAGCATGAGATGATTTCATTTTGTGTGGTTTTGCTGATATATGTGGCACTACCTTTCGCATTTTTTAAACAATTATACAATTATTTGTCGTATTTCACACGGTATTTAAGTAGTTCACGAAAATTACCTTCATTTTTAGTTTGTTTTTTTTCTAACATTAAAGGCCCAGAATCACGATGGCCTTGAAAACTTATATTTTGCCGTTCCAGAAAAATTATGGATTCGACGATAGGTTTGAGATGTTATCTATTTTCTCGAATTTGTGTTTCTCTTTGAAAATCTAAACGATTGCGGATATCAATGTTGGGAGTTTGTTAAGTTGAAAGAAAGTCCTTTACCGACTGAACCACGTTCTTATGATACACAGTTAATTCATGCTGAGTTAAATCACCATCTTTACCCAAAAGTTTGGAAAATATTGTCAAAGGCTTCGATACTTGTTTACTTATTAGCATATTTGAATTTGCACCACCATAAATTGCAAAAATAAAACAATATTTGCAAAAAACTCCGGTTAATTCTTTAGAATAAGTTAGCCAATTAAAAGTTTCTAAATTTCCCCCATTTAATTACCCCCATTACCCCCCCCCCCCCCCCCCCCTTCAAATCCGCGCTTAGCTGCAAGTATGAAAAATGCATCAAAAAACCAAATGTGATGTGCAGTAAATGCAAGGTCTATTTATGTTTCTCAAAAGAACGCAATTGTTTTTTTGATTTTCACAATCAATAACGTGATATTGATAACCATATCCATACCGATATATTTATATCAAACCGAAATAATTAAGACTTTTCGTTTATTTTATCCAAATTATGTTCCTTTTTTATGTTGAATTTAATTATTATTTATTTCACCTAAGAATGAATTTTATTGCAATTTATATTTTATTTATTTTGAAATGCATATCAGTTGGATTTATTTTTAATAGATATATAACTCTTTAGAAATTTTTACTATACTAATGCAATATTTCTTTTTTTTTACAACTTCAAAAATATTAAAGTTTAAAAGAAATAACCTTAAAAAAACTTTGTCATTAATATATTGTCCAATTTTAAAATATTACCTTCTAGAGAAATAACAGTTTTCCGATAAACTTCCACTTTTATTTTACGAAAAAAATTATTTTTAGCAAATATGAAGTACCATCAATGTGAATGGAGCTTCCAGTCAGTGGAACTTCGGGCCAACTGATTAAACTGCAAAACCATCTCAGAAATAACTTATTCGAATTCAACGGAAGGAATGTGCGGAAGTATGTGTCTGGTAACATTTAAAAAAATCAGTACCGTTAAAAGTCAAATTTCTTGTTATGAGACATCAAAACTTTTTATTATCGATGACATAACCCAAACACACCATTTAACTTTGGCAACAGAATTGTTATATCTTGATATGTAGACACATATTTTTTACCAAACAAAAAATTTTGATATACAAACACATACTCGTACATGAAATCACATTCACCCCGATCGAATTTACCTTCTCTTACCACCCGTTTCTGCACTATAGCAAAAAAAAAAAAAAGACTCGTATCTATAAAAATTTCATAATTTATATCATAAATTGATCTTTAAAATCAAATTCATATTATACGGAAACAATAATAATCATAAAAAATCATAATTCGTGTGGAAAAAATAAATTCTTTGTTGTTGTGTTGTGTGCAGTAAGAACTTTGCGGGAAAACGGCAAGAACGTATCTAAGAAGAAAACACAAAATTTCAACTAACTTTATGAACCGTGCATTATGAACAGCTTTTTTTATTATATTACTACTATATTATTACTATTATTATTTTATAATATAACCTAAAATATAAATTATGTTTATGCTTTAAAAAATGTTATGTTTATTGGATAGACCTTCTCCAAAAGTGTATATCCACATATACGTACGCGCCATCCTCTCGCTTTATAATTCGAAGCAATAGGAAATGTGAGGGTGAATTTTTGTGTTTCATATACTCTTGTCGATTGGATATACATACGAGTACATATAATAAAGTTTAATATGTTATTTGATTTGATTATAATATTTTCAAGTATAACTACATGCAATGTACAAAAAAAAACATAAAAAAAAAATTTAAAGTTTGATTTAAAGATGAAAATGAGATTGTATACGGATTTGATATCGCAAAATACAATACACAATTTAAACAGCATGATTCTGTTACATTGAGTAAATATGCACAATTTATGTTCGTTCAAATATACAATATATACGAAAGTTTAAATTCGTAATCATTGTGTTGGAACTTTATTGGAATTTAGGTTAGATTATTTATTGATGATTATCTTTTCCAGAAATTGTATAATGGAAAATTATTTTCGATTCAATCGTAAACAAAAATTGTGTTGATTTGTAAGCGAGTACTTTCAGGTCAAATTGTGCGGCAGAGGTTGCACAGCTTTAAAGTTAACTTTATTATAAATTTTACGTTATATGATTAAAAATGACGGCTGGTTTAACAAGGCAAGCAAACCTTGGAGCGTCTAGCGTAATCTCTCATTAATTAGAATTTGTGGGTTAATGTTTGGTTGAAAAATTAACACATTTACATTTTCAATGTCACAGCATTAGGTAAATATGTTGTGGCCAACTTTCCTTTATCACGATTATATTCATAGATTACAAATACACCACTCATAATTACTAAAGGGAAAACTTAAATTTACCGGACTTGTTAAACTGACTTGTTTAATCCAAAATTATTATCTCTGTTAAATTTTAGAAACCCAAGAAGGTCAACCATTATTGAAAATTTAATCTTTAAATTTATTTTAATCTTACCATACATTAAATTGACGCTTATGTAAATGCTATACTTTTTTACATCTTGGAAAACAAAAACTCCATCTGAAAGTTGTCGCTTGCAATACACAAATGTCCACTAAATTTTGTATCAATCTTTTTTATCAATTCTCGTAACTTCAGCTAAAATTTTACATGAATTTCTAAATACCATTTGTTTTAAACTTAATTTACATACTGTTTGATTTTAGCGTCATGTGTAGGCAACGAATTTGTCATAGCAAATCATACTACTGAATGGGTTGATCGCATCAACAGTTTTGGGAAGGATTATTTATATAGAGGCAAGACGACACTGTTGTATTGCAAACCGAAGCTAATATCGATCTTATCGAAAATTCGCAATTTGAACTGAAAAACAACGTGGAGACAACAAAAAAGCAATTATCTATATTTGCTGTGTTTTTTTATTAGCACCCGATAGCTGTATTCGGAGCAGCCAATTTTCTATGTGAAAACTTATATTTAGTGCGCTATTATTGCATATAATTAATTTATTTAACTCTAAACTAAGATTTTTCATTCAACTTTTTAGTTAAAAATCGTTAAAAAAATATCTTGGCTCACTTATTTATCGGGAGCCGCTATCGAGAGCGCTATCCATTTCTATGGGAAATTTGAAAAGGCTTTTTATTTTGTAAACCCCTGAAACCATTAGAAACTAAATCTTACAATAAAAATTTAAAACGCAGCAAAATGAATTCTTGTTTATAACGTCATGTCAAAATAAATGTCAATTAATATATTTCAGGTGATAAATGTTTGTTTTATTGAAGAATTTAGTTTTAATTTTTATAGTACAGCGACACCAATGAATAATAGCGGCAGTTTCAATAGAAAATTGCCATTTGGCTCCGGATAGTGCTCCAATATTAAAACACAGCAATTCACTACAAATATTCTACATACACACCGAAAAATATGCTGTATAAGATAGCGGAATTTTGACAGCGGAAAATAAGAGATTGCGCTACTCTCCGCAAGTGGCAGCACTATCCCTAAAGAGAAATAATTTTGTTATGTAATTACCAGCGGAAATTTTTCATTCATTATGTACCACTTTTTTCACTAAATAAAATATCCCAGCGGAAAAAAATATTAAAAGTGAACCTTAAAATGGCAAATTAATTGATCTCCGAAGTAAAGAAACTCGGTATATGAAATTTTGAAATTTAACAACAATCCGTCTATCCACCATTTCTTCCAATAGTAACCAATACTTTCGGTTGTTTTCTAGTAGCCTAGGTCATACTGAGACTATATGGAAAATTTGGGGAAAATTCAGAGACCAGAATTTTCAGTAGAATTTTTTGATTTTCGGCGGCCAAATAAGAGATTTTCAGTTTTAAACCAATATCTCAAAAAACTTCCACTAGTAACCAATACTTTCGGTTGTTTTTCTAGTAGCCTAGGTCATACTGAGACTATATGGAAAATTTGGGGAAAACTCAGAGACCAGAATTTTCACTAAAATTTTTTGATTTTCTGCGGCCATATGTTATTTTCAGTTTTTGACCAATAACTCAAAAAACTTCCACTAGTAACCGATACTTTCGGTTGTTTTTCTAGTAGCTTAGGTCATACTGAGACTATATGGCAAATTTAGGGAAAATTCAAAAACTAGAATTTTCACTAGAATTTTCTGATTTTCTGCGGCCTTATGTTATTTTCAGTTTTTGACCAATAACTCAAAAAACTTCCACTAGTAACCAATACTTTCGGTTGTTTTTCTAGTAGCTTAGGTCATACTGAGACTATATGGAAAATTTGGGGAAAATTCAGAGACCAGAATTTTCAGTAGAATTTTTTGATTTTCAGCAGCCAAATAAGAGATTATCAGTTTTTGACCAATAACTCCAATAACTATTTGGCCGCAGAAAATCAAAAAATTCTACTGAAAATTCTGGTCTCTGAGTTTTCCCCAAATTTTCCATATAGTCTCAGTATGACCTAAGCTACTAGAAAAACAACCGAAAATATTGAGTACTAGTGGAAGTTTTTTGAGTTATTGGTCAAAAACTGAAAATCTCTTATTTGGCCGCCGAAAATCAAAAAATTCTACTGAAAATTCTGGTCTCTGAATTTTCCCCTAGTTTTCCATATAGTCTCAGTATGACCTAAGCTACTAGAAAAACAACCGATAGTATTGGTTACTAGTGGAAGTTTTTTGAGTTGTTGGTCAAAAACTGAAAATCTCTTATTTGGCCGCCGAAAATCAAAAAATTCTACTGAAAATTCTGGTCTATGAATTTTCCCCAAATTTACCAAATATAGTCTCAGTATGACCTAAGCTACTAGAAAAACAACCGAAAGTATTGGTTACTAGTGGAAGTTTTTTGAGTTATTGGTCAAAAACTGAAAATAACATATGGCCGCCGAAAATCAAAAAATTCTACTGAAAATTCTGGTCTCTGAATTTTCCCAAAATTTTCCATATAGTCTCAGTATGACCTAAGCTACTAGAAAAACAACCGAAAGTATTGGTTACTATTGGAAAAAATGGCGGATAGACGGATTGTTGTTAAATTTCAAGATTTCATATACCGAGTTTCTTTACTTCGGAGATCAATTAATTTGCCATTTTAAGGTTCACTTTTAATATTTTTTTCCGCTAGGATATTTTATTTAGTGAAAAAAGTGGTATATAATGAATGAAAAATTTCCGCTGGTAATTACATAACAAAATTATTTCTCTTTAGTGATAGTGCTGCCACTTGCGGAGAGTAGCGCAATCTCTTATTTTCCGCTGTCAAAATTCCGCTATCTTATACAGCATCCGAAAAATAGTCTATAAAATTTAAGAATTTTGAATTAAAAGCCAAAAATTTTGATGCTAGATTATCGCAAAATTAGACGCAAAGTCGATAGATTTTGCGCTTTCCGTTCTTTGATTTTAATGTATAAAATTGTTTAATCTTAATGTCTATGAAAATCTTTAAAAATAAGACTTTTATGTTATAATTTTTAAAGATTTTTTTCTATAAAAATAAACCAAATTTTTATAGATAATTAAGTTTCAAATTTTTATTTAATATTGCTTAAAATATTAATTTTTAAGGTAATTATTCATAATTTTTAAAGAAAAATATTCATTGGTAAAATAATTCTTAGTACGGTCTACACTTTCAATAGATAAAGTATAAAAATTTAAATAAAAAATCGTTAATTTTATTTATATACATATTAATTTATTTCATTTTCTATAATTTTCTCATGAGACAAACTCTCACATTAAACAAATTGTAAATATTAATTAATTTTTTACATATATAATACAAAATTGCCATTGATTATAATTCAATTTAAAAACTTGTATTATTTATATATACATATAATAAGATATTTTATTTAAAAGTATAAAATTCTTAAATTCAAAAATATTCTTTTAGCCAAATCAGGTCAACACCGGCCACAATATTTTTATTAACTGGTGGACCAATTATTTCAGTTAAATATATAAAATTCATTTCAAGTGCAATATTTTTAATGGAATAACAAAGATAATGTGGTATATAATGAATATTGTAGTATTTTTTTAAATTTAGTTCCACTAAAAACCACTACTTCTTTGTGTAAATATTTGCTAAAATTTATAGATTTAGCCAAATATTTAGAGTATCGTTCTAATCGAAAGTTGTCGTAAATTATAGCCTTATTTGACATTATAAATTCGGTTCAAAAAAAATCATTTGATAGTAAATGATTAGACAATTTTAGTCCTGCCTTTATTGACAATGTAAGAGGAATGTTGATTCGTAAATTAATGCTTCTTGCATATTGCTTGTGAGTTTGATGTTCTGCTTCGAGTCAAAATGACCATAAATATTTTAGAAGGCCGCTTTTGCGATTAATATTTGGGCAATGTACCATAAAATGGTGTTTCGGCTTCAGTGTATAAAATCTCATTAGATCGAGATAATAACAGCATGTCTATTACAGAAATAAATAGAAGTAGAAATTTCAGACACTATATTTCCAATCATGAGAGGAAGATAATGAAA
Organism: Nephrotoma appendiculata; assembly: GCA_947310385.1. Taxonomy (NCBI): domain Eukaryota; kingdom Metazoa; phylum Arthropoda; class Insecta; order Diptera; family Tipulidae; genus Nephrotoma; species Nephrotoma appendiculata. The sequence goes on from OX371223.1 coordinate 281,910,925, forward strand.
AAAAATTATTTTGCCGTAATCATAAAATTTTTGTTCCTTATATGATTTTTGCCTATTGGTTCACTTATATAGGCAATATCAATTTCAGCATAACAAAACATTTGCTTTCGATAGTTGAAATCATCTAAAGACAAAATTTTTTTTATCATAAATCAAATGATTGATAATATGTGAAAGGTTATATTTGCATACTCCAAGGAATAAGTCATGCATTATATCACATGAAACCATATTGATTACATGGATTCCATTTACTTAGGTAAATATACTTTTTTCTTTGATTCCAGTCGGTATAATTTAATTTATTTCGAAGAAAAGAATTAAATTCTCTTGTGTCAGTTTGATTTTGGGATTTTGTCCTTTTACATAATCGATAGAAAGAAATTGAATTAAATTATATAACATAGCCTAAAACACTGATTAGGCCTAAATTATTTACTAAAAATTTGACCAAGTATATATTATAACTTGATGGTTGATTTGTGAACTGTAATATCAATTCCATCGTTTTCTAAAGATTTTGTTATTTCTATTATTGGCCTCAGAGAATGCTGTATAAGATAGCGGACTTTTGACAGTGGAAAATAAGAGATTGCATTACTCGCCGCAAATGGTGGCACTATCACTAAAGAGAATTAATTTTCTTATGTAATTACCAGCGGAAATTTTTCATTCATTATGTACCACTTTTTTCACTAAATAAAATATCTCAGCGGAATAAAATATTAAAAGTGAACCTTAAAATGGCAAATTAATTGATCTCCGAAGTAACGGAACTCGGTATATGAAATCTTGAAATTTAACAACAATCCGCCATTTCTTCCACTAATAACCAATACTTTCGGTTGTTTTTCTAATAGCTTAGGTCATAGTGATACCATATGAAAAATTTGGGGAAAATTCATGGACTAGAACTTTCAATATCTCAAAAACTTCTACAAGTGACCAATACTTTTGGTTGTTTTTCTAGTAGCTTAGGTCATATTTAGACTATATAGAAAATTTGGGAAAAATTCATGGACTAGAATTTTCACTAGAATTTTTTGATTTTCTGCGGCCAAATAAGTTATTTTCAGTTGTTGGTCAATATCTCAAAAACATCCACTAGTAATTAATACTTACGGTTGTTTTTCTAATAGGTTAGGACATACTGAGGCCATATGAACAATTTGGGGACAATTCATGGATTAGAATTTTCATTAGAATTTTTTGATTTTCTGCGGCCATGTAAGTGGCATATGAGTGCCATATAAGTTTTTTCCTTTTGAGATATTGTTCAAAAACTGATTGGTCAACTCTATAGAGTCTCAGTTAGACCTAATCTACTAGAAAAACAACCGAAAGTATTGGTTACTAGTGGAAGTTTTTAAGGTATTGGTCAAAAACTAGTAATCACTTATATGGCCGCAATCAAAAAATTCTAGTGAAAATTCGAATCATTGAATTTTACCCAAATTTTCCATATAGTCTCAGTATGAAACAATTAGAAAAACAACCAAAAGTATTGGTTACTAGTGGAAGTTTTTGAGATATTAACATCTGCTGTAAAGTATTCCCTTGGCTTTTTTCTTTCCATTGCGGGGAGTATAATAGTCCAGCTAAAAGAGTAAATTGAATTACAACAGAGAGGCTTGAAAATATATTTCCGTGACATATAATAAGAAATAAGGCAATGAACTAAAGCCTTTTGATGACGTTTAGTTATATAATTATTTTTTTGGAAAACTCAAGCAAAATTTGACCTTGAATAAAAGTTTCTTTAGAATATGTGTAATAGTCTGACTTGATTCGAATGGTACCCGTGAATTGTTTGAACTGTAAGAAACATATGCACGCAAGATTGTTTTAAGATATATTATCAATATATGAATATATACATACTATATATTCATGTATCACATTCATATTAGGTACTTTAAGTTAAATGAAGTGCTACTTGAAGGTGTATTTGGGCTGCACGGAAAAAAAAACTGGTTACAACGAAGAAAAAACTGAATGATTCAAGAAAAATGAGCACTTGATTTTCAGCTAAGATAACTATTTCATAATGCAAACTTTCAATTTCTTCATTTGATGTTTTTATTTAAATATTGAATTAATAATTTTTTTATTGTTGAAAGAAATTCAATTTCTTAAAGCAAGAAAATATTATTTTGTAGAGCAAATCGCTTTTCTAAGTTTTTAATATCTATTTCTTCATTAAAGATAACAAATTCTTGTTTTAAGGTGACCGTATCTCAAAATACAATAAATTGAGGCTTGTATTAAGAAATTTTACATATCATTGTATGATCTACATTTCTTTAGTTAAGAGTCATTTTCTTATAATTAAAATGCATTTTCTGTCAGAAAACATTTTTTTTTCGTGATAGAAGAACCCATTTATAAATTGTAGAGAAGGAATTGCTTAAATACTTCAAACGCCTTTCTTGGAAAAGCTTTTGAATTTCTAGATTGCGGAAAGTAACTTCTGAAAGCTGTAAAAGTATTTCTTGTTTCCAGCTATTTTTCCTGTTTATTGGATCAACATTAAATAAAATTTCCAAAATAATAACAATAGAATTTAATTATATATTTTTTATTTTAATTTATTATAAGAAATATAAAGATTCGATTTAATATTAATTAGCTATGTCATACAAATTACAATAATAAATACAATAATAAAATACAAATTTAATTAAACAGAAGACATAATTGACTTCAATATATTTACGCTATGATTTATCAAGAAAACTTTACAACTAGTTTTTACAATATCAACAATAATGAACAGTTTAATATTTTGATAGCTTAGCTCACACATATTTTAACATGCAGCAACAAATAAACGTCGATAAGTTTTGAAAAAATTAACATTTAAATTAACAGCTAAACATTAGTTTTTTGTTTACAGTCGTACCTGTAGTTTCTGCAGTAATGATTTTTTTGTTGATTTTTTTGCATTAAGATTACTATTTTTAAATTTATTTTTCAAATAGCCTATCTTCTGGAGCTTACATTAGTAATTTCTATGCTTGTTGTATAAAAAGCTTGCTGGCTTACACGCCTTATAATACAATTCCTGAAAATAAGACAATAAATAGCAAAGATTTTTATATATAACTCATTGTTAGTTACCTTCTTTTCGCCAGGAATAAATACCCGATATCACTAGCAATTGTTTTTAATAAATCAGCTGATACCGGGTTTTTGACCAATATATCACCAACTGTAGATACTAGTAGATTGCGGGTCCTTCCATCGAGTTGTGGTGGAGTTGCTGCATTAAAATGTTTAAGATTTTAAACCCTTTGGTTGAGTCGAGAAACTGGTCAAAGCTGCTGATGATATTTTTCCACTTGAAAAAGAAGAAGGGGCTGGTTAATGCTGTGTCCTGATCCAGTCATACATCGATGAATTTACAGAACCAGTTACTGTTACTATTTAAATTTAGTATTTTCGTCAGCAATTTCTCTGATTAAAAAAATTTAAATAAAACCCTAAATTCATTATGCACAATTTACTCACACAAAACACACAAAAGAGAGCGATCACTTGTTAATTTAAATTATAAATATATGTAATATATATGTATATATAACTTACATTTAATTACTTAGCTTCACCTTAATTATTTTTCAACACCACTAAAAAATATTTTATTTGACAATCACAAAATACACGTTGTTTCTATTAAACTGTTCAAGAGATAATAAATATTACTTATTTGAGTTATATTTCTCAAATTTTTCAACGTTTTCTTGATTTAAAAATTATAGAGTGTACATAAAAAAATCCTTTTGTATAATTAAAAGTATTCTCTCAGGATGAGACATACATATTAAACCAAGAAATATTATGTTAAAGTTTAAAAAATTACTTTTTTGTGATAAGAAAAACATTTCTCGAAGTAACATAGCAAATTGTATTGAAATTATTGAAATTTTTATCTTCATTAAAAAAAACTTGGAATGAGTAAAGATTCATTATTTCTTCAATCAAGATAACTTTTTTGAAATTCTAGAATTCATTAGTTTATCAGAAAGAGAAATAATTTTTTTATTATCAAGAAACGTTTTCAATTTTAAAATGTTGTATTTTAATAAAATTTATGTTTTTGATTTAAGAAAATATTAAATTTCTCGTTTTAAGAAAATGAAAGATTAAATTAAAAGTATTTCTCTTCAAACTAAATTTTTTCTCTTATTATAAAGAATTTATTGCAAAGATAAATACAAGAAAAATAATTCTCAAGATGGAATTTAATTTTAAAACTTCAGTCAAGAAATAATTCTCTTCGTAAGAAAACTATTTTTATAACTAGAAAAACTGGTATCGACATAGAAATTTGGTTTTTAAAGTAAGCAAAAATATTTTTTATTAAATAAAGAAAAATATTTCTTTAAGATAGTATGCTTATTTTTTTCCGTGTGGATAGAGGTGGAACTATATTCTGTTGTTCTTGCACCCATTTTATGACATCGGTGTTAACTGATTTAGTGTCGGCTGTTCTTGCAATTAGCTTCCCTGCAAAATATAAAATATTTACAACAATTATTATACAAAATTACGATTAAATTTTAATTTTAATATCTCGTAAACCTACCAGTTTAGTTCTCCATTCGTTTAGACCGGCTTTAAAGAGGAATTTTTCTGCTCTTGCCAATCCATCAAACAATTCATCTATATCCTCTTTGGTAATAATTCCCAGAACTTGAAGAGTTATTTTGTTTGCCACTAACAGTGGCAATGTAGTAATAGATGTAATACCAAACGACTCCACAACATTTTTAAAATCCATATCTATTTTTTTTTCCACCACAAAACATAACAAACTTTAATTAATTATTAAACTTAAACAAAATGTCCACAATTTTAATACATTTGTTGTAAAAGAAAGCCAGAATTGAATGTGTTCAAATATTATTATAGAAAAGAAACGGTAATTAATAATTGTTTAAAACGTTACTTAGCTTTAAAAAACTGTTTTTAGAGTATTATAAATTTGGGAAATAACTTTAACGAAAATTGTGTTTAATAATTATAGCCACCTTTACCAATAATTTAATTGGTCAATACTGCCCTAGAATTTAAGGAAACAAATTCTTATTTGATAAAAAAAACTTAATTTCCAAAGATTTTTTTTTAATCTATAGAATAAGGATCATTAAAATTAAAGCGAGTAAATACGACTGTTAAAGGAATTACGTACTTAAAGCATATTGTTTGTTTATGTTCAAGATTAAAGTTATGAATAAAAGAAAAAAGGTTATAAAAATTAATAAACTTCCGTTTCTTAAAATCTAGAACCCACTTTTTTCTGCGTGTACTCTACGAATTGTCGATATTGTTTATACCACAATTAGTTGTCTAGGCCATTTTCGATACCAACATATCGAAAATTCCAAATTACGCACAACCTTAAATCCTTGATTTCATCGCTGACCATGTCTCCCCGCAACAGCATCCAGTGATCGAACCAGATAGTACAACTATAAAAGTTCGGGTGGTTTTCAGTAATTTCAACATCTTAAATCTCATCAAACTCCAAACTTTTAGTGGGCCGCACGGTAAACTGTTATAATGAACAGCTGATCGACTGCCCCTTTCCGCGAAAAAAGCGCTTCAACAGCTGGAAGTAGCATCAAGAATAGAATATCTTGATTGACCATCTGAGTGAACAAGTTAACATGCCATCAACTTTGGTATTAGTCACCAAAATAATGTACATTGTCAATGGCACTGCGGGATTTGTATTTCACAAAGTGGCATCCAATTTGCTTATGATTATATGAGCCAAAGGGCAGTCATATTTAAGTTCGATTTAAATGAGCTTCACGAAACAAATACTAACACGAAACGAAGCTTCCCCTCTGAAGATTCTCGTCTGCATGACCCTTTTGTATGAGGTGATTCACTCCCGCATTCAACAGTATTTGGCCTGCTATTCGAAACGACTACAAGCATTTGAAAAATATCACAATACAGACCACGTCACCACTAACGCTGCAGTATTGTACTGTAGAACAAACAATCAAAACGATTTCCATTCCTCGTTTGGAACTATGCGGCGTTTTACTACTCGCAGCTTTTACCGAAACTGAAATGTATTCCAGTATACTTAAGGACGGATTGTTGAGCAGTCTTACATTGGTGGTTGTCTCGACTCCCATATCCAAGTGATAGATTTATTTTTCAAACCGAACCACAAAAAATATTGGAGGTGATGCCAACAACGAAATGTGAGCATGTAGATGTGAAATTTTCATGGTGCAAACATATCAGATGAAAACATTTTGGAAGAGCGCGCCGCTCTAATTTATAACATTTATGTTGAATTAGATGTAGTTTTCTTGATTGCAAGCTGAAATTCAAATTAAAATACGCTGGTTAAAATTTGTGTGCATCTAGGACGATTCATCATGCTGTGTCGGCTGATACAGTTGTCCATCATGAACACGTCAATTGTACGAGGTAGAATTATAGCTGTATAGAAGTCCAATATACATAAAGAAGTATTTCGCAAAAAATATGCAGCAACATCTGCAGTTCCCACATGAAATCCCAGCTTCTTGAATCAGATCATTTAGTTACAAAGAGAAGCCCAACATGCCCAATAAACATATCTAACTTAAGTGATAGTTAAGTAGAAGAATATTATCCAATTTTCACGTGGTTTACTTTTATTCTGGTTCAACACTTCCTTCAAATCTGTCCCGACAATCATTCTTGATTAACTGTTCGAAAGTTGGATTGAAAGGTTACTAATAATTTTATTATTGATCGAAGGCTCAGTTCCCATCCAACCAACCAGATCATGGGGAACCTGCCAAACGAGAGAGTAACACCATCGAAAACGAAGTCAATGGAGCGAGGCGGATATTCTAAAGTAAATAGTTATCCCAGCATTCTGTCCTAAAAAATAACTTTTTTTAATCAGACAACACTATAACATATCAATAAACAATTGTTCATGAAGCATTACACCAGTCCAGATTTCAATTCATTTCGTTTAAAAATATTATAATTGTGAAGTTAGCCCAGTCCTAAAACTTTATCAAAATAATTGAAAGAACGAAAAATTATCAAAATTCATTAAATTCGATTTGTTTTTCACATAATTAAAAAAATTAAAATCTAAATTATCAAAAACCTATAAGATTCTGAGATGCATAAAGTAATAGAAAATTTTAAGCCATTTAAGAAATAATTCGTTCCGTTGCAAGTTCCCGAAAATGAACTCTCGGCGACGAACAACTCGGCGACGGTCAACTCAGCGACGGACAACTCGGCGAGGTGATTCTTATTAGGATATTCAAATTAGACTTGACTGGATTTCCACCAGCAGCAATTGTTGGGGTATTTTTCAAACGATATATTCACTATACAAATATCAGCCACAGATAAGGGAAACATAACCCTTTCCTGACCCGCATACACAATTGTGTATGTAAATTTCGATTACGACAAACGAAGATATCAAGCATAGAATTAGATGGTAATTGAAGACCAGTGTACACAGTTGTGTAAACCACTTAAGTTTCTTGTTTTCGTCCGAAAAATAACAGTAATTATAATAATGATAAAATAATACGGTTGTGAAGTTTGTCCCAAAAAAAATCCCGTGTACATATACATATACAATTAGAAACTTGTAATACAGAACAGTATTAGTATTTACACTGTTAAAATAAAATATTCGCGAAATAACTATATTATAATAGAAAGAGACGGAAATAGGTACCACATTTTTTCATATTCAATTTATGTATTTTGCAAAGATGAAAGAAAGAGTGAGTTTAAATCGAGAAAAATTAAAGCACATTAAGCCCTCGCAAATCTAATCGATTTTATTGGTTTGAGTAGTTTTAGTTTAGATAAATTCTGAATATCCTAGAGTTTGTCGGAAAATTTCTTTATGTCCAAATGTTACCTTCTGGTTGATACAATTAAATAAATCTAGAGTCATTTCCATATCTAGGGGATAGGTGTCATTTTTCACTCTCGCAAATCTAATCAATTTTATTGGTTTAAGTAGTTTTAATTTAGATAAATTCTGAATATCCTCGAGTTTGTCGGAAAATTTCACTATGTCCAAATGTTAGCTTCAGGTTGACACAAACAAATAAATTCAGATCCATTTCCATATCTAGGGGATAGGTGTCATTTTTTGCTCTCGCAAATCTAATCGATTTTATTGGTTTGAGTAGTTTTAATTTAGATAAATTCTGAATACCCTAGAGTTTGTCGGAAAATTTCTTTATGTCCAAATGTTACCTTCTGGTTGATACAATTAAATAAATCTAGAGTCATTTCCATATCTAGGGGATAGGTGTCATTTTTCACTCTCGCAAATCTAATCAATTTTATTGGTTTGAGTAGTTTTAATTTAGATAAATTCTGAATATCCTCGAGTTTGTCGGAAAATTTCACTATGTCCAAATGTTAGCTTCAGGTTGACACAATCAAATAAATTCAGAGCCATTTCCATATCTAGAGGATAGGTGTCATTTTTTGCTCTCGCAAATCTGATCGATTATGTTGGTTTGAGTAGTTTTAATTTAAATAAATTCTGAATATCCTAGAGTTTGTCGGAAAATTTCACTATGTCCAAATGTTAGCTTCAGGTTGACACAATCAAATAAGTCTAGAGCCATTTCCATATCTAGGGGATAGGTGTCATTTTTTGCTCTCGCAAATCTAATCGATTTTGTTGGTTTGAGTAGTTTTATTTTAGATAAATTCTGAATATCCTAGAGTTTGTCGGAAAATTTCTTTATGTCCAAATGTTAGCTCCAGGTTAACACAATCAAATAATTTTAAAGTCATTTCCATATCTAGGGGATAGGTGTCATTTTTCACTCTCGCAATTCTAATCAATTTTATTGGTTTGAGTAGTTTTAATTTAGATAAATTCTGAATATCCTCGAGTTTGTCGGAAAATTTCACTATGTCCAAAGGTTAGCTTCAGGTTGACACAATCAAATAAATTCAGAGCCATTTCCATATCTAGAGGATAGGTGTCATTTTTTGCTCTCGCAAATCTAATCGATTATGTTGGTTTGAGTAGTTTTAATTTAGATAAATTCTGAATATCCTAGAGTTTGTCGGAAAATTTCTTTATGTCCAAATGTTACCTTCTGGTTGATACAATTAAATAAATCTAGAGTCATTTCCATATCTAGGGGATAGGTGTCATTTTTCACTCTCGCAAATCTAATCAATTTTATTGGTTTGAGTAGTTTTAATTTAGATAAATTCTGAATATCCTCGAGTTTGTCGGAAAATTTCACTATGTCCAAATGTTAGCTTCAGGTTGACACAATCAAATAAATTCAGAGCCATTTCCATATCTAGAGGATAGGTGTCATTTTTTGCTCTCGCAAATCTGATCGATTATGTTGGTTTGAGTAGTTTTAATTTAGATAAATTCTGAATATCCTCGAGTTTGTCGGAAAATTTCACTATGTCCAAATGTTAGCTTCAGGTTGACACAATCAAATAAGTCTAGAGTCATTTCCATATCTAGGGGATAGGTGTCATTTTTCACTCTCGCAATTCTAATCAATTTTATTGGTTTGAGTAGTTTCAATTTAGATAAATTCTGAATATCCTAGGGTTTGTCGGAACATTTCACTATGTCCAAATGTTAGCTTCAATTTGACACAATCAAATAAATTCAGAGCCATTTCCATATCTAGGGGATAGGTGTAATTTTTTGCTCTCGCAAATCAAATCGATTTTGTTGGTTTGAGTAGTTTTAGTTTAGATAAATTCTGAATACCCTAGAGTTTGTCGGAAAATTTCACTATGTCCAACGATTAGCTTCAGGTTGACTCAATCAAATAAATTCAGAGCAATTTCCATATCTAGGGGATAGGTGTCATTTTTTGCTCTTACAAATTTAATCGATTTTGTTGGTTTGAGTAGTTTTAGTTTAGATAAATTCTGAATACCCTAGAGTTTGTCGGAAAATTTCACTATGTCCAAAAGCTAGCTTCAGTTTGACACAATCAAATAAATTCAAAGCCATTTTCATATCTAGGGGATAGGTGTCATTTTTTGCTCTCACAAATTTAATCGATTTGGTTGGTTTGAGTAGTTTTAGTTTAGATAAATTCTGAATACCATAGAGTTTGTCGGAAAATTTCACTATGTCCAAAGGTTAGCTTCAGGTTGACACAATCAAATAAATTCAGAGCCATTTCCATATCTAGGGGATAGGTGTCATTTTTCACTCTCGCAATTCTAATCTATTTTATTGGTTTGAGTAGTTTTAGTTTAGATAAATTCTGAATACCCTAGAGTTTGTCGGAAAATTTCACTATGTCCAAAGGTTAGCTTCAGGTTGACACAATCAAATAAATTCAGAGCCATTTCCATATCTAGGGGATAGGTGTCATTTTTCACTCTCGCAATTCTAATCAATTTTATTGGTTTGAGTAGTTTTAATTTAGAAAAATTCTGAATATCCTAGAGTTTGTCGGAAAATTTCACTATGTCCAAGTGTGAGCTTCAGGAATTTATCTAAATTTAAACTACTCAAACCAATAAAATTGATTATATTTGCGAGAGCAAAAAATTTCACATATCCCCTAGATGGCTCTGAATTTTTTTGATTGTGTCAACCTAAAGCTAACATTTGGATTTAGTGAAATTTTCCGACAAACTCTAGGATATTCAGAATTTATCTAAATTAAAACTACTCAAACCAATAAAATTGATTAGAATTGCGAGAGTGAAAAATGACTCCTATCCCCTAGATATGGAAATGGCTCTGAATTTATTTGATTGTGTCAACCTGAAGCTAACCTTTGGACATAGTGAAATTTTCCGACAAACTCTAGGGTATTCAGAATTTATCTAAACTAAAACTACTCAAACCAACAAAATCGATTAAATTTGTGAGAGCAAAAAATGACACCTATCCCCTAGATATGGAAATGGCTCTGAATTTATTTGATTGTGTCAACCTGAAGCTAACCTTTGGACATAGTGAAATTTTCCGACAAACTCTAGGGTATTCAGAATTTATCTAAACTAAAACTACTCAAACCAATAAAATAGATTAGAATTGCGAGAGTGAAAAATGACACCTATCCCCTAGATATGGAAATGGCTCTGAATTTATTTGATTGTGTCAACCTGAAGCTAACCTTTGGACATAGTGAATTTTCCGACAAACTTTAGGATATTCAGAATTTATCTAAACTAAAACTACTCAAACCAATAAAATCGATTAGATTTGCGAGGGCTTAATGTGTTTTAAATTTTCTCGATTATTTCTCATTCTTCTTTCATCTTTGCAAAATACATAAATCGAATATGAAAAAATGTGGCACCTATTTCCGTCTCTTTCTATTATAATATAGTTATTTCGCGAATATTTTATTTTAACAGTGTAAATACTAATACTGTTCTGCATTACAAATTTCTAATTGGATTTGTATATGTACACGGGATTTTTTTTGGGACAAACTTCACAACCGTAGTATATATTATTAAATAAAAATGTGAAAAATTACTTTGGACATTTGGATTTTCTAAAATAATTTATTGTTTCTGATTTTGTGGCAAAGAAATAAGTTTACGAATTTTTTCATTTCAGTTTTTACAGAATTACAGTGCAAATAAACACATTTACGCTTAAATTCTAATTAATAAATTCCAATTTTTTTAGTTCCTTAAAGAAACTCAGAAAACGTTGAAGTACATCCAGTGTAGAAGTAATGAACAAAAAACTTCATTATTTATGAAAAAGATAAGAGAGTGGGAAAAGGTTCATCAGTTTCAAAAAAGTACTTAGAAATAGTAATACTTATTATAAGTAATGTATGTCCCAAAAGATTTACTTCAAATAAAACTCCAATATTTTGTTATTAATTTAAATTGCATATTTATTTTTTAAGCATCACTAAAAAAATTAAATTGTATATGACAAAAGAAAGCTTTTATCGTATAAAAATTTATTCACTAAAATTTACATACTGATACTTGGTCAAAATCCACCTGCAAAAATTGGCAATTACGCTTATTAATAATTAATTAAATATATTAATATTTACAATTTGATTATGTAACTAGAATTTATTGTATTCTAATATTATATCTATAGCTATTCCACAAAGCACTATTTTTAATTAAACAAAAACAAACCAAAGATGCACACCTCGAAGATGTATCTGCATCATATTTTATTTTCACATTGTGGCGACAAAATCAACATTTCCGCAATTAGTCAAATTTATCTTCATTTTTGAATTTTTTTAAATTTTTCCCGTCACCGAGTTGACCATCGCCGAGTTGACCATCGCCGGGTTGACCATCGCCGAGTTGACCGTCGCCGAGTTGACCGGTGCCGAGTTGACTATCGCCGAGTTGTCTGTCATCGAGCTGAGCATTGCCGAGTTGTCCGTCGCCGAGCTGGTCATCGCCGAGTTGGCCGTCGCCGAGTTGACCTTCGCCAAATTACCATCGCCGAGTTCACCGGCTCCGAGTTGACCGTTGCCGAGTTGACCATCGCCGATTTGACCATCGCTGAGTTCACTGGCCCCGAGTTGACCGTCGCCGAGCTGACCGGTGCCGAGTTGACTATCGCCGAGTTGTCTGTCATCGAGCTGAGCATTGCCGAGTTGTCCGTCGCCGAGCTGGTCATCGCCGAGTTGGCCGTCGCCGAGTTGACCTTCGCCAAATTACCATCGCCGAGTTCACCGGCTCCGAGTTCACCGTCGCCGAGTTGACCATCGCCGATTTGACCATCGCTGAGTTCACTGGCCCCGAGTTGACCGTCGCCGAGTTGACCGTCGCCGAATTGATTCCGCCGAGTTGGCCGTCATCGAGTTGACCGTCGCCGAGTTAACCGTCGCCGAGCTGCCCGTCGCTGCGTTTTCTATCGCCGAAATATCCGTCACAGATTTGGTTTCGCCGAGTTGACCTGTTCCGTGGACTTTTGGATAGGATTTTCATTGAATTTATAGTTTTATTGAAATAGTTTGCTTTATCGATCGAGGCGAAAATTTATGTAAATTCATTTAGATCATTTTAGGAAACTTGCCTTGAAACGATTTTATTCTATTTCAGCTCAAAATTAGCTACTATTATATACATTACTAAATCAATTTGCCTTGAGCGTTTTTTTTTCAATTTTGCTTAAAATTAGCCTAGTCCTGATCCGAGAGTTTTTTCGTTTTGGTGAAATAGTTTAAGCTTTGTCAGGAGAGACGAAAATTTAATTAAAATTTTTGGGAACTTGCTTTTTGAACGAAATATTTCTTACATAGCAAAAAATTTTCCATTACTTTATACATCTCAGAATCTTAAAATTTTTTGGTACATTTGATTTTTTTTGAATTACATATATGAAAAACAAATCGAATTTACTAAATTTAATAATTTTTCATTAACTTTAATAGAATTTTTGGGCTGAGCTAACTTCATATATATATATATCGCTCATTAAATAAAACAACGTCATAACACAAAAAAACTCGTTTTGAGATAAGGCAATTTAATGTTTTGGCCTATTGACATTCGGGTACCCAATACTTTACAACACTATAATTAGTGACGGCTAGTGGGCTAACTGTATAAATAACTCAAAAATGATATTTTTTGGGTTATGACGTTGTTTTATTTAATGAGCGATATATACTAACTGTATGTAAATATTTCAAATGCAGCAGTATGAATGTTCACCGAAGAACGGGAAATGCAACCATTCAGCATCTCTTCAATTCGGAGGTCATTGGGAGGCCACAATTTGTTCAGGCAAGCATCACTTTACACGGATGAATCGTCAATTAAAATTCACATTCGAAGAGTTCACAAAACTATTGTGCCAGATCGAAGCGATGATTAAGTTTCAGTCACTTACACCAATAACTGAAAATTCTGATAACATTATTGCAGTTGCTTCAGCTCATTTTTTGACCGTAGCACTTCTATTGTGGCTAATAATACTGTAACTGTCCCGATAACGGTTCAATAAAAAGAACAAATAGTCTGGAAACGATACGCTATGGAGTATTTTAACAATTTACAGAAGTAGAATAAATGAAAAAAAAACAAGAAAACTGACGAATTAAAGATATTGTATTAATCAAAGATACAAATCTCCCACCTCTGTATTGACCACTTACACGAATAACGCAAGGAAACGAAGGGATAGTACTTGTAGATACACTTAAAACAGCGCAACTTCAAAAATGGCACACCATCGATACTGAACTCTAAAATCAACTATAACAAAAGAAAACATCATGCAATTATCCAAGAAACCAAAACGACTACCAATTGCCCAACTCCTCTTAATCAAGCTGAACTGAGTAAATAAAAAATAGCGTCTAGGCCTCACTACATTTATTTTAATTTGTCGATTGCGAGATAATAAAAATATAGATTTTTTTTAAATATATTGAATAAAATCTTCCCATTCAACTAAGCCACTGTAATCTTAGGGAATGTGAGAGAGAGGTGCAAGAATGATTTTGATATTTACGATTTCTGATATGAAGAGGGCGAGTACGTTTAACCTTTATTTCACATCAGTATATAAAATGGCAAATTTCAGTTGATACTAAACAAATTTATTTTGGTCGCTTGTTTTAGAGATGACGAACCTATAATTACATTTTAATTGTAAAAATTATAAATTATTACAAAATCGGAATCTATAGAATTCTCAAAAACATTATTTTCTTAACTTCCTCTCTAAAATAAATATGTATAACACATAAACATTACAACCAAATAGTTAAACCCATTCGATGTCACAAATCAAAATGATGTACAACTTTGATTGAAAATCTAAAAGCGAGAAGTAGAATGTGCTGTTTAATAAATTTACTATACAGTCTAATGAATAATTGTATTGCATTTAACTATATAGAAATGTCAAATCTATAAATAAATAAAAAATCGTCTTATTGATTTATTTATTTTGTTATTTTGTACTAGGTTTATTTTAAAATTATAGCATACATAACAAAGTGTTTTCATATATAAAGTTAGAAGACATATTTTCAATTGAAATTCCACAAACAATTTTTTTTTATTTGATCACAAATTTTTATTTTGCAACTTTTTTTTTTGTTTTTATCGAATAAGATCAGAGAGAAGAAATAAGTGACTTTGTTGTCACTGTTGTCTGTTGAATTTCATAGAAGAGTGTAATGTAATTAAGAAGAAGTTTGAATCTAAATAAAATTCACTTTTAATTTTAATTTGCACAAGCAAATTGTTTTTTTTATTCATCGACTTTATAAGGTTTGACTCATTTGGTATTTGCTTATTTACACACTGTATACACATACACTCGATTAAATAAAATGTATATAAAATTAAGTAAAGTCGTTTCAGTCAATTAAAAGTCATTAACACGTAAAGGAATGGGGACTGTTAAATTTGAACATTTTTCTGTAATGCACTTAATTTATGTATCGGTGTAAGTGGTTTGAAATGAAAGGGGCTCATAAAGGAAGTGTTTTATTTAGAAAGGTGATCGTGTCATACGTACTTATTGCAATGTGAACTAAATTTTCTCTAATTTATGACACACATAATTTCTAATCGGCTTGCAGCGATGGGTATGTTTTTTGCCATTACCTAGTTATTTCAAATGGAACATTATCCTTTATCAAGTCAACATAATAAACTTATATATGGGTTCATATTATTGGCCGAAATGTAAAACATTTTACTATGTTACGATACATCCTATTAACATTGTAAAAATTATGTGCGGGCGACCTTTTGCTTATTTAATTTAAAACATCAGGTTTTCCAGTAGTAAAAGTAGTATAAAATCGACTAGGAGGAATTTTCAATTTTTATAATCTCAATTCTGACCTTAACCCATATTAGCCCAAATTAATTTTTTGTGGGTAAAATATAAACTGCTTAGTAAGTATTTTGAATGATGAATCTGGAAAACAAAAAATTGTTGGAAAAATAAAAAACAACGTTAGATAACTGGAATACAAAAAAAATGCAAAAAATAACAAATTACCTTCAAAGTCCTTGAAATTATGTAATAAAATATAATTGCAAATGTGTCCTGTAAAATTATGGTAATTGAATAATTCACCTGCACTGCTGCGATTGCAAAACTAATTTCTCCAATTCTATTTTTAGCAGATGTTTTGTATAACATATTGATCACTGTGAACTCTCCTGACAATAACGACAGCTTCTTTGTTTTATGAACATATGTTTATTGGTTATTAAGGAATTTTAAAAAATGTTCAATTTTTTAACTGACTAACATTTATAAACATACAAAATTATAAATTTTACAAGATTCACACTCATCGGTACTTACATGATAAGATTATAGTTTTCGGTATCTTTGTTATATGCATGGTACAAATCATAAAATTTTGGTGATGAATCGGTAAAATTCCTACTATTAGAATGAAGTAAGTTTGATTTAATTTATAATATTCAAAATCAATTTCTTCTTTTTTATTCGCAATTTATTTTTGGACACAGATTTGAAATAATTTTTGAATTTAAGAGCAAATGATGCAATGATTCCTAAACAGGATTTAAAAATATACAGCTGAGAATAATGACGTATCATACGAAAAGGGTAAGGAAAAGGATGAAACCGAAAACGACCTTGCACGCCTTGCAAGGAAATTACAAGAAAGTAGTCGCTAAGTATAAGCTTTAGAAAAACGAAACAGCGATCGAAAGAGCCTCGCATAAATAGTATTTAACATTCGATTCAGAGTGTCATGTTCTCGTTAAAGAATCGAATCTCATGTCAAATCTCGATTTATTAAAATTGTTTGATGGAATATGATTTGGTTGTTTGCAAGACAAGCATTTTTCAGTGTCACAGATATGGTACACAAATCGTTTCGATAGGAGACAAATCAGTGAGGTGGAAGTGGTTGGTAGGTAGTGACGGAAGAATGCATAATTCCCAAAATTCTGAGCCATATGTTGTCATTCAATTCATGTCTGAACTGCTATGAAATTGATCATATTTTTGATACGTTGAAACCCCAATGTCACAAATTTAAAAGTATGTGCATCGCTGTATCAGTATTATATGTTGATTAGATCAAATATACTTTTATAGAGTGGTTTCAGTGCTATCTAATAACTATAACAGGTATAATTACAGAATAACTCTATTTTTGGGTTATAAGCAACCGCAGTGTACACATTAAAGCACTCTTTGCGGTCATAGAAGGAAGCGGTTTTGAAGATTTTGTTCAGTGGTTTGATTCTACTTTAATCATGTGCACGTCTAAAGCTTGTAATGAACAAATCTTCAAAAATAGTAAAATTGACCGCTTACGTCGCTTCTATGAAACGGTTTCTTCCACTTTAGTTGCGCGGTCGGTAATCTCCAGCCGATGTTAGCCGAGTATACATATGTACACTTGGAAACCGGAGATTTTACCCACGTTGAGTGTATATTGATGTTAGCTAAAACAGGTGTAAAAATAACAAGTATGGAAAAACAAACACAACTTAATTGATGATAAACTGGTAAATATTATTGAACTGAAAAATAGAGTATTTATAAATAAGCAAAACATAGTTTGAAATGTTAAACTGCGACACCACGAATGAAATATTAACATTTAAAAATACCTTTCTGAAAGCAGAACTATCAAACTATAAATTAATTTTTTTTTTTCAAAATTAAATATAATCCTAAATTGACGAAAATTTTTAAATATTTAGCTGGAAAAGTCATATCCGATTAATTCTGTATTAAAAATACAGTGTATACGTTTGATTTAAGTTGCAAAGTTTTAAATAAAACAAAATAAATACCACATTTAAATTTTACATATACGAGCTAGAAAATACACTTTACGTTTACGTATACGAGCCAGAAAGTGAATTAGATGCTAAAAATGAAAATTTTAATGGAAGAATAATATTTAACACTTTTAAGAAAAGTATTTTAAAAAACACTAATGTTTCGAAGATTAAAATTGCACACATATGTCAGTGTCAAGTCTGTATTAGTAAAATTGGACGCAGTTTTATAAAAGCGACGTCGACAGTCGACAAAGGCGTTAACCAGTGCCAAAATCAAAAATAGGAATCAAAAAATTAAAAAATTCTTAAAATTAAATTAAACATACAAATAGTTATTTAATACATAATTGGTTTACCTTATAATAATAATAGTAATAAGCTTGATAGAATTTCCCTCTCCTCATATTATAACATGCAAGAAGGGAATACCAAATTGTATTCTGATTGAAACTGCTATTTTTGAAATATAATACCTGAGACAACATAAAAGAGATATTTCATCCTATGTAAACGTAAAAATTTAAACTGCGATTTGATTTTCTGTAAATAGCCCCATACAATCAAAAATATTTTGATTACGCAGTTTAAAGAAATATCACAGATCTAACGATGACATTGGAATTATCAGAGGTTTGTTTTGTTTTCATTTTTTAGTTCAAACGAAAAATCTAATTTGATTGTCTGTGATAATACTAATGTGCAATAGTAAGAACACAACAAAATTTTGTTAAAGTAAGCTTAATATTAAATTACACCTATCATAGTATTACATGCACGAAGAAACTAAGAAATTGTATTAAAATTTTTTATCGTAATTTACTCTTTCGACATTATTACATGCACGAAGTGAATACCTAAATTATATTCAGATTCAAACAGCTATTTTTAAAATATAAGTCTAACCCGATTTAACGAATCTCTTATTAGACGGTGCCCGATTTTGCTGCACCTATTATACGAAAGAAAAGTATCCGATTTTACAAAAACTTCAAAAACTTGAAATTTTATTGCATAAATGTAACTGCAAAGTGTCAAAAAATGGATCAAATTTTAATCCAAATGATTAAACCCTTTTACGGACGCACAAGTATTTAAGGATAGTTGTTACAGGATACATACTATAATTTAGATTCTTCACCATTTTAGTCAACCCGGGTATAGTACAGATTATGTCATAAAAAAAACAATTTGGGGCACAATGAAAACAGAAACGCTTTCTCTGAGACAGTGTCTTTTTATTATTTTTTTTGTGTCGGTATATACCGACGTGTACGCGACAGGGTTAAGTACAGAAAAATATTGATGCTAGAGGTAATGGAATGGTAAATAGAGCAAATGGGATGAAATTTCGGAAATCAGTATTCAAAACTTGTAGCGTTAAGTTGAGTTCATTGTTGATGATAAACTGGTTCATGAGGATTATGTTTGTTTGGCTTTTCAAAGTAATTGGTTTAAACTTCGGGTTGCTGATGAAATTGAAAAAGAGCGGTATTAGTGCAATAACTTAACTGATAATGATATTATATCGATAGTTTTAGAACAATCAGAATTTTACCGTAAGTGCACTTGTTTTCGCATGCAAATTCATTCTTAATTTAATTTTTCAAGAGAGCGTATGCGTTGCAGGAGTTATTTTACACAGTTTCCTTTATTCTATTTTATTTTGTTTCAAACCGTAAAATATGGCCATAAACTCTGAAAGTATAATACACGATGACAACAATAATTTCAATGATATTAGCAGTAGTGACGTAGAATTTGAATTCGGTTTTTTTATTGATAAAAATTAAAATCGAAGAAATATTACGTTTTCAGACTATCTAATTATAGTGACAATAGTAGTGATAGCGAAGTACTTCCTAGAAATAGAAGAATACCAAATAAAAGTTACATTGCGGATGTAGATAATGAACATGATATTGCGGATGAGAGTACCGAATGAAAAAATGTTGCAGAAGTTGATGACATTCCACCTCGGATACCATTCAACACTTTTTCAAGGTCACAGGTTGAATATGATAAACAATAAATTCATTTACACAAAAGCATCTTTGGTCTCACGTGGCCGAACCGGAGCGTTTATTGTGGAAAACTTCATGAATTCTGGACGCCTACCCGGCAATAAGAAAACAAGTTTCTCTTCGTATGAAAAGTATCTTGGACCTGGTGGGAAGTAAACTTGAAATACTTCCGGACCGTTAAAGGTTAAATTTAAGAGCTATTCTAACTTTGCGGAAAATTAGAATGATAGCTTTAGAAAATATAGTGGAAAACTAATTATTGGCGTATCTTAATTGTACTCGTTCGAGATTTTAAATCTTTAACCAAATGAAAATATCAGTATTTTTTAACTATACCAAATAAATTATATGTAATGAATTCCTGAACCAAAAATAGTAAATAGTATATTTTTTAATTATGTACTGTAAAATTTTAAATTTTATTTTAATAAATTTGAGGCCAATGATTGGTATTTATTAGATATTTCCTAAAATTTTAAAATTCAAAAACCATTTTTAAAAAATATCCGATTTAACGAATGTCCGATTTTACGAAAGCGGAGTTTTTGGTGCCTTTCGCTTAATCAGGTTAGTACTGTATATAAGTAATGCGCAATGATAAGAATAACACACAATTTTGTTAAAGTAAGCTAAATAGTAAAAAAACACCTATCATTTTATTATATGCAGGAAGTAATTATCATATTTTATTAAAATAATAAAAATTATTTTCATATTATATAATGATTGTGCAAGAACAAAACAAAATGTATTTTAGGTTGATTTAATCGTAATTTACTCATACCACATTATTACATGCCCGAAGGGAATACCAAACTTTATTCAGATTCAAAGAGCTATTTTTGAAATGAAATAATAAAGTGCAATTGTAAGAATAAAACTAAATTTTGTTAATGTAATATAAATAGTAAATAAGGCCCATCATATTATTATATGCAAGAAGTAAATATCAAATTTTATAAAAATAAAATAAAATATTCTAAAATTATAAATTTATTGTGGAACGGTCAGAACAAAACAAAATTTATTTAAAGTTAATTTAATAGTAAATTACTTTTAACACATTTTTACATGCACGAAGTGAATACCAAATTTCATTCAAATTCAAACAGCTATTTTGGAAATATATAAGTAATTTGCAATTATAAGTAAAGAATAAAATTTTGTTGAAGTAAGCTTAATAGTAAATTACAACCAATATTATTATTATATGCACGAAGTAAATATCAAATTTTATTAAAATAGTAAGAAATATTTATGAATTGAAATTTGAAAATAATTGTGTAAGAACAAAACAAAATGTATTTTAGGTTGATTTAGTCGTAATTTACTCTTACAACAATATTACATGCACGAAGTGAATACCAAATTTTATTCAGATTAAAACCGCTCTTTTTGAAATGAAATATTAATGTGCAATGGTAAGAATAAAACCTATTTTTTGTTAGAATAAGCTAAATAGTAAATTACAACCCATCATATTATTATATGCACGAAGTAAATATCAAATTTTATTAAAATAAAAATAAATATTGTTTAATTATAAAATTATTGTGCAACTCTTACCACATTATTACATGCACGAAGTGAGTATCAGATTTCATTCATAATCAAAAAGCTATTTTTGAAATAAAATAGTAATGTACAATGGTAAAAATAAAGCAATATTTTGTTGAACTAAGCTTAATAGTAAATTACACCTATACCTAACTAAGCTTAATAGTAAATTACCTTACCAAATTTTTTTCAGATTTAAAAAGCTATTTTTGAAATGAAATAGTAATGTGCAATGGTAAGAATAAAACTAAATTTTGTTAAAGTAAAGTAAATAGTAAATAAGGCCTATCATATTATTATATGCACGAAGTAAATATCAAATATTATTAAAATATAAAAAAATATTTTCAAAATATAAATGTTTGTGTAACGGACAGGACAGAACAAAATTTATTTAAAGTTAATTTAATCGTTTTTTACTCTTAACACATTATTACATGCACGAAGAGAATATAAAATTTTATTCAGATCTAAAAACTATTTTTGAAATAAAATAGTAGTGAGAAATGGTAAGAAGAACACACAATTTTGTTAAAGTAAACTTAATAGTAAATTACACCCATCAAATTATTATATGCACGAAGTAAATATCAAATTATATTTAAATATAAAAAAATATTTTCAAATTATAAAAATACTGTGCAAGAACAAAACAAAATGTTTTTTTTTAGGTTGGTTTAATCGTAATTAACTATTACCACAATATTTCATGCACGAAGTGAATACCAAATTTTATTCCGAAATCAAATAGTTATGTGCAATGGTAAGAATAAAACAAAATTTTATTAAAATAAGCTTAATTACACCCGTCATATTATTACATGCACAAAGTAAATATCAAATTTTATTAACATAAAAAAATATTTTTAAATTACAAAACTTTATGGTGCAACGGTCAGTATAAAACAAAATTTATTAGTTTATTCCTTCGTAATTTACTTTTAACACATTATTACATGCACGAAGTGAATACCAGATTTTATTCAGAATCAAAAGGCTATCTTTGAAACAAAGAAGTTATGTGCAATAGTAAGAATAAAACAAAATTTTGTTAAAGTAAGCTAAATAGTAAATTAGAACCTATCATATTATTATATGCACGAAGTAAATATCAAATTTTAATAAAATAAAAAGAAATATTTTCAAATTATAAAAATACTGTGCAATAACAAAATAAAATGTATTTTTAGATTGATTTAATCGTAATTTACTCTTAACACATTTTTACATGCACGAAGTGCATACCAGATTTTATTCAGAATCAAAATGTAACGGGACGGCTGATTCGTTGTTGAATTTACGCTCCGTTGACAAAATACCTAAATGGTTCTCACATCAGTGACTGTAGCACGTTTGCCAGCTAGGAATCATCGGTTGGGCGGGATCTTTGTCACTAACCATATAGATCTAGATGTGCTACTTTGGTTAACCCATGCGGACAAGTTTTTCACTTTTTCC
Organism: Nephrotoma appendiculata; assembly: GCA_947310385.1. NCBI lineage: Eukaryota > Metazoa > Arthropoda > Insecta > Diptera > Tipulidae > Nephrotoma > Nephrotoma appendiculata. The sequence goes on from OX371223.1 coordinate 281,933,727, forward strand.
TTTTAACTGATTTATTTTTGATACGGAATAAATTAAAACTGCACATAATCACAAACACTTTAACTGGAAATTTTTATTATTACAAGCACTGGTAGTTTTCCCCTTCTTCATTCGTGCAAATTATTGTGGTTGAGATATAAATACCACATGCACTCCACCCTCCCCATTGGCAATATCCTTCAAAACCTTTCGATATGCCCCTGTTTGCCATGTGTGTTTCCAACCCATACTATTTACAACTATTCCATTTGGATGAGTTCCATTTAGTCGAAGAAGATCAAGGACGATAATTTCATAACGGCGGAAAAACGAAAAACACTTAGTGAATACTACCGCCATCACGACAAAACTAGTTTAAGAGAAACATTAATAAGATCACTCGTTCACTTAGTTATGATCAATTTTTAATGACGAATATAAAATAGTTAATATATTTTACAAAAAGGATAATATGATAGTAAACTAAAAGATAGTACCTAACTTTGATCTTAGCTTAATGGATCCGCGGTCCATAAAACCCCGTTATATACGACACATACATAAAGATAATTATTTGTATAAAAAAATTATGTATAGCTAACATGCGTAATAAATAGGATATATATGTATATGCATATGGCGTAAATAAATAGTATACGTAATTTGGATAAATAACTAAATTTGAACTTATGTACTATAAAAATTATCAAGATGCGGTTAAATAAATAATGATTTGAAATCAAGCATTATATACATATGTTTAAGAAAATATAGTAATATAATATAAATAAATATAATAATAATATAAGTAAATATCATAAATAACACTTAGCGTATTTACTGATCCGATGGTGGTGGTGACAGCATAACGGAGGATCCGTGGAAAATTTCGACACCCGTAAATAAAGTATACAAGTTTGTGGAAACCATGTGCGTACGTCTTAAATTTTTCCGAATTCCAGTGAAATTGCACACGTAGGTAAATTTAATCTTCGAGCAGCAAACAATACAAAAAAAACCGGTCGTGAAATGCCCAGCACAGTCGATAACAAAATACTTTTGCTCGATATTTTAATTTTAAAAGTCTGACTGTAAGATGACGGAGCAAAATTATACGTTTGCCAATTGATATTTGCTGAGGCACTATATGATACAAAACAAAAAACTATATTAGATCACTAAACAAAATACGATAATTTAATCACGGTTATCAATTAAACTTTATTAAAGTGACCAATTTCTGACAAAACAAATACAAATTTATAAATACCTTTTACGCGACCGTATTTAAATACTGTTAATCCACAAAACAAAATCCTCGTACAATTTATCAGCTTGAATATGGCTGAACTTTAGAATATTTTTAATAAAAATATTTACTACACAACACTGGTATACTTTAATAACTTATGTTGTTATCTCGGCAGACACAACCATTGAATGAACCATTATTGTTTACTTGCATAAAACAATCGGTATTGAGGCGGGGAAATCAAAATACATTGACAGAATACTGGACGTCAACATCACCATCTACCACATTCTAAATTAATTAATTAATTATACCAATCATTTTCAACTGACCATGTTTACACGTTATTTATAAACTAGTGCAATTGCATTATACCGAAAAACTCGGAGTATTCATGAGTGTAACTTATTGAGTTATTGCGTAAATTCAACCGACAAAATAAAAATGTGACTGACCTGGAACATCCTCAAATGTTACAAAAAGGCTATCTTTGAAATAAAGATGGTATGTGCTATGGTAAGAATAAAACAAAATTTTGTTAAAGTAAGCTAAATAGTAAATTACAACCTATCATATTATTATATACACGAAGTTAATATCAAATTTTAATAAAATGAAAAGAAATATTTTCAAATTATAAAAATACTGTGCAAGAACAAAATAAAATGTATTTTTAGGCTGATTTAGTCGTAATTTACTCTTAACACATTATTTCATGCACGAAGTGAATACCACATTTCATTCAGATTAAAACAGCTCTTTTTGAAATGAAATAGTGATGTGCAATGGTAAGAATATTTTTTTTTTTGTTAGAGTAAGCTAAATAGTAAATTACAACCCATCATATTATTATATGCACGAAGTAAATATCAAATTTTATTAAAATAAAAATAAATATTGTTTAATTATAAAATTATTGTGCAACGTTCAAATCAAAGCAAAATGTATTTAAAGTTTATTCTATCGTAGTTTACTCTTACCACAATATTACATGTCCGAAGTGAGTATCAGATTTCATTCCGAATCAAATCGTTTTTTTTGAAATAAAATAGTAATGTACAATGGTAAAAATAAAGCAATATTTTGTTAAACTAATCTTACTAGTAAATTACAGCCTATCATATTATTATATGCACGTAGTAAATATCAAATTTTTTCAGATTCAAAAAGCTATTTTTGAAATGAAATAGTAATGTGCAATGGTAAGAATAAAACTAAATTTTGTTAAAGTAAAGTAAATAGTAAATAAGGCCTATCATATTATTATATGCACGAAGTAAATATCAAATATTATTAAAATATAAAAAAAAATTTCAAATTATAAATGTTTGTGCAACGGTCAAGACAAAACAAAATTTATTTAAAGTTAATTTAATCGTATTTTACTCTTAACACATTATTACATGCACGAAGTGAATATAAAATTTTGTTCAGATCTAAAAACTATTTTTGAAATAAAATAGTAGTGAGAAATGGTAAGAAGAACACACAATTTTGTTAAAGTAAACTTAATAGTAAATTACACCCATCAAATTATTATATGCACGAAGTAAATATCAAATTATATTTAAATATAAAAAAATATTTTCAAATTATAAAAATACTGTGCAAGAACAAAACAAAATGTTTTTTTTTAGGTTGGTTTAATCGTAATTAACTATTACCACAATATTTCATGCACGAAGTGAATACCAAATTTTATTCCGATTCAAAAAGCTATTTTTGAAATCAAATAGTTATGTGCAATGGTAAGAATAAAACAAAATTTTATTAAAATAAGCTTATTAGAAAATTACACCCGTTATATTATTACATGCACAAAGTAAATATCAAATTTTATTAACATAAAAAAATAGTTTTAAATTACAAAACTTTATGGTGCAATCGTCAGTATAAAACAAAATTTATTAGTTTATTCCTTCGTAATTTTTTATCACATTATTACATGCACGAAGTGAATACCAGATTTTATTCAAATTCAAACAGCTATTTTTGAAATATATAAGTAATTTGCAATTATAAGTAAAGAATAAAATTTTGTTGAAGTAAGCTTAATAGTAAATTACAACCTATCATATTATTATATGCACGAAGTAAATATCAAATATTAATAAAATAAAAAGAAATATTTTTAAATTATAAAAATACTGTGCAAGAACAAAACAAAATGTATTTTTAGGTTTATTTAATCGTAATTTACTTTTAACACATTATTACATGCACGAAGTGAACAACAAATCTTATTCAGAATAAAACAGCTATTTTTGAAATAAAATAGTAATGAGTAATAATAAGATAAACACAGCATTTTGTTAAAGCAACCCTAATAGTAAATTGCACATATCATATTATTATATGCACGAAGTAAATATTAAACTAAATTCAAATAAATAAAATTATTTTGAAATTATAAAACTATTGTGCAACGGTCAAAACAAAACAAAATTTACGTAATGTTAATTTAATCGTAATTTACTTCTAACACATTATTACATGCACGAAGTGAATACCTGATTTTATTCAGAATCAAAAAGCTATCTTTGAAATGAAATAGTTATGTACAATGGTAAGAATAAAACAAAATTTTGTTAAAGTAAGCTTAAAAGTACATTACACCCATTATATTATTTTATGCACGAAGTAAATATCAAATTTTAATAAAATAAAAAAATATTTTCAATTTGCAAACATGTTGTGCAACGATCAGAACAAAACAAAATTTATTTAAAGTTAATTTACTCGTAATTTACTTTTTACACATTATTACATGCACGAAGTGAATAATAAATCTTCTTCAGATTCAAACACCTATTTTTGAAATAAAATAGTAATTTGAAATGTATTTTTATTATTTAGAAAGCAACACAAAAATTACAATCGCGAATGGAATACTTATAATAGTTTTAGAAAATAACGTATTTGACTAAAACCAGTGATTTGCTTCGAAATGTATATTGGTTTAGTAAAACTAAGCAATGATTCCTTATAAACCTTTTACTCGTTTAAATACTTTGTAGATTTATACTGTGGGACTTAACTTGAATTTGTGTTACGATTAAATTAATTACTAAACTAAATTAGTGTAAATTGCAATTGGTAATAGATAGCGCAAGGTAAATAGCATTTGAAATTTAATTATATTATTGCCAATTGCAATGAGAATTACATCTACCAATGTCTAGAAAAACACTGAAACCATTTTAGATTAGTTCGTTACCTAGATAATGCAATCGGTGTCAGACCAAAATAAAAATTAAGTAGGCAATTTCTTTAAAAGTGAAATATGTTCTAATTCTTCTTCTAAAAAATTTAAATGGTCTAATACAGTAAAATAAATATCAGTTTTAATAATTAAACTTAACATTGAGTGACGAGTAAATTGAATGACTTTCTTTAGTAAATATGTCATCATTTATGTACAATGTCATATATTTTCTGCGGTATCACAGAGCGTATAAACATAAATTCAGATCCAATTTTAAACAAATTTTTTTGTCAACATAATCATCTTGCAAAACCTTAAAAAATTTGTTCTTTTGATATATCTTAACGTAAGAACTAAAGCAACAAAAAAAGTTTTTTTTTGTGTGCCGCATAAAATTCACAAAATACAAAACTTTTCGTATAAAGCATATAAAAAACTTTTGGTACATATACTTATTAAAATGTAAAGATTAGCAGGAAAAAGTAAAAATCTCTTATTCTTATTAAAATAATTATTATAAATTTCGTTTCATCTTAGCAATTTTTGCATCTTTACGTGTACCAAAAATGAAAAAAAACAGGAACACAGCGACTTACACATAAAAGTTATAAGAACGATGAAAATATGACAAACTTCAAAACCAAAGTAACTTCATCATTCTTATCTATCGCATATAACATCATAGCTCTATATTTATACACATTTTATCATCTTCATTACCATCATCATAAACATTATCATTTATGCTGTTTCTTTTTGTACTGGGAACAGTTTTTTTTATGTTGTTAAGATTAATGTTGAATTTTTATCATAGATTTTTTTTTGCAAAACTGAAAAGACATTATATACTTTGTTATATATGAGTTGTACATATATATAGCTTTATGTACAAAATTTACGAGATTATATTTTTGGTTTTTGGTTTATTTATGCACTGTGCAGATGGATGAGAAATTGTTTGTTGTGTATATGGTTCAAGGATGAAATGGCGTCCTGATTGAGCGTTTTTGTTGGCCTATAACAACAAAATGTCACCTCTCAATGAACTCAAACGATTTAGATGTATTTTTGAACTAGCAGAGATGCTGATTCACAAGAAATAAAAATGTGCTTTACATAAGATTTTATGTATTATGATTATAATCAAATTGTTTATCTTGGATCAGTGTGCAAAAATTAAGCTGAAAAATATTGTCAAACATTTATAATATACAACAAAAGAATATACAAAAGGCGCCTAAAGAATTATGCTATGGGGAACGTACGCAAAATTGAATCAAACTATGATTATTAAAAATAATGATTTACAATTTTGAAAATTATTTTTCTATAAAAATTACGCAATTTACAATATATTGATTTTAACGTTTTTCCTATAACATATCATGTTTTTCATTTATCCCATATTACTAAGGTGGGCCAACAATTTTTGCTAATATTTAGCTTAATTAAATAAAAATAAAACTTATCATTTTTCTTTTAAGCTGAAATTTCCAAAGTAAAACCAAGAGTTTGTCCTGTGAAAACCGATACACTGAAGTAGCAGTTTTCGTAATTTGATATACGTATTCGAAGTTTTTTTCACTTAACGACCAATAGTCGGTGGAAAAGTCGGGAGGGAAATTTATATTAGGGCGTTTTTATAAGTTCGGATTATTTGATAGTAAAACTAATTTCTGATGAAAACTTACTACTATAATACGATCAAACACTTTTACTTGCACAAAAAAATGGAAAGTTACAGTTGGATTAGAATATAAAAAGAAACAAATTGCCGCTAAGTTTTTAAAAACGCTTTAGTCTTTTTGGACGGGTAACAGTCCAAACTAAAACTTTAGTTTTCCATTTTTTATGATTTCATTTTATTAACTTTTAGCTTGGTCTGCTTGAGTTTTTATTATTTTCGTATTCACCTAATCCTAACCTAATTGTTTTGGTACATTTTTATTTGCTGAACTAAACTTCCCACAATCATTCATTTTTGACATTGACCATCTGTATGCAATATTGTTTGAACTTTTTATAGCTAACTTCTTCTATAAGAAATGGATTTATCCAGCGTGGTTACTACCGATTTACTTTTAACCCGAATGTATACATAGATCTCGAATTTACCACATTTTATTTTTATAGCGAGAAATTAAACTTACTGGATTTTTGGTTAAGCTCAAGGTCAACACTTTTTGAAAATTTATTCTTTAAATTTACTTGAACCTTTAAATTATTTTTAATGTTTTGTAAATGCTAAACTTTTCAACATCATTTCAAAAATCGATAAAGCCCCTATGGAAGCTGTCACTTCCGGTAACCAAATTTCCACCAAACTTCAGAAGCATCTCCCGATTGATGGAAAAAGTTTAAGCATGAATTTTAATTCCGTATAGTCAATCCGCCTGGACTGTTGAGATATCGAATTTTGATGAAATAATTCTTTTTTTATCAAAACCAATTTCGGTTTTTTAGCGATGTTTGGTAAAATTTTAAAATGACCTGTACTAATAATTTTTATTTTAAGTCGTTTTATAGCATAATAATAGGTAGGTTAAAAGGTTCGTGGCCTTTTCCCGGCAGATGGCTTTACATTCAGATATATATATATATATATATATATATATATATATATATATATATATATATATATATATATATATATATATATATATATATATATATATATATATATCTGTAAGCATTGATCGTATCTTATGTGTGTTTGAAAGGTGACATTTTAACTTGCACTTTGACATACAAAATATTAAAATCAGTGAATGAATGAAAAGTTACAACATTTTAAACATGGAGATTAATAATAAAAAAATTCAATATCTTTTGCAATTTTATTATGACAAAGGTACTAAAGGTAATATTATTACATGCACGAAGTAAATACCAAATTTTATTAAAGTTAAAAATAAATATTTTCCAATTATAAAGTATTTTGCAACAAAATTTAAGTTAGAGTTAACCTAATCGTAATTTACTCTTACCATGTTATTACATGCACGAAGTGAATACCAAATTTGACTAAAACTGAAGAAATTATTTTCATTAAATAATATTTTAAAGTTACTTGAAAATTAAATTATTAGAGGCAGGAAGTTATCATTATAAGCTTAGGATTTAGAATTCTATTTTTTTTAAATCATGAAAGCATGAAAGGTTTTTGTCACTAAACATTTTAAATGACAACGTTGTGTGAAAAAGATCATGGACGAAACGAGGTTAAGCTTTCAAACTGTATTAAAGCAAGGATTGACGCCAAGAAAGATAATGATGCTTGTGTCTAACCTGTAAACGATTGATTATAATCTTTACTGCAACTAACGCGTTTAAGACAAGCAATTCCATTAAACGTCCAGAATTGATCAGTAGAAATGGCGTTAAGTTCCATCATGATAACGCTAGGCCACACATCATTGATAAAACCATACGGTCCTGACCTTGTACCATCGGACTATCACTTGTTCCGGTCTCTGCAAAACCATCTTAATGGTTTAACATTGAATTCAAAAGAGGCCTGCGAAAATAAGTTGTCTCGATTTTTCGCCTTTTAACCACATAAGTTCTACAGTGATAGGGTCATGGCTAAATCAGAAAAATGAAAAAGGATCATCGATCAAAATGGCACATATTTGGTTTAATAAAGTTAATTTGAAATAAGAAAATTGTAGTTTAAATGTCACCCAAAAAAGGCTACGAACTTTGTTCTTACCCTATTTATATAGTATTTCTTTTAATATATTTAATAAAAATGCCAAAATCATAAAAGCTTCTATAAAATCTGTTTCTTTCGGTGGGCTAAATATTTTGAAAAAGTCATCATGAAAAAGGTGTTCACCCCAATCAAGTATTAGAAACAGATCTAGACCGCTATAATGTTGCAAATTTTATTTAATATTTTTTAGTTCATTGTCGTTTTTCTCGCAAATGATAAAGTTTTCATAATATTCGAGAAATCGAAAAAGCTCCTATGAACGCAGCAACTTTCGGAGAACCAACTTCGGTGAAACATATCTATTGGGCCACTCAATTTATTGTAAAAGATTATGTGTATGAAGTTTCATAAGTAATAAATTTTAGAAAAATGGCGCAAAATTAATTTAGATTTAATAAATTGACCACCCCTTTTCTTGTAAATGATTTACTTTTCTGCAAAAATATTTGCAAAAAACGATAAACTTTAAAAGTAAACTGCTACTTTCCGTGGACTGATTTCGGCTTAAAATCACTAGGATAACCCAATTTATGAAAAACGATTATGAATGAAGTTTCATTCCGATCAAAATATCCGTCTGGGCTGTACAGCCTCAGAAGATATTTAGCCTGCACTGAACCACACGCAGACGCACAAACAAATATTTATTAAAACTATTTTTTACTTCGGTAGTACATGGTAAATCAGCAAAAAACTCGAGGTAGCAATTTTTCATGATTGTTCTACTTGGTTTTACAACGTTAAAAAAATAATACAATGGTCTTTGACAGGCTTTTGGAAGTAAAAACCCAACTTACATAATTCGCCTTCAATCTTGAAAATATTTTTATTTTTTTGATTTAGTTGCTACAGTTGCTATCGTAAGGTTTATGATTTACCTGGTTTTTTCTCAAACCGGTTTCCGGTATATAAAATCTGAAAATATCGATAAAAACCGGTTTTCGGTAAAAATATGGATTTTGGACAAAATATACTAAATTTCAAAATATACTAAAATGTTGTTTTAATAAAATTACCTTTCATTTTACATCTTAGATCACAATGTTTAACTTTATTTCAGTCTTTCAAGTAAAAATATTAATATAAACTTAACAAAAAACATTAAAATAAATACTTCATTATTTTATTATAAAAAATTATTATTAAATATCAAAATAATATTTTAATTCTTATCAATAGAAATAAAATAGTATTTTAGGGACACTAAAGAAATTAATGATTTATCACTTAGTAAGCTTCGAATTTTGGTTGTAAAATTACCTGCAACGGAAAACGTCCTCTCACTGTCGGTGAAAGTAGATTTTACTGTTTTTAAAGCATCAAAAATAAATTCAATATTTTTAGTACGCTCAAAGTTTTTGACTGGTTCAGCTTCTTTTGTTGATTCCGCAATTCCTTTATTTAGCTGCTGATCTAATAGTATTGGGATAGAAGTTAAACAGCTGTTATAAGTCTCCTGCTCCTCTTCCTCATCCTGAAATATATTTGAAAATATTCTTTCTGCAAGTGTTTTTGCAAAATTTATGATCCCAGAGTGGGGTAGGAAGTTGAAAAAATTGTACTGCATATCTGGTCTTTTGACGCTGGATTGAAGCTGGATTTTGAAGATATTTATATCACCTACACCCGTGATTCTTAACAGGGGGGCCGCGGCCCCCTGGGAGTCCGTAAGAAGTTTGCAGGGGGCCACCAAAGTTTGCAAAATTTCCTTCAGAATATAATAAAAAGAAAATTGATGTATAACCGAATATCGTATTGAAAAAAGAAATAAAGAAGATATAGTTTTCATATTTAGTTATTTTACTAGGTTTCTAGGTTCTAACTAAATTTCCGGGTTTTTTTGAAAATTGGTAAATTTCAATAGAAATATAAAAGATGGTTTATTTAAAGTATTGTCGTTTGCTATATACACATTTTTGCCATCTCTGGTAATACATGAATACCACAATGATAAACGTTACGTCTTTGGCCGCATTCATTCAACCAATTTTGCCCTTTTTCTAAACTGGCCAAGTGTAGCCCTGCCAACCCATGCGCCATGGTTCGTAATAATCCGAGGGAGCCAGGTCTAGCGAAGAAAGCTGTAGAGATCCCATCTCAGCGTTTTGATGGTGTCCTGGACGATGAGAGTGCGATGGCCTAGATCGTTGTCGTGGTGCAATATCCCTCGTTCGTGTCTCGTCTCTCATTCTAACCGTTTTTCGTATAATGTATGGTGCAGAGTGATGGTTGTTGTCGGTAGCATTATCCATTGACAGTTTCGCTCTGTTTCAGTAACTCATGGTACACGATTCCTTTCTGGTTGCACCAAACGCAAAGCATTATCTTCTTTCCAAAGCGATTTGGCCATGCCGTCGATGTTGATGCTTCGCCAGATGAAAGTCATACTTTTTGCAGTTGGGACTCTTAACAAGATCCACTTCTTTGCTCCGTATAACAATTCGATACGGTAAGCTCTTTCTTTCATATCGTGAAAGCATAATTTCGTAAGTGGCTCTTCGATTTTCCATGTGTCTCTCAGTCAACTCATGCGGCATCCATTTTCCCTCCTTTTGAATTTCTCCCACAGCATGTAAACGTTTGGAAATACCTTGGCGAGTCGTGTTTAATGCCACCGCAAGTTGATCTTTAGTTTGCGTATGATTTTCATCCAATAACGCTTGCAGCTAGGTATCTGCAAATGCTTTAGGTCTTCCGGAGCACTTCTTGTCCTCAATGTCGAAATCGCCACTTCAGAAGCATTTTAACCAATCTTCACAGGTAGTTTTTGATGGTGCACGTTTGCCATAGGTTTCTTCAAGCAAATGACATGCTTTAGCTGCATTTTTTTCAAGTTGAAGCAGAACAACAAAGCTTCCCGCAAATGCTGTTTGTTTGGCACAAAATTCGACCTTTTCGTTCATACAAAAATTTTTTTGGCGTTGCGATATGTGCTGGTATTACCACTGGTTATCATTAACAACTGTCCACGCTATGAACTTCTGACATCTATAACAATTAGATGTGTCGCTAGCACTATCTATGTGTGAAACCCGGAAATTAAGTTGCGCACATAATATTTATATCTTATTTCTTTCTAAATACAACTTTGTTGGTACAGAAGAAATAAATGCAAAGATGCTAATCGTAACACCAAATTGTGAAGTATGAAAGTTAAAATAGATATTAAATATGAAATCGGAATTTTTGAGTAGAAAATACACGTTCATCGTGTACTGGTAATATGGTAATGATTAAAAGATGGTAATGATTAAAAGTATATTATTCTAAATATAGCTCACTAGCTGACCCGGCGAACTTTGTCTCGCCCCAAGTTACTTCGTCCGAGCAAACACTTTTGACCTTCACAAAAATTGAATTTAATGAAAGAAAAATCAAACAAATCAACTCAATTCTAAATAGACGTTTGAGTTAGACGATTAAGTGGCCATTCCATTCACTTTTTCATCAAATTCAACACTAAAGGTAGGTTTATGGTTGCGTTCGTTCGTTCGGTCATTTGTTCGACCCATCTTTTGTACAAAAATCCAGAATCGTCAATTTTGAGCAAAATGATTGGTGGAAAAAATTCTCAGAATGAACGAACGAACGCAACCATAAAGGCGGCATGGCATAATGTGTTGAAAAGTGAATAAAAGGTTGATTCAAACTTAGGGATCTATCGAAATTTTAATGATTTTTTGCGAATTTACTTTGTGATTTGTTAATCGTCATAGCGAAAGTCAAAAGAACGGGGAACCGAATGCACTTGTTTTTATATATATAGAAGATAAGATTGCCAAAATTCTACACAACTTATATTTATAGTAGTCCGCGACCAACGCCATCTATTGAAAATAATCCGAAGTGGCTATTTAAATGAATGATCATTGTCAAAATACAATTTTCATCGGTGCTGTTAAGTGTATTTCCATACAAAATTCCTCTACAAAACGTTTTTTTTGATTTTTCGGTTTTCCATTTGGTTTCGATTTTTTTCGTGTTTAGGGATTTTCCTTTGAGTTTTTCCGAATTTTCTTTTTTTCTAAGCCCCACTGTATTGAGATGCATAATGCACAAAAAGAATCATTCAAATTGATCGTGTCGTTCTCGAGTTTTTGCGAGACTAACGCACTGCAATTGATGTTTATTTAGCCTTTTAACTGTTTATGTCGAGTAGACTCGTCAAAGCAAAACCGAAATTTTTCGCGTAATGTCGAGTATACTCGTCATGAAGATAAAAAAAGTTTAAAGATAAAAAATATTACATTCGTATTATTATTCAACGAATCAATTTTATTTTTTTTCCTGAAGGAGGTCAAATATAGATCATTTAAAAAATACATATTTTAGAATATTTGTTAGTCTGGTAACTTCATTTATTTTAATTCGCAATAGCTTGTATTGTCTTCGTTGAAAAATAATTAAGCAAGGAGAAAACGTTTTTCGAAAAAAAATTAAACAGTTAAAAGGTTAGATAAATAGATAGAGAAAATAAATAGATTGGATAAAAAACAAAGTAGCAGTTTCGATGTAGCGTTCGGTGGGAATCGAATTCCGTACCTCACAATCCAAGAGCCGAAGCTATAACCACTACACCACCTGTTTCATAAAAAATATACACACGAAATTCATATGAAAATGGTTTTTTATTCGATTTTTCGGGTTTTCCGACTTTTCCGGTAGATTTTTTTAAAAATTTCTTTCGTAAGAACCACCTCCTGGTAATTGCGAACACAACAGAAAAGATTGAGCCAAATCGGTTCAGCCGTTCTCAACTAATGCGCGCACATACATTTTTTGCACCATTTTTATAGATATAGATTAATAGTTATACATTGTTCCCATTTTTCTTGCAAATCGTGGATGCCACGCCAAAAAACGGTTGTTCTTCTGGAGCCAAGTCTGGCAAGTAAGCCGGTTGTCAAAATATTTCTCAATTAAGTAGTTCGAACGTTCCATGGTCGGTTTTGCTTTGTGTGATGGTGCATTGCATGAAGCAAAATCACTTTGTGTTGGCATTTATCATATTCTGCGGTCATTTCTCACACAAAGCTCGATTCAAATTAATCATTTGTTCTTGGTAGCGTTCAATATTTACGGTTTCGCAGCTCAAAATAAATCACACTCTTCTGATCCCGCTAAATACAGAGCGTTGTCTTCCGTCCAAAGCGATTTGGCCTTGCAGTCGATGTCGATGGTTGCCCTTGATTAACCCAAGGATTTTTACGCTTTGAATTCTCAAAATAGATCCATTTTTCATCGCCAGTCACAATTCGACGGAGAAATGACTTTCTTTTGTATATGAGGAACAACATTTTGCAAGTGGTTTTTCGATTTTCCTGTTGCATCTCATTCAGTTTACGCGGAACCAATTGTCCCAGCTTTTGGATCTTTTTAATGGCTTTTAAACATAAACAAACGGCTTCTCGTGACACATTCAATTGATCCGCGAGTTGCTTTTGCATTTGAGTATCACCCTCATCCAACAATGCTTGCAATTCATTGTCTTCAAACTTTTTTGGTGGTATTCCACCTTCATCGTTCCTCACGTCAAAATCACCACTCTGGAATTTATTAAACCACTTATAGCATAATGATTTATTTACGAAGGGCATACTTACTGTAAGCTTTGACAAGCATTCGATGTGATTCTGGAGTAGTTTTCTTCAAATGATAACAAAAAATCGTCTGTCTCCAACTCGTAATATGTAGGCACAAAACTCGACATTTTTAACACTTAAAAACATGGGTTATTGTTTGAAAATTGTATTGTTATGAATTGGATGTTGTTGACAGATGTCAAAAAAAAGCATTGGTGCCGATGACGAGGTTTGTCGAAAGGTGTACATTGACAGGTGGCGCTATTTATTAGTAAATGCCGATTTCACATTTACACACCTGGTATTATAGATAACTTAACATATATAAATTATTATTAAAAGGGGGGCCACAAAAAAATTTCGAATTATTTGGTGGGCCGCGAGTTATAAAAGGTTAAGAACCACTGACCTACACGTTTCTTTAGATGGCTTAGCATATTACGGCTTATTTCTGATTGGAAGTCAAAAAGAACATTAAATAAAAATAGAATAGCTGCTTCTCCAGATATAATATTGGCATTTTTGTTACTTAAGGCTTCTTCTGTCAACATGATTGGCTTGAGAATTTCCGAAATTTCTTTTAAAATAGTTGTGTGTTCTTCGTTCCAAGAATATAAAGCATCTAAATCAGATAAAGCTTGTTTAATACAGCAATTCAATAATATAATTCTAGTGTTCATTGGCTCGAGCGAATTCCATCTCGTTTTACAATCTAAAATTAAATTCAGTTCTTTTCCTTCTTGCTCCAGTACGTATTTTTGTAAAATACTGTTCCGAACTGGCGATTTTCAGAGATATTCGCTAATTTTCGACTATTTCTAAGAGCATCCATCCTCGTCAGTGGCATCTCCATCTTCATCAATATAACTATCACATTCATTTTGTTGTTGTTCAGAAGTTTCCCTTTTTTATATAAAACGTCAACGACTGCTTAATGAATGGCATGGTTAAGGCAAAGCTGCATAGTTCAGTTGGAGAAATTCTACCAAACTTAACCATAACTGCAGCACCATCGTTTGTTATTGCTATTACATTACACTCAAAATTATCCCCAAATTCTTTCAAATGATCCTTGACAATGGCTTATGTAGTTATTGAATCACAAGATCTCTTAATCGGAACCAAACCTTAATTTCGATGTTCACCTTTCCCGTCATTTAGATTTATATTGAAAAATCGCTTACTTCTAACACTTGTCCACTCGTTAAGTGTTAAGCTAAACTTTTTACCATTTATTACGTCTACATTTATTTGTTCGACTATCTTTTGTATTATTCGATCAAAAAAATTGTGTACCAATTGCATTACCTAAACAAGTAAAAAACTGGGTTTTTTATTTACCGAATTTTGGTCGACTTACCGGTTTTTTCAAAGCGGTAAATACCGCCGCATAAACTCTACTGTCGATTGTAGAGTGTAAATGATTGTGCGGCACACAATCTGCACCCGTCAAATCACTTTCCCCTTTAAGGTTACTTTAAATTTGAATATTATAAGCAACTGATATGTGTTAATTTCTGTAATTCTTTATATAGCAATATTATATCGGTGACAATTCAACAAAACCACGTATCTATTTTTTAGTTATTATTTTAGCTACTCTATTTTTAATTTTTAATTAATTTTTAAACTACGTTTATTGACACCTTTAAGCTCATGCTGTTACGTGCTCTGGGTTCACCGGAAATTTCCGAAATTTTTAATTAGCATTTAGAAAAAAACACTTATATCGATTTAAGTAAATATCAAATGCAAAATTAAAATCAAAATAAAAACTTATTTCAAGATAAGTATAGTTATTCTACATCTATTTCTGATCTTGCAAATAAAAATATTATTTTAAATATCACTTATTTCATTCTACAATATCAAAAACTATCAATTAAGTGGTTTTCAATAAATACCAAACACCTATAACAAACTTAAGTGGTTTTGTTTTATGCTCAAAAACAATCGGATTTTGATGAAAAATTGAAGGGAAAGAAAAAACGGGAAATACTGTCGATTAGAGTATAGTTCAACATAACCACTTATCTCGACTTAAGTAGTTATTTTAAATTGCCACAGATATATTTAAATAGTCAAAACAAAATATTCTTCTTGGTCGGACCATGTCCAAAAGCATTTCTATGTCTAAGTGCTGTCTTATATCGGGATTTTATTCCTCAGAAAGAAAAAAAATTAAATGCATACATATATAAATTATTTCACTCAATCCTTCCCACGGAATTACACTTTTCGTATATGTCTGATTATTTTGCAATTCGCTTGTTATTGTCATTTCTGCACATAGAAACCAAAATGTCAAAAAAATTATGTAACAGATTTTGGCTGAAATACTTTGGTCTACGTTTTCGTGTGGTATTATTAAAAAGATTCATATAATTTCAATTTGTACCACTTTTATGAGAATTGATAACATTTTCCGATGGTTAGAACCATTTAAGTCGAATTGAAACGCTAATCTAAACATGTGATGATTTTAATGAAATTGAAGATTTTTTATTATTGTGACGGACAAGTCTTTGATTCTCAATCATATAACGAGATAAACCTGTGTGCAAAGAGGTTTAGCAATCATAACAATTTTTTCCGTCAGGAAAAAGCATGAGAAAAAATTATTGAATAGTTCTCTGTGTAGGTTTTAACCTATAAGACTTTTCGTTTTTTTTCTACTAGTATTTAAATGATCTAGACTTTTAAAATTGCCAATTTACTCTGAAAACGCAAAAAAAAAATATATATTTGTTACAAAATAGTTTCTAATGATTTTTCCTCAGAATTATTCCCTGTAGCAACCGACATACCAAAACTATCATTAAATTGTCATGACTAGATTGACGAAATTTCAAACACCATCGTCATTGATCGAAATATTTTTTTAAATGATTTTCATATTAGAAGCAAAGTTTTGCGGAAGACTTCAACTGTTGGTTAGTTGGTTTTTGCAAATTATGAGCTGTTAAGTCGACAAAAAATTTCATGTTTAAGCTTTTCACATATAAATTTTGTCCGATCTATTAGCCAAAAATTAAATTGCTTTACAATATTTGTAAAGATGCATGAATTTAAAAATTACGACACACTTTAAAGTGGTTTCTGTGTTTGTCACAGAGTTTGACCGAAAATGACTATATAACATTTAGATTAGAAACGAAATATGAATCGGACTTCACTTGGTATAAGATCCTCTGATTCCTAATTAAATGCTATATTAAAACAATTTGGGCTACACTTTTGACAATGCATTAGGCTTTTTCGTATAGAAGCTGGCGTACCAAAACTGAAAATTAGGTTGAACTCAAGTTAAAAAGTTCTAAAATAGAAGCAGCACACACACATAAAAATGTGACTATGTGGAAACACATTTTCTACTCCAAAGTCGAAATATACTTGTAATCATTTACACCGCATACCCAATGGAATTCCTTTAACTTTTTCCTTACAGAAAAGTATGAAAAAAAATTTTGAGAAAAAAAAAAATTTTTTGTTAGGTTGGTGATTTCCTTATGAAAAATGTTATCAAACTTTTAACTTTTTCATTATGAGAAATACAATGAAGTTAACCGCGTTTTGAGTTTAATGTCAATTGTTGGTGTATACAAAAATAATACGATTTTAATAAAATTTAAAACTGCAAATTTAAGAAAACCGCGAATATTTTTACAATGAGCAAGTTTACAACCCGCTAAAAAACTTAGTGAACTGACCTAAATAGCGACCCATTTTAGTCCTGTTTACATCACAAAAATTAAAGGTCACATTTGGGTTACATAAAGAGATTTATGTGCACCATCTATTGAATAATAATAAAAGTATTGCTTATGTTCTCATCGCAATTAATAATTTTCTCATAAATAATTCCTGTAACATATTCGAAATTAAATTCATTCATTTAATTTTTTTAAATTTGACTCATTTAATAACTGTAATACTAAATTTTATGCTGATATGTTTAATTAACATCAATGCCGCTACTGACATCTATTTCATGATATGAAAACTCTTTAGGTCGGTATCGTTTACATCACATTTTTGATCGACCTAATCGGGTCAGTCCACACAAAAAAGTTACCCAACCTAATTTGGGTAACTAGCGTTTAGATCATGTGTTTAGGTCAGATTTAGTGTATAGTCCTGGACCATATCTGTCGATGTAAAACTTACTCAATATCTATAAATATGTAGTTAAATATTTTGAAGTTTATAGAGAGTAACTTCATGTGTGTACAGTGATTCAATAATACAGATAAACACAGTACAAATAAAATAGAGCTCAGTACTTGGTTTCTTGAGCGTTGTGAAAATCTGGAGATTTATCAACTTCTATTTGGTGAAACATTATACTTGGGAGAAGGAATACCACTCAAATAGTGATACCGTCGGCATTTTCGTCACAGTAGCATTATATAATTACTGTGTTAGGGATGCACTTTTATGATGCAAACAAAACGACATTAAAATCAATACCTTTTGACTAACAACACCTTTTTGCTGTGTAATATAATTTTTTAAAACAAAATATGCATTGAAATATAATGTATTTGAGTTTTAATGTATTTGATGTTTTAATAATTAATTTTCTGAAAAATTTGGAGGTTAAAAATTAATAAGTCAATTTTTTTTAAACAAATAAATAATAATGAAGTAAAGTTCAGTTCGAATTTTATTCTTTCCTTAAGTTTCTATTGGGTATGCTCTTCATAAAGAAAAAGGTAAAATAAAAAAGTCATAAGGAAAAGTTTTTTGCATTGGATATGCGGTGTTAATCATTCTGTAGTAATATTTTTTTTTGTTTCTTTTTTCATTACCAACTTTATCATTATAAATAAAAAACTAGTAGCTATATGTACAATATTATTAAGACTAAAAAATTTCAGAAGGTAAGATAAGTGAAGCACTGGATCAAATAGATCACGAGACTGGCCCTCTGATTTTAAATTACAAAAAAAAACAAGAACAACTTTTTAAACTAATAGTTGAAAAAGATAGTCGATATTTTTAGTTAGATGAATTCATTCTTTAAGGTGTTTTGAAAAATTAGAAAAGTTACTGCACTTTCGAATATCCAAAGGTAAATTGTTAAAAATGATTGGTGCTACGATATTGAAAAATTTTTCCGTAGGTCTAATCTAAGTTTTGGAATATGTTTTAAAAACTTACGATTCGACCTGAGATTATAGTCTGCATGAGTCACAAAATTGTTTCCCCTTTTAGTGGCAGTATACTGAGATTTTGAATAGCCACGATAGCGAAAAAGATGGTTTGAAGCACATAATTCTGATTAACTGCTTTTGTCGCACGTATAGATAGGATGAAGCGTAGCATTGAACGCACGACCCCAGCATGATAAGCCATATTGCAGGATTGAGTCCGCTAATGCAAAGTAGATCATTCTAAAAAAATATTGCAGAGAAAACAGCCGTAAAACATACATTTTTCTAGAGACCACTAATAGTCTAGATTTGTGTATGCGCTTTCCAATTTAAATCTCGATCAATAATAATACCTAGATCTCGAAATTCATCAACATGTTCACTACGAAGCAATCATTAGAAGGGCATTGCTTGTAGAAACTACTGCATTCGAAAGTGTGATACGAGTATGTTATCTGAGGATACGACGATAGAGTATCCCTAAAATGCAATGATTTCGTTTTGTGACTCAAAAAAAAATTATGTGCTTCCAACCTAATAGATAAAGTGTTAAAATCATAATCTATGAGCGAGATATTGTCTTGAAAACTTGGATTAGCATCTGCAAATGAGAAATTATCACCAAAAGCAGTTGGAGACGCACGAAATTGTTGTCAAAAGATTCCATTTACATATACTAAAAACAATAAAAGTCCTAAGACAGAACCCTGTGAGACTCCCACAATTATCGGTAACTCTTCACAAAATTTTCCATTTACTCTTACCAATTGCGTTCGCTCATTCAAGTACGAGTACACTCTATCTCGGGTTATCTCTCTGAATCCACAACAGTATAGCTTTTTTAACAATGTGTTACTCTTTCGAAAGCCTTTGTTAAATTTATAAACAGAGTTGATACTTTGAGCCTATTATCAATATGTTCAGTTACTTGTTCTAGGAAGGACATAATAGCTTGTTCAGTATTTTTCTTTTTCCTAAAACCATATTGGGCAGGAGAGAGAAAATCTCTTTTATCTGTAGGAATGAAACAATTCTGATTTTTATATCTTTTCAAATATTTTCGAGAATACAGAAAATAGTGGGATTGTTCGATAGTTGTTCATGATTGTTTTATCATTATTTTTAAGGATCGGAACAATTAAAGCTCACTATAACGAAGAAGGAAAAATCCCAGTTACCAAGCTTAAATTGAAAATAAAAGATAAAACATCAACTAGAAACCAGGACATTTTTTTAACGAAATTGATGGAAATACCATCCAAACCAGGAGTTGAATTATTTTTTAGCGAAAGAATGGTAAAATACAGTTTTTCAGAAGGAATTTCCGAAAAAACGCAACTATCAATAGATTGGTAATATTGACATATTAATCTATTTTTGTCGGCTTTATCCAAGAGGAGACTTGAAATGGATCAGATATTGTGCAGCCTGTTTGATCATCAGTTTCTCTAATTTCAACTATATTTATTATTTCATTAACGGTTTTTCAATTTTTACGAGCAGCATTACCATTGTTGATGAACTTTTGAAAATAAAAGCTTTTTTTGGCTCTTTGTAGGTTAATAGAGTCACACAGCGTCAAGCTATATTGTTTCAATCTATACGGCTGCTATTATGTTTTTTGCAAGGCGACAAACATCGTTTCTTTTACGTATTAGTTTCAATAAATCATAACACATCCATGGCTTTAGCCTCGTTGATCTATTTGCAAACAACTTAATTGAAGTGCATTTTTTAATATGACGTTTAAAGATTTTAATAAAATTATCGTAGGCCTTAGAAGCATCAGGCAAGAATAAACATCAGTCCATTCTTCAAACAATAAAAGATCCTGTAGCTGGTTGAAATCGATCTGAAAAATTTCAGTGGTTTTCCGAGATGTAGATTTCGTGTTAAAGACAGTGACAAAACTGGCGATTTCTGTATAACCAAAACGATATATACAAATAACACAAACTAATTTAGAACTTATAAAGAAGGTCAGACAAACCGCGTTGAATGTTTGGAAAAGTAGATTAAATTGTTTGTAATTCAGACTGCTATTAGCATAAACAGCTACATCTCCCGAACGTTTATCATGCAAGCAAGATAATATGAATAGAGTATACCCCTTTAAAAGATCATACCCCTTTATAATTCACGACTTCATTATTGTAAATAATTATTGTCCAAATTTCAGACAAGCCAATAATTTTAGGCCGAAGATAACAGGAACCTAAGTGTGCAAGCAGTGGACCTAAATTTTTTCTTATACTACGTTTATTTTGATAAACAAGATTAAAGTTCATTGAGCTGCTCATTGTTATTTTAATTAAATTGATAAGACTACCGTGCAAATCATCAAAATAAAAATATTGATCAAATAAACCGACCATGTTATAGGTAAAAATATTGTAGTGTAATTGAGCGATTAGACAACTACCAAAATGATATTTTTAAGGTTTTAATTCGATTTCAGGGTGACAACAAAAGAAAACAAAATTATTTAATGTCAGAAATAAAACAAGAAAAAACATAAAAATAAATATGCAACATGTAAATAATAACAATAATAAATAAAGTGAACAAGAAGTAGAGAAAATTATTGATGTGAAGTTTAAGTAAAATATTGACAATTAACAAAAAGATAAGTGGAAAGATAAGTGATATAAATATAATAAAAGTGTATAAAAAACTATAATAATTACTGTTTATTTGCAGCTATACTATTATTAATACTGGCTCATGACAAAAATTCGGAGTTGAGGACATCACATCAAACACAATCCACACCAATATCCACCACAGTAGTAAATCGGCCAAGAAATGTTTTCTCAATATAGTTGATATCGTTCATCGAGTTAATGTGATAAACAACAGAGTCACTATCCTTTCTCAGTAAGATTTTTCCTTGAGATGTTTTTTGATAAAACACCCAAACGATACTCTAGAGGTCATCACGGATGGTGTTGGACGATATTTTGGCGAATCCAGGTTTCAGTTCTAGGATCCATCTTTTCTGAGAATGAAGCTGCCATTGAATTTCCCTATAATATTTTAAAACTACTTAAATGTCACGAATTAAGATTTTTGCAGATGCATACTTACAATTTCGATTTAAATTTCGGAAATATCGTGATCCGTAAAAAGATCATTGTTATACCCATACTTCAGACGCTTCAATTCTTCTAAATTCACTTGTTTTGAGACTAAATACACAAAAACATCTTATTTGAGTTGTATTTTGTAAGATTATTTTAAAGTTGCAAAGAAACTGCGATAATTTTAAAATATTATTATAAAATAATATTTTAAAATTATCGTAGTGACGCAGTTTTTAAAATCAAAGTAAAATGTTTTTTTTAGCAGTACGTGCTCGATTTTTCAGTCAACCGCGCAAGGTAGGCAACTGCGTTGGGAGTGCAACAGCACCAGAACAGATTGCAAAGATTAAATCATAAAAAAAATGTTTCCTGAGTGCTGAGATAACGTCTAATTGATCGAGTAAGACAGTCACAACCTTTTTCAGTAACTGGATACGATTTCAGGTGTGGTCCGTTTATGTTCACTATCATAGATTGTAATGAAATCATATATTTGTACAGTCGTATTTGTCTGGTTAAGTACCAAAACGGTACACTTAAAATTAGTCGGGGATTTATAGACCAAACCAATTTTAACTACATTACGAAGATTTGTGGCATGACACGGTTACTGTCGAAAGATTTATTCCCATAATTGGTAACATTTTAGGAACTAAAATCGACTTTAAGGAATCATTTTAGGAGGATTTTGTGAAGGAAGGAAGGATTTTGTGTAATAAGCTTGGTTTACATGCTTAGAAAACTCAATTTGTGCCAGGAATTAAAACCATACGACCATCGTTTGCGCAGCCGATTAGGGCATGGGCCGAAATCAATGCAAACTTTCAATAGAAAATTATCTTTAGTGATATAAAGCTCTTTTTTGGTTGAATGACTATGTTAATTAGCAGAAATGTCGCATTTGGAGTGAAAATAATCCACGAACCCTTGTTTCATAAAAAGTTACCGTTTGGTGTGCATTATGTGGTGTGCCATCAGAGGAAAGATCGGACCACATGTGTCCAAAAATGATGCTGGTGAAAACGTTACAGTCAACGGAGATCGGTATAGAGGCATGATTACTGATTTGTGTATGCTTCAATTGGATGGTATTGCCATCAGAGACATGTAGTTTTAACAAAGCGAAAGAATATGCTGAAAGAAATATTTGTATGATTTAACACCTTATTTTCTTTGGGAGTATGAATACTTGAAAGCCAACGTTCGACGTCCAGAATTATATCGAAACAAAATTATATCTTTCAGATAAAGTTAAATTCGTGGCCGATAACAATCAAAATGAAACAACGTTTATTAACATAAGAAACTAATATTTGGATTTTTTCGCAAAATATTTAACTTGATGATCGATTTAACGTTAAACAAAATAATAAAATGTGGAACCATATTCTGAATCCAATGTAACAATTTGGTGATCAATGGTAATTACACGCAAGTAGTGTATATATGCTGGATGAATGAATAGTTCAAGGGCTTGGGTATAATTTATTCTGTATGGTGGTTTTGCAATACCGACGATTGAAGAATAAAGTTGTATTTTAAAACTGTGAAACAAATAAAAAATTGAACAAAGTTATTTATGTAAAGTTATGTAAATCAATTTTTTTTCTTATTTTCATAAACTGGACGAATATACCGAAAAAAATTGGGTTGGTTAATAAATTATGAAAATATTTATTTTAATACTATGTTGGAACAAATCTAACTACAAATATTAACTTTGTGTATTGAGTATAATTCTATACTTTCTTAAAAGTTTGAAAATGGCCTATTTTGTAGAAAAATGCATAAAAATTAAATGTTCACTTCGTGCATGCAATAAAATGTGTTTAGATTCACATTAAGCTCAACTTAATTTTGGATGTTTATATTCAAAGTCTAAATGCGAATTGTGTTAAAATTCCATAGAATTGTATCTGTTGCACCGTCGGAAATAAAGTGACTTCTTGTCAGTGAGTTTATAAAATTTAAGTCAATATTTGGATGGGATATATTTAATTTTCTGGTTCAATCTAAAATTTATTTGACATAATGATTTTAGGGTAGAAAGTGCTATGTTTTACCGTCGCTAAATATAAACAACATTAAACTGCAAATATATAATTTAGACATCGTAATATGTATCACCCTAGAACACCCGCACGATCATGAACTTTCGCC
The DNA here is from genome assembly GCA_947310385.1 of Nephrotoma appendiculata. Taxonomy (NCBI): domain Eukaryota; kingdom Metazoa; phylum Arthropoda; class Insecta; order Diptera; family Tipulidae; genus Nephrotoma; species Nephrotoma appendiculata. The sequence goes on from OX371223.1 coordinate 281,957,859, forward strand.
GAACGACACCTTTGTCCGGAGCAAAAAAAAAAATCGAACAGAAAATTCTCGGTATACATTAAAATCGATACATAAGAAAACCGAATATAAAAATATATAAAACGTTTTCCCCCCATCCATAAACCGCATATAGCAGGAGGAAAAATCATCTCGCCCAGCAGCCGCACATAAAATTCATTATACATGCACTGGTATTGGTTGCTAAGTATATTTTATACACACTAAATGGTGGAGCATCATGTATATAATATTGGGGTCGACCTTTAATGACAAACCTCCCCAAAAAAAAAAAAAAAAACGCAACAACAACGCCAACATCATTTTCTGGGTTCAATTCAAATAATCGAACTATAAACCACAAGAGCAAGACGACGAAAAAAAAATTTATAAAAAAAATCCAAGTCATGCGCAACCGATTTGAACTTCTTGGGCACATATATACAACCCAAACACCGCACATACACACGGAGTGCACACACAAAAAAATAAATATAAATGAAAATATTGAGTCGAAGTTCGATATCGAAACTAAATAAAAATTTTAACATTCCTTTGTGACCTCCGCCACACAGACCATCATCATCATCATCATCGTCGCATATCGTCTCAGCGCCATATCGAGAGAAAATACCCTTAACAACCTAACACGTTAACATTCAAACTCAAACTAAAAACACGATGTTGTGATATTGAACTGAACTTTAAACTCCCCCTTTTTCATTTATTTTCTATATACACCCGACTGCGGTGTATATACGGTGCGCTTTAAAAATAGAACACAAGTAAAAAAATAAATTCCGATGTATTATGTTGTTGTTGTTGTCAATTTATTTAATTTACAGATTTACGACGTATGGTAACTCGTAACCTCCCATTTTTATTGTGCATGTATATATTTATACGTTGTAACGAGTTAAATTTTTATTACGTACTTTTTACGTTATAAACGATACAATTGATATTTTCACCCAATCAGAATGTCTACATACAAAGTTCACGCCCTTTTCGCATATACTGATTGTGTTTGTGTGCGTTTGGCACCAACAATGCACTATGGGACGTTAGATTTCGGAAAGAAATTTTTAATTGGATTTCATTCATAAGTCAAATGTACGAATGAGAAAGAAGAGAATGTACATCACGCTTTGGTATATGAGATGGAAAGAGAATCGATGCGGTTTAGTATATATGGAAAATGATGTGAGAGAGAATGGGAGTGGGGTCTTTGTGTGTTACGTTTTAAAACGTTGTCGTCGTTTTTTGTGTTTTGTCTTGTTTTTTCTACTGTGTTTTTGTGTAGTTGCAGGTCGAATAGATCGGTCGAGTCGAGTCGGGTCGGGTCGCGTACCTTTTGCACTGCCTGTTCTTGCCAGTCAGGCTCTAGAAGGCCTTTTGAATAGTTGTGTGATTATATTGTGATTTTTTTTTGTTTTGTAATTTTTTTACATAAAACAAAAAAAAAATTAATAATTTTTGTTGTTGTCAAGAAGAAAAAATTTTTATTTGGAATATTTATAATATTTTTCGGAAAAACAAAAGTATTATAATATATTTGTGAATATTTAAAAAAAAAATTATTTCAAACGCGAATTATAATATTACAAAGTTTAAGGTCAACGCGGCGCGATTTCGAACGGTTTTGTGATTTTATAGTGTGTGTACAAAAAAAAATATAAAATAAAAATTATTTGAAAGGTTTCGCGGGGTTATGATATATATTTACCGAGGTCAATAGTGGGTGCGCTCGATTATTTATAATGATACATGTATTTTTTGAATTTAAGTGAAAATTGCGATATGACATAGTGAAGTAAAATAAATATTTTGTGACGTGAATTTTAAAATTGATGTAAAGAGAAAATAAATATATAAATTTCAGTGCGAGTGATTGGTGTGTACCAATAAAGAATTTTTTTTATGGTGGAAATTTTGTGAAAAATTTAGTGTTCTTATACGGCGGGAATATTGTTAACGGATAATTGTGCGCGACTCATACGCTTATAATTTTTTTTTTCCGTAAAATCGCGGCCACCACATAATTGTGGTGCCCATAACCAGCAATATTATCACTCATAATTCGTTAAGCGTGTACGGAGGTGGCGTGCTATGTCCATCTCCGTCCACGGCCACTGGCTTTTTTAATCCGCGCAGCCAGGAATCACAAATTTCTGCACTGGAGCTGGGATTTCCGCGTAGTATGACGCTGGTTGCACCACCACCGCCCAGTGCATGGCGCGATCCAAATTTAGGTTCTCATATGTCGTGCCCGCCACCATCCGACGATATAACATCGTTAAGTTCAACTCTAGTACCTGTATCCCGGGAGCTTGTGCAACAAAGTTCAACACCTGGTTCACAAGCGAACAGTACACAGAGTGGTGGTAGTTTGGTCGAAACGAAACCAAATCAAAATATTGAGTGTATCGTATGCGGGGATAAAAGTTCCGGAAAACATTATGGCCAATTCACATGTGAAGGTTAGTAAATCTGAAAAAAATTTGATTTAAAATCACGTAACACAAATCAACCCTTTTTGAATTAAATAGTGTATCGATCAATTAATCATCATCCCATATAACGTGCTACAGTAAAAGGGTGACATAAAAGTTTTATTTAATTGTCTTTGCTTCATGCTAAATTTAACACGATGTCGTAAGATTTTCAATGTGATGTGAAAAATTATGTGAACCGTATTTAAGTATATACTCAAAGAGTGCAGCAATGCGCGATCAAGTGGAAAAATTTTATGAACGGTTGCTTTAGCATGATATGTTTTTTTTAACACGAAGGGTTTTAATATTTAATAGAGTGTTGATGTGCGCGATATGATAATTATAACTGTGTAGGATTTTTTTAAATTACCCGTTCGAAATAATCTGTCCAGAAATATTTAGAAATGAATATTTTTTATGTGATTTTCATAACAAAGGTTTCAATTTTGAAAAAATCTTTAGCTATTAAAAACTGCATTCTTATTTTGAGAATACACATTCAAGTTATATGTGCAAACTGGATATTTATTTTCAAGTATAAAACATAATAATTGAAGATTGTAATATTAAATTCTTATTACAAGTGGAAAATTCAGTCTTATGGTTACATTCAGAAGAAAGCATATTTTCAAATATAATTGAATTTATAGTTGAAGTTGGATTTACAATCAGTTCAGTTTTATTTTGATATTTTGATCTGATACCAGTTAACAAAATCAGTAAATATGTTCCTTAATTCCCTATAGGTCACTGTTAATACTGTGGAATAATGCACAATTCAACTTATAATTCAAAGTTAGCAATACTTGGATTCATCTGTTTTAAATCTAATACTACAGCTCTAGCACTATGGGTGCAGATGGACATATGATTCAACATAATTTAAATCAAATATACCTTCAGTTTTATCACTAATTGTAGTGCAAAAACGATATTTCTGCACATGAAGCACTTTTAATTCTATTCAAAAAATATTCTTATATTGAGAAAATATATATTTTTTCGACTTTCGTTGAGCATTTTTTCTTTAAGTAAGAATATTAATTTCTTAAATAATTTAATGAAAAACATTATTAAAGTAACAATTATTATCAAAAAACCTAATTTTCTAACTAAACGTTAATTTCTATTTTCAAGAAATATTATTCTTAAAGCGAGATTCTAAACCAAAATATTAAATTTTTGAATAAACGACTGATCTTTCTACAAGAAGTAATTCGAATTTTATTTTAAAAGTTTTTTAAATGTGCTTATTCCGAATAGAAATATTTTGAGTTAAAATTAAGCTGAAGCTTTGTATCTTTTGTATCTTTTAGTGTTTCACTTTTTAACAATATATTTTCATTTATTCCTGGGCTTTACGATATTATGGATTATGTAAATATTATAGTAATTAGCCTAAGACAAGATTGATTTAAACCAAAATACAACAAAGCTTTTTTCTAATTGAAGAAATGCGGAAATTGCATATACTCGGACTAATTTTTAAACTGGCATTTAATCTCTTCGAACTTTAAAGCTCAATAAAGTTATTTTAACTGGTTAACTGATTCGTCTGAGCATTTACAATAAATAATTTCACGCTGTAATCCAATATTCTACATTTAAATTATTCTTTGTGAAATGTTATGTTTATAAATATATGTATAGTAGGAAGTGATATTGCCTTGAATAGATTTGAATTTGAAAAATTTCTTGTAATTATGTTACACCACTTCAGATATTCAAGTTAATTTCGAATAAGGTTGCGGTAAAATTCGTGACTTATTTTTTAAACTCACTTGAGGCCATTGGTAGCTTATCTTAATAATGCAAACCAGTTTACAATAAAACTACTTGACATTAGGCTTTTTGTAAGTTATAATATAAGTCAGTCTCTTGGATTGGACCGCAATCCATATAATTACCGTATAATTAAGAACCAGTATAGATTAAAAGATACTACCGATAATTTACTTTATTTTGACTTATAAAAGCTGTTTTAGGATTATATTAATTTAAGTATTTAAATAATTATTTGTAACATGAAAAAATTTCAAATATGTTCAAACCTCCAAGTATGTAAAATAAATGTAAGAATGAATCCTTAACTATCAGTAAGCTTCAAAACGCGTTAAGCTCCATTTTATTAAAAGACTGTAAATTTTAATTTAATTCTTATTTTAATGGTAATTCTCGGTGGTAATTGTTTGATCCGAAATAAAGTGAACGTCCTCCTCCCAAAAGCAATTTTATTCAGTGTCATTTTTATTTTGAGAAAATATATTAATTTTTACTTTAGTATGAAAATTATTTACGCCAACAATTTATTGATAACCATTATTAAACTGTTCAATCATTTAAAGATTCAACGATTAGTTTAAAATAAATTCTTAATTAATAATGTATATTTGTTATTTCAAGAATCATTATTCTTTAAACGAGGCAAAAATTGATTAAGTTTAAATTAAGGAGAGAATCTGTTTTTACTAAATCCAAATGAAATAACCAATAGACTGGATTTCGTCAAATTTGATTTTTACCAAACAAGTAAAAATATTGAAGTGGTGAACATATGGTGTTGAAACCTGTTAAGCATTAATACCAATTTTCTTGATTTTCAAGTTTAAACCTAACATATTTAAATACCTTATTGTGACACCTGAATTTTAACTAAAACTAAGCTCGATTTAAATTCTTCGAGTGAACCTTTATAATTAAATCCAATATAATCTAAATATCCAAATGTTTAATTCTGTGCTGAAACCAACATTTCTTGAAAGGTTAAACTGAGGCAAAAGCTTTGGTTTAAGTAGTTTGAAGATGAAGATTATGCTAGGCTTTATTTGCTATAGACATTAAGAGCTTTCTGCTAGGTTTGAAATCCTTTTCAAAAATACTAAATTTTAGGTTTGATTTAACTTTTTTGGAACTAATAGTAGTAAAGTTTTTGCAAACATTAACTATACAAGCCTAAAAATTGAACATTTTATATAGTCATAATCGAGCTTTAAAGCTCAAGAATGTTGTTATACCTGTTTAAGTGGTTTGTCTGAATGTTTGAAACATAGACTTTAAAGATGTAACTTGGGTAATCTAAATCCCTGCTTTAGAAGCTGTAACAGATGCTTAATTTATATATTTGAACTTTGCTTCAATCTATGATGCTAGAGGACTTTTTAAACCGTAAAATTTACCGTACGCTTTTAAATTTAGTTTCAAATTATTCTAATATTTTTACAAAGTTCAGGAACGGCAGGCGACAAGGTATAATGATTGCTGAAGATAATATATCATTTATTAATAAATGCTGATGTGTTTTAGTTTAAGCTTTTAATTTAATCGATATTTGTAACATGAAGAATAATTCCTGTAACCAAACCGTTAAAAGTTTTAGTTATTTCAGTTGGAATTCAATGTGAAATTTGTATATATAATTATTAAAAAAAGATACAGTGAGTAACTTTAATATTCGGTTTTTCTATAAACTTCAGGTTCCAAAGACTTTTTGGCATTAAAATAGCAAAAATGTTAATTTTTCTTTTTCAATAATTATAATATTATTAATTTTCAATAAAATGCAAATATTTTCATATTAAATAAAATTACCGTAACATTATTAATAACATTAGAACAAAAGATACTACTATTTCATCGTTACTTTAATATTCGGTCAAAATCAAAAAGTCGGTTATTAAAGTAAAAAATTTTAATTTAATATTTTGTGGGATATTCCTTCTGCTTCAAAACGTGAACATTTTGGCAAATTCTCAAAAAAATTATTGCAATAATTTTGGCTGATTTCAGACCACTCCTGATCCAGTCTCTTTTTTAAATCAGCTACTGAAGTAATCGAGGCCTTTCGAATTTGTCGGTCTAAAGAGTCCCATATATTTTCGATGGGATTCAAGTCAGGTGATTGGGGAGGGGTTTCTATTACTTCTGGACAATAGCCATTCTCGAACCAAATAGGACTTATGTTTAGGATCATTGTCCTGGTAGAATTTACTTTAAATTTTTCTTAGAATGTCTTCATTCATTTCTTTATTGATGTTTCAACTTATAAAATCTAATTCCCCAACCCCATTAGCTTATATAGATCCCCAATACATGATACTCCACAAATCCTCTACTACATGTCCATCACCATATTTTAAGGTTGGAGTAATATTAAATGGTTTGAGCTCCTCATTACACCTGCGCCACACCATTTTCCGTCCATCTGATCCAAATAGGTTATATTTGCTCTTATCAACAAATATTACGTCGTTCCAGAAACTGGAATCTTTTCCAATATATTCCTTGGCGAAATGGATTCGTTTTTTTCTGCTTCGTTGATTTAAAAATGTTTTTTTATTGGCTACGCGGCCGTTATAACCTTGCGATTTAAATGTTTTGCAAATGGTTTGTGGAAGTACTGCTGTTCCCAGTTCTTTCAGCACCTCTGGTGCAATTTTTGGCGCACTTAAATGTGGATTTTTTTTAATTTTTCTTAATATCCAACGTTCATTAATTTCTGTTCATTTATTTGGTTGGCATTTTTGCTATTTCAAAAAATTCTCCCTTCATTTTTATATCGCCGAACGATATCGCCAACTGTACTATTTGGTATATTCAGCCATTCTGCAATTTCCGCATACGTATGACCTTTAGCATAATGGCACTATTAACTTTCGTTGCGCCAATGTTGAATATTTTCCTTTATGGCCCATTTTAAATTTAAAAAAAAAAAAAAAATTTACAATATCACGGCCAACAGAGAACTAAATAATAATTAACAAAATCCTTCAAAATATCGAAGTACCGTTAAAAAAGTTGTCTATTTTGATTTAATTTTGTCATTACAATACAATCATTATTTATTTATTTCATACGAAACTATTTAAATTTGATTGAAAAATAATAAAATTTTAATTCATGAAAAAAAAAATTAACATTTTTGCTATTTTAATACCAAAAAGCCTTTGAAACCTGAAAATTATAGTAAAACCGAATATTAAAGTTACTCACTGTAGCTAATGTTATTCAATTTTTTAAGCATACATTGAAAATCCTCATCATTACCATCCACAAATTAGGCACAACAGCAACCGTGTCTCGTTCTCAGCTTTTCCACATGATTTCTTATATTACAAAGGGAAAGTAATATATTTTCTGCAGTTCTAAAATGCTTTTTAAAGCTTTGATGTTTCAAATTTAGGACATTTGTCTTAAATCGCACAAAGATGCCTTAAAACACGGAGATTATTACTAAATAAGCTGAAGCCAAGCAAAAATAATATATAGGCGGCATTTGTATAAACCAAAGCTTTGCACCAGAAATTTGTTTTAAATTCAGCATCTCACTTTGATGAGCTTTTGTGGCGAGGGGAAAAAAAGGCCAGGATATTATTACTAAATGAGAATGAAGCCAAGCAAAAAAAGTATAGATAAAGAATAGACTAAAGGCGGCATTCGTATAAACCAAAGCTTTGCACCAGAAATTTGTTTTAAATTCAGCATCTCACTTTGATGAGCTTTTGTGGCGAGGGAAAAAATAGGCTTAATACTGTAAATTTAATTTAAATTTACATTTAACGGATCTGGTGCTAAATATGTAAAGCTTAGTTATGTTCATCAAATATAAAATTGTAATTTGTAAACTATAACTCCACATGGTGTGAACATTTCTTCTAACATTTATGAATTTATAAAGGATACAATTTTTTATGCTGTTAAGATAAGTATAATAAAAAGGACTGAATAAACTATTTGGGGGTACGATGCAAATTACAGTGGAATTTACAAAAATATAAGATCCACATATACTGTTTACGATATTTGAAAATTTTTTTAAGCTTGTGAATAAATTTTCAATAGGTTAAATCTAAATACCTAAAAAAAAAATTATATATCTACAGGTTAACAACATTTTTATTATTTATAGAAATCATTTATAAATTAAGGACTCTTAAAAATTTTATAAAATCGTGCTATGCAAGCGTATATCGCTTTTAAAAATATCATGCTTCCAGACATTCTGTTTTAAATGTTTGATTTATCATGTTTAATGCCAAGTATTATTTTTACTGTTTATTTAATTATTAATAAAGGATTACACCTGTACATAATTTATATTCATAATTATGTGGCCTTATTTAAAGTATTAGAACAGCAATGTAGACAGTGTTGAAAATATTGCTTGTGAATATATATATGGTTTGCGGCTGACAATGCTTCCTGGCTGGGCCTTAAATAATTTTTAAATTTGTGGGTTTATAATATCGTCGGGTTAGTACTTTTTGACCTACATACTTAAATTCATGTTTCGAGTTATTGCAATTTTTAACTTCAGTTAATATTGGGTATTTGCTTTTTTCAATTTTTTGAGCTTTTCTACGATAATTAGTTTTTCCACAATTTCGTGAATTTCAAATTAAGGCATAATTCGTTTTTGTTCTATCCCGTGCGCTATTCAATATCCTTTACAGCAGATTCAGCTTTTCCCAGCGATATATTTTTACAATGTTATGGACCTTTTCTTTGAAAAAATGCCGTATTTCTTGCTGAAACGTAAAAGTGCAACAAACATTTAGTTGTATTAAAATCACTATAAAATGCTAACTAATAAATAGCTAAATAACTCTTGTATATTTAAAAAAGATTTGACAATTTTTCGGAATTCAGGGGATGTAATTCAATTCCAAAATAATAAATTAAGGTGGCTATAATACTGACATAAAAATTACTGACATAAAAATAATATAAATCAGTAGTAATCTGATCGACATCGAAAACATACTTTTGTGCAACTATTTCTTAGCATTTTGCCTTAAATTTTGAAATTTTTATTTTAGTAATAGTCTCTAACTAAGTGTTAATTACGTTTTAAATTAAAGTTTTATCGATCATTTCATTTAATTATTTGACGTCATTGATGTGAAAATAATAAAAATAAATATATATTTTTGTTATAATTATTTTGTCAGTATTAGAATCTGTGCAAAAACAGCGTGTCCCTTTCACTGACATGTATGTCAGTATTAGGTTAAGACATATTTTTTAAGTGTCTTTTAATCTGGGTTGTATGCTTTTTTATTGTAAAAACGGGATTTTGGGTTCGTTTTCAATTGAAAGCATCACTTTACTGTCCTAATTATGACCCTAAAAATTTATGATAGTTTGGCCACGAATTATAACCAAAACGTTAACGATCAGTATTGAATCCATATTTAGCGCACTAAAAGATCCAACACATGTCAATATAACCTAGAAATTCTAAATTCTATTTATTGTAATTAAAAGTATTTATTTCCATTTTAAGTAAATTAAAAATATTTTAATTAGTGTAAAATTAAATAAATATACGTAATCTAAAAACTGATTCTAACTTTTTGGAGAATTTAATTTTAGTTACCTCCTTAAAGTTGTATGTCAGTATTATATACACACATGTCAGTAAAGGAGCTCTATTATATTTTATTACCATGACAATAAAATTGAAGCATCTTCAATTATATTATAGTGCCGATGACATTATCAACGCTATGCAACGGCCAACCCAATATTTTTACAATTTTCACCCCCCTTGCTTGCTCCATAGTAGACAGTCATTCGCATTTTGTTCAGCAGTATTCATTTGCTCTTTGCTAAAAAACACTAATATGACTGACATGGAGGTGGGTTCTGTAATCTGACAATGGGTCATAATAGTTGTGTTCAGCCACATCAACCGGAAGATCACTCGATTACATAGTAACCTTAATAAGGCAATCATTTGACAGTCAATTTAGAAATTATTGAGCAATATTTGCTACCCATTGATGATTCACATGGATCAGCTGGATCGGTTCAAATTGAAAATGTAAAATTTCATTCAAATTTTGTTTTAGATAATCATTTTGATTTCAAATCTATTGTGTCATGAAATATGGACTGAAGACATAGATCTGGTATTTCATTCGATTCGCAATCGAACATTTTCCCAACGATCTGCAGAATAAAATTATCAAATGGTGCGCGTTAGCATAGCTAAATAACCTTACCAACATGTCATGTTCATATAAAATCAAAATTTAATCAGACGGTGCTGTGAAAATACCGCATCCGGTCCAATAAAAGTTATTTTTAGTTTAATATTGCTAATTTATCTGTGCAATAAACGCAATAAAACAAAGCTTTGCTTTCCGCACCAAAGTAGGAACAAATTTTTAATAAGAGAATATTTGTTTCTACTTTTGTGCCTTAGAGGTTTTATAATTGATATTTTGTAAAATACAAGTATTTTGGTAAGTTTTCATAAACTCAATAGTATGTCAGTATAGAGAACAAAAATTGTCAATAATTGTACCACATGTATTATGCACAACATGCCGATAATTCTAAAATTTTAAAATTATGAATGAAAATTGTTTTTCATTCAACACTTTCTGTTACTATCTGATTCTTAACTAAACATGTGTTTTAAAAAGTAAATCAGCTCTTAAATTTCTAAGTATTAATGAAGATCAAACTTCAAATTGTCGCGCCATATGTCAGTATTATAGCCACTTACATTAAATTTTAAATCAAAATGTACCTAAAATATAACTTAAAATTATAAAAGAAAATTTATTTTAGCTCAGCCTCGTAGTAACTTTGGTCAATTTCCGGCAAATAGTTTAGCATTGAGTGCAAATCTGGATTTTTCTCCTCTTCCAATTTTGTGACGCTCTTGTTGGAAATTCTGCTTTTAAATATTTTTTTTTAAATAAATTAAATCAAACAGAAAAAAAAATATTAAGAATACATACTTCTTTTTGCCGGATGGCCAAAAGACCAATTCAGCCATGTACAACATATAATTCTTAAGTAATAAGAAAACCAGCGCGATGTTAAGTTACAACTTTTATGAATAAAACATGATTAGATTTTTATGTATTTTGATTAATTTATTATAACAAACATTTAGTAATAGAAAAGCTACGACAAATATTTGATTTTAACTTTTTTAAATAATGTTCACAATTCAATCTAATTTTTAGGTTAGGTTTCATATATTAATTTTTTTTTTTTTTTTGTATATAAATGAAAGATACATACACTCTTATTCAAATAATTTAGTAATTAATTATAATATTATATTGATTAAAATAATTTTCGAATTTATATTTAATAAAAAATTAGATTTTCAACACAATTTTTTAAGTTCTTCTTATTTTTGGGCGTGAAATAGCGCACATTATTTTTTTTAAGTGACAGCTAAATTTAACGAAAGTTTTGTTAGGTTTCTTAAGTAAAAATTAGGTTTTGCTGGGTAAAATAATACTGGCATGTCATTTATCGCATTATTATTTATTTTTATTAAGTTAAGATTTTATTCCTGACTGGTTCTACTTTAAGGGATATATAACAAAAAAGAATAAAAGCTTTAAGAAATAAGTAAAAATATATGGAATGGACAAAAAATGAAATTTTGATATAGCTAGAGCACTTCAAGCCCATAGAAAACGTTAAAACCTCAAAATCGATAAAATGTGGGATAGAACAAAAATGAACTAACCCGACGATATGGAAAACCTACATATTTTTTACATCGGGTGACATGATTATAATTTTTGAATTTCGAATCCCGAAAACAAATTTACAACGTGAAATATAATTTATGATAAAATTTCGGGACACAAAGTTTAAAATACTTAACGACACTTCCACGTGCCTAGTTCTTTACAGAAAAGACTGAACTGAATTTATTTATAACCGCGCAAATAGCATAAAATCGGAAAAATCAGTGTTTACCATAAAATTTAAAATTTTTAAGAACTACTTTTAGTTTAGGGTTCTGATGAACTCCGCTAGAAAGGAGCTATACTATATCGGTTCATATACGTTCTTTCGATATGGGATTAAATTTTTTCGATTTATTTATGTTTTATAAAAGTTAAGTCTTCAAAGATTAAAATAGTAAACTGACTTAATTGAATATAAGAATTAACCTTAATCTTTCCCTCAAAATAAATAATACTCAACTCCCTCGGGTTTAAAATGACCCATTGTCATTTTAAACCGTATTTCGAAATGAAACATAATTTTTATTTTGATATATATTTATTAATTTAACAGAACAGAAATATATTTATATGATTTCATTTAATAATTTTTAAAATTTGTTAGACGGTTTATTCGATACATTGCTGACAAATGGAATTAGCATGAGATGTACATATAAATTTTTGACTTATTTGGAATTTTAAAGAAACCAATGATTTGTCCAGAGTAAAAACAATCGTTGAAGAGTAAACCGGTCTTCCTTTTACATCTAGGAATATTGGAGGAATTGATGTTTCATTCTTGCAAATGAAACCGACAATTGTCATATTTCTTTTTAACCTTCACTCTGTGTATAGGTTACCATTGCGTTGTCTGTGTATAGGGGTCAATCTGACCCCACTTTTGTTTTCATATATTTTGTAAGGAAAATGAAAAAAAAATCGTTTTTTGTTTATTTCATACTAATATTTTAATTAGAAAAGTAAAATTCATTCAAAAAATAACAAAAATCTGTTAAAAATATCAAATAAAAATAAATTCAAAAAACAAAAAAATTAATTAATAATTACATAAATTTATTAAATGTATTTTAGTCAGACGCATTTTCTGAAACAACTTCTTCGCTCGATTCCATAATTTGGCTGTGAGTTGAACAACAAGGCTTATTGCAACAATGTCACCTTGTTTTTATTTTACAGTCAGCCGATCGCGGGCACAAGTAGCATCGCGGATGTTTACTAACTATTGGCTTCGTTGCTACTTCTTTGGTTGTTGAAACTGGGTTTATCTTCAACACTTTGTATCCTATTTGATTGATTGCAATTTTTACATTACGTTTTAACGCTCGTGGATTGGGCAGCCACTCCAAGATATTTGCATGCGCCAATTCCATGGGGGGGTGGTTTCCGTGGGTTAGCGCATTTATATAAATTGAAAGCTGCTACACCTGCGATGTCGATCATATTAAAAAAAAATACCATCGGCCATCTTTTGGTTTTCCTTTTACACGTGTATGTTCTGACGAGTTTATCAAGAGTATCAACCCCTCCCTTCGTTGCATTATAGTCCAATATGATGTTAGGTTTTTTAGAAACGCCGTTAATTTCACAATCGCTGTGTAAAGTTGATAAAAGGAGTACGTTTTTATTTTTTTTTGGAACAAAGCTGACCAGAGTTAGGTGATCATCGAAGCAAAATTTTGATCAATTTACTTCTCTTTTCTTCAGCTCCGCTTTGCTCGTTAATTCTTTCGGAAGATCAGGTTTATTTTGACGTATCGTTCCAATTATAGTGGTATTTTTTTGTAATAGTTGTTCGGCCAAAGTACAACTAGTGAAAAAATTATTCATCGTAATTGTTCTGCCTTTGGTTACGTACGGCGCAGATATTCGATGGACCAAATTTAAGGCATAATTATTTGAACGAGTTTCGTTTGGTTGTTTACCTACATACACCTCGGCATTCAACGGGTACGAATTTTTGGCATCACATATCCAAAATATTTTAATTCCGTACTTGCCTGATTTTGATGGTATATACTGTTTAAAGCCACATCATCCTCTCGTTAAAACCAGTTGTTCATCTATCGTTAAATTTGATGACGGTTTGTATGGTGCTCGGATATTTGACAAGAACATGTTCCACACATCACGGAATGCTGCTAATTTGTCCGTTTTCAACCGCTCTGATCTGGTTCGAAAATTATCGAACCGCAGAAATCTTAGTAATTGCTGTACTCTCTCTAACGACATTACAGCTCTATAAAATGGACGATTATCAAGACGATACAATTCGTCCAAACGGTCATTCCAGTTTCTATGGACGCCAGCATAAATTAGAATACCGATGAGAGCATAAATTTCCTCGGATTTTGTATTATACCAAAGACGTTGTCGCTTCGCTGTATTGCATGTCGAAGTTTAATATTGACGAGCTTTTCTATTTGCTTCAGCTACAATAATATTCACTAACGTTTCTGGTACAACTTTTTGAAATGCTAGTAGATGAGTGTTCAGGTTTTGTGATGTTTGAGATGTCAAGCCATCTTTCTCTCTATATGTAAGAAAATTACGTGTTCTTGTTGTACTAGGAAGATTTGCACTCCATTTTCTTGTAAACTTTTTGTTTTGGGCATAATACCACTTGCCACTATTTTCTTCGAGGTGTTCATCGATGGTAGGTTCACTTTCACCTTGTTCACCAGCGATATCTTCAAAATCCTCATCATCATCAATATTACATACGTTTGTGATCATCTGCTCCACTTGGCCATTCTCATCACAATCCGAAAACGCAATATCTATGATATATTTTGCAATCTCCTCTTCGTCCGATGTCTCTGGAGTTGTAACACTGTCAAAAAGTTCAAGCAGTTCTTGACTGCTCTGTCTTTTCCTTGCCATAGCACAAAATAGTATAACAATGTTGTACAAGCAAATTAAAAATTTAGAAAAAATGGTACTTTTATTTTCACTGTATCGACTAGTTCACTCAAAATTTACACAATAAATAAGCAGAAATATCGTTGAAAACATTACAAAATGTTGAGGTAACGGAACAATCATCAGTATATAACGTTAATAGTAATAAACAAATACATATAATATGCTTATTCTCATATTATGTACATGGCAATGCATTTTCTCTGTCTCTTGCTATTTATGAGAGAAATTGTGTAAATAACAATTCATTCCCGTTCTATACACTAGGAAGAAAAATTAAATCGATATTCTATTCTCTATACAAAATATAGAAAATATTTGGGGTCATTCTGACCCCAGTGCACAGAAATGTGCTTGTTTTATTTCAACTTATCCTAACTGTCATATATTTAATTGGTATTAACCCGCGTTCCATTGAATTGAATGTAAAACATATTAATTTAACCTATCCCAATTGTTTGGACTAATTAAATGTCGAAAAGTGTGTTTTTTTTACTTTTAAAACTACTGGGGTCATTTTGACCCCACTATACACAGAGTGACACAGCATCTGTTCTAGTTGATTAGACGTAAAACAGTTATCAAACGTCACATTTCTTCCTCGTAGTTCTCTTGAGGATAGATCTAGAAGAACCACACGTAATCCCTGGTTTTGCTGGCGTAACATACGTATTTTCACTGTCAAATAATACCCAAAATTTAATGCCGCGATTTATCAGGCTTGTTTAGCATATATTTTCGAAAAGGGCATCTTCCCCGAAACGCAACAGCTGTTCATCAATCGTTACATTTTCGCCAGGATTGTTCAGGGTTAGTAATATTTTGACCCCCTTATCCCATAAATTTCTGATTGGTGTCAGTTTATCTCGACATCTGCGAGCAGTACGTGTGGTTAGGTGGTCGAATTGTATAACTCATTTTGTTCATGCCACAAATAAGTAACTGGTTCGTTATTAGATTTCAAGACTCCTGCCAATTTAAGAAGCCCAATAGATGCATTCAACTGAACTTCATCCAAATCTTTCCACTCTTTCTTATCTACTCGTTTCCCTTCCAAATTAGTATTTACTATTACTATTACTATTACCATAATATTTTTCGGGATTAGTAATTGGAACGATGATAATTCATCCAATATGCGAGCTTTGGCGAATCTTGTAATTCCTGGCGTTAGTTGTAATACATTCGATGAAGACGCTCCTCCACTCTGAGGAAACGGTTCTGCAGACCATTCAATATTATTGTCTTTTGAAAAGAACGACTTGGTTGGAATTCCAGTATCCGTATCAAAATAATCAGATCTTTCTGAACAATAATACTCAGTCATTATCTAACTAATAAACTCATATAAAATTGAACTTACCGTTCAAAATATGAATAAAATTACTGAAAAACAACACAAAATACAATAAACTAGACAATTTTAATATGAGAAGATACATTTTCTATTTTATAAAACATAAAAAACAGAATATTTCGTGCATAAGATGCGTAAAATAACAAATTTAGTACTAAACTACTTATGGGCCATTTTAGACCCAAGGACAATGAGTGTTACTATTTTATAGCGGTCTAACGGTTAATTATAATTTTTCGAATTTTCATTTTTTGGATTAATAGGGCATATCACACAAAGTCGAAAAGCCCCGCATTTGTATTATTTATATTTGCCAAGATATTCGAAAAAACAAGTAAGCTAGGGTCGAAAAAGACCAGAGGGAAGGATAAAGATTAAGTATAAATCTCTAGACTTAATCTCTGCATGGAAATCAATATTAAATCTTGCATCTCAGTTAGACGAAGGTTAGTTAGATCAAATACTGACTACTGGAACTTAAATATTTAAATCTTTTACACATCTAAAATCTAGACATTATGGAATCAATGTAAAAAACCATTATTTAAAGTGACCTCACCATAATTTAATGATTTCATTATTGATAAAAACGAAATCATACTAGAACGGTTAGATTATATGGTTCCCGGTAGCATTTCAAACGCGAAATAAACAAATTTTTAGTGAATTGTCAGTTTTCAATAACCATTTATTTTATTCTCATTTCGAGCTTCACATTTCCCACTTTTGAAATTATCATTCTCGTTTGAAATTGGCATAACTAAATTCAACTTTGTGAATCAGTAACTCGAGTTATCTGAATACCACAGCCAAATTTATTCGAGGAGTATCATGAAAAATATACTAATAAAATTTACTCGCAGTATCAGTTCAGAATAATTCAATTTAAAAAGCGTTGCTTTGTGGGCGACACTTTTGCCTGGTTTTTTATTAGCACCCGATAAATGAATCCGGAGCAGTGATTTTTCTTTAACAAAACTTGAATAAAACTTGCTACTTACTGGAGCAATCAGTGTTTTTAAAACTAAACTGAATTTTTTAATTCAACTCTGTATGGACAACAATAAAAGCAAAATTATGAATTTATTTAACTCCACCTAGAGTTTTTTTTATTCATTCCAAAGAAGGAATAGAAAGAATAGAATACTGATCACGTGACCTTAAAATATTCCAAACAGAATGTAATAAAAAAACGATTTGGAAGAAATGGAATAGATATTTGACAGTCATTTTTTTAGTTGTCCATTATTTACAGTGTTGTGTATGTACTACATTAAAAAACAAACAAACAACCCTTCAAAACAAAGAATATGGCGACTACGATTAAAAATATTCCTTTCGTTCTACCTTTTCATCCAGTACGAAAAGAATACGTTCCGAACGATTAGAATAAATAAAAAAATAACAAAAAAAAGGAATAAAAGGAATGGAATGAATAAAAAACAAAATATATCATGTTCGGAACGTCCGGAATATTTGGAATGAATAAAAAAAACACTTATAATGTATTTATAAGCTGGGAAATTTGAAAAATAATTTTTTTTTTTTATTTTACAAATTGAAAACGTAGCAAGCTGAATTGTTGTTTATAACATACAGACAAATAAAATAATTAAAATATTTTAGATCAATAACAGCCCGTTTGTTGGGATTGATTTCGAAGTTTTTGGGAATAGAGACCTATTATCGAAAATAAGTGGATGACATACAATTCTTTCATTAAGATTTTACGTATGAAACAGTTATATCTCTTAGTGACAGAAACCCTTGCTGTCGATTCAAAACTTCAGTAGTAAAGCGACCATGTGAGTAATATATAAAGGTGAAATAGATAAATTCCCAGTCAGATCTCAATAAAATCAGCGAATATGTAAATAATATTGAAAATTATTGTCTCCGGGTGTATTCTTTGTTGATGAAAGTGATTTAAAAAATAGAGCTCTAGAAAATTTTCCAGTGTCGGGGTCATGATTATAATTTTAAGTTTTCATTTTGAATTTATTATTTCTCAGTTTTAAAATTATCTCTTCTAAATTGATACTCGTTATCTTCCGTTTAGAAATTCAGAAACTATAGTTGTTGCAATAATTTGTTAAAACGACTATTTCGAATAAATACCAATAGAACCATTGACGAAATATATTTTAAATTTAAGTTCGGGACCTAAATTTCAAACTTGGCGACCCTTGGCACGTGCCTTGCCTGTTTTATAAAAGTTAAGTTTTTAGAAATCAATGTAGGGAACTGACATAATTAAACAAAGGAGTCAAATACAAGCGTAAATCATTTTAGTTGAGTGCAAACCTATCGACAGAAACTCTGCAAAAATCATTATTAAATCCTGCATCTCGATCAGTCGAACGTTTTTGAGATATAAAACCAAGGGGTGTTTACTGAAAATTAAATTGAGTATTACTTAAATATAACCCCTTATTCAGAAGAACTAAAATAAAATTTTAGAAGTAGCTTTAATTTGGATCGGTATTTGTATTTAAAGACTAAAATACTCAATGTGAGATTAACAACATCTTATTGTTTATATAAAAATAATTTTTAATTTCAGATTTTAAAGTTCATTATGCCTTAATTCTTATTTATGCTCGATTCTTATGTTGGCGAGTTTTAATTTTATTGCTTTGACTTTTCCTCAAAAATTATAAGTTGATATGTTGTTTATAAAAATCCAAGATATTTTTTAATTCTTACTATGTAGCACAGTTCACTCTGGATGGATTCAAAAGAATCTATAATCACCAATTGCTGCGTTAATACCGGAGATAAAATAGCAATGCTACAGATGTCAATATTATT
Organism: Nephrotoma appendiculata; assembly: GCA_947310385.1. Taxonomy (NCBI): domain Eukaryota; kingdom Metazoa; phylum Arthropoda; class Insecta; order Diptera; family Tipulidae; genus Nephrotoma; species Nephrotoma appendiculata. The sequence continues at coordinate 281,976,947 of OX371223.1, forward strand.
TAGCTTGCGTTCATACCGTATGTTGCTATAAATGTCAAAAAGAGAAAATTTCTCCTTCTAAGATGTATCATTTACAATCGGTCAAAACAATCGTTTTGATTTTATCTATTTTTCCTGCAATAATTAAATTAAATTGTTGATCAAAATCATAAATATGAGTATTAACGAAAGATATTTAAAGATTCTTAGTGCATTTAAAATAAAAAGAAATGCAGCAATCCGAAAACAAAATATTTCGAATATGTCGAAAAGGAGATATACTTATTTAATTTTATTGTTGGTTTATTATGGTATTCATCAAATTATGGGAGCCATAGATTGTACCCATATTCCAATAACCGCCCCATTTGAAGGTACAAGGGACTATTTAAATAGGAAAGGATGGACTTCTATTGTATTACAAGCTGTAGTAGATCATGACTATCGGTAAAACCTAAAATTAAAGACAAACAGTATTTTATCTATCCATATATAAATATGTACCTATATTACAGATTTCTAGATATTTCGTGTAAATTTGCAGGAAACGTCCATGACGCAGAAGTTTTAAAAGGATCCCAACTATTCCAAAAACACGATTGCTTATTCTCAAATTCAAATTATTGGATCGACAGTGTAAATATTCCGTACGTTCTACTTGGCGACCCGGCGTATCCACTTCTGCCTTGGATTATGAAAGACTTTCCTGGTACAAATTTAGAATCCATAAAACAATTTTTTAATCTAAAATTGGACCGCGGAAGAATAAAAGTAGAACAAGCATTTGGGATTTTGAAAAAATGTTGGAGAATTTTATCACGGCGCTCCGACGTCGATGTAAATTTTATGCCACTGGTTGTCGCGGCGTCTTGCACCTTACACAACATTATAAGGGACGAATTTCCAACGCAATTACTGTCTGATGATAATTCCAGCAACGAAAATTTCATGAATGAGACCAGCGAAACCAGAGAATCTGTATTACCGGCAGCAGAAGCGATTAGAAATGCAATAGCAAATAAATTATTTGAAGAAAATTTGTTGTAACATTAACTTTCAAAAACATAAATAAATAAAACATAAAACGATAATTAAAATTCATATTTAATTTTTTAATTCATAATATTTGAATTCATAATATTTTAATTCGTAATATTTTAGTTCATAATATTTTAATTCATAATATTTTAAATGATCACATTTCATCAATTTCATTTCATATCACATTTCATTTTCATTAAATAAAGTAAATACAATTAAAAAAAAAACAAAAACTTTGTGTTCACTAATATAATATACTTCTGGTCCTTCCTCTACGTGGGATGCACTAGACAAAGTATTAAATAATTCGCGCAAAAAATCTTGATCTTTTTGCTGCATTTCCAACTGAAACTTTTTGTCGCTTTCATGCAGCTTCTCGAACGCCTCAATGGTTTTTTTAGTTTCGTCTGCAAAACTCTTTTTTAAATCTGAGGTCAGCAAAGTTACCACAGAACGATAACTAGTGCGTGCTGTGAGAAGAGAAAATTATAGTATAAAATATTATAAATACATTGTAATTTGAGCATAAAATTTCTTAACCTCTTTTTACTGCGGATGGTTGAATTTCCGAAGAGGAAGAGGAACAATTAGGCGTTGGAGAAACATGTCCACTAGTTCGTGCCACCAATTCATCATTACTGGATGAAAATTCATTGTGGGATGTTGATGTACCCTGAACTGTAATGAAATAGAAAATGTATTTAAGAACTAAAGTAAAAGTAAATAAATATGTATATACTTACTACTACTTGAATCAAATCCCACATTCCTAAATGCTACCGCTGGACGATTTTGTAATAGATGCGACATTTTTTCGTAAAATTCATTCGATTCACGTTTATGGCCGCTTTTGTTTTAAGTTTAACAAATTTGTATTTTATTTGTTCTGCATCTCTGTCGAAACCTAAAGCCTTCATTTCATCACTTATAATTTTGTAAATATCAGATGATCTGTTTTTTTTGTCATCAAATAATTGCATTGCTTTTTTGTCTACCATAATATCGAGAAGCGATACTACTTCATTATATGTCCAATTTGCGGCTTTTTGTCTTTTTTCCATTATTTTTTCGAAAATTATCAAAAGCACAAAAATATTAAATATTAAAATAGATTTAGGTACAAGTAGCAGTAGGGTACATTCAGCCTTTTTTGTATACTAACAATAAACTGAAAATTTCCATTTTGACATTTATAGCAATGTTTCCTGTTTATACCGTAGCTACGTAGCACTGCTAGCTACGTAGCAATGCTAAAATAACATTGCTATTTTAGCTAGCTGAGCTATGAGTATGTCGTGTTTATACCGTTGCTATAGCTGTCATTTGCGTTTAGCATCGCTATTTTAGCTCCGGTATAAACGCAGCAAATGATCAGTTTGTAACTGCGTCATGTACTGAAAATTTAACCAAAGTATTTTATGTAGTTCCGAGTATACTACTTCATTTATTGACATTGGACTCTCAACTTGACATTTCGAAAAGAAGTGTCGAACGAGAAATAAACATTTGTTTAATTTGTTGTCGTTTTTTTTATCAAATTTTTAATTTCTTATTTTGAATTTTTATTCTCATTGTTTTTTCTCACCTTTGAAATTGTTTTTTTCTAAGATTTTTGCAAAAATAATAAAACCACAAGAAAATCAATAATGGAATATATTTTAAAATAGCTAATTTCAGTAATTTAGTTTTTTGTGATCGAAAAATAACGTGATTATCACATTATGCTTTCTATTTCCTCCACCAAAGGCTTCAGTCTCGAAATACGTTACCAAAAACTTTTGAAAGCTTTGTGCATTTTCTATGAAAAATACTCCAAGTAATAAAGGAAACAGCTTTCGGGACCTCATTACAAATTTTCATTATTCTAACTAAGGATGATAAAATATGGGTTTCCCCAATGTAGATGTTAGAATTGTGACATAGTCACAAAAGTCGGAATACTTCATTTTAGTAAAAATATAATTGTAAAAACATTCCATGTAAAATGATCAATAAAATGCAGTGCGCCTCACGATGATAATTTTTGTCTGGATATTTAGTTCATTCCATTCACTCATAGATGGCGCAAAACAAGCTACATATTGTTACGATTTTGCCTTGTCAATCAAGGTTCGAATCACTGGATTGTGAATAAATACACTGCTTCAATTTTGAACTCACACAATTTTATTTACACAACACAATTTATTATACAACACAATTTTCACAATTAATTATTATAATTATAACACACTTTTTAATTATCACTTTAATAATCGCTTTAATAATCACTTTAATAATCTTTCTATTTAACCTTCACTGTATCACGTTTAAAATAATACTCAGCAATACACGTCAACGCGCGCCTTTATATACCAAAATATTTGTTTCTAGAATAATCCTAAATGCGCAGCAAATATGTTAGTATAGAAATACGCCTAAATGTTGAGTATAAATTATACACGTAATTGAACAATTAATGAAATTAACTTATTCTATTCTAACCTAGGTGTCACCGTAACACTACCCCCCACCCAAGCCTGCTCGTCCCGAACAGGATCCAGACCACCTCCTCTGCAGAGCGCCAAACGCTCCAAATGCACCACCCCCGGTCCACCCCTCCGTCCCCTCTGTATGCGACAAACCACGTCGTTCAACCCCCCAATGACAGTGTAAGGTCCTTCCCATGTGGGCTGCAACCTCGGTGACAATCCCCCGTGCCGCCGCGGGCTGTGAAGCCACACCAACTGCCCTTCCTCGAAGCCCCGACCACCTGCTCGTATGTCACATCGAGCTTTCATTCGATCACTTGACATTCGAATTTTCTCCCGTACAAACCGATGCACTTCATTAAGCTCCTCCCCCACCCGGTCGACTCAATCCTGTCCGCACAGAGCTGCTGATGGAACAGCCCCAAACTTTAAATCTCCCGGTAATCGCAGATTGCTCCCAAACATGGCCCCAGCTGGTGTCACTCCTGCCGTGCCATGCACCGCCGATCGGTAGGCCATCAGGAACATTGGTATATGTCGATCCCAGCTACGCCGGCTCCTTTCCACAACCCCCGCTAGATACTCCTCCAATGTGCCACTGAATCCCTCCACCACACCACCCGACCGTGGGTGCAAAGGCGTCGTCCCTGCTTTATTGATTCCAAGCATCTGACAAATCTCCTGAAATACCACCGATTCGAAACTCCCTCCCCGATCCGTGTGAACCTCCACAGGCACACCAAATCTGCCAATCCAACCGTTGACCACGGCATCAGCCACTGCTGCTGTCTCCCGACCGGACATGGGGCACACTTCCGGCCATCTGCTGAAACAATCCACCACCACCAGCACACATCCACCTCCGCTCTCGGTGGTCGGAAATGGCCCCGCCACGTCCACCGCAACTCCCTCAAATGGCGCCCCGACATCATACTGCCTCATGGTTCCGCGGCTTCCTCGTGCTGGTCCCCCCACCGCCGCACACTGGTCACATCCTCGACACCACTCCACCACCGACTGTCCACATCCGGACCAGTAGAAACGCCGGCGAATCCTGGCCAATGTCTCACCAATCCCTAGGTGACCCCCACCCGCCCCTCCATGACACTCCCCGAGGACCCCCGCCATCCGATCTCCCGGCACCACCACCAACAACTGCCCCACTCCACCATCCGTGCTTTCCCACCCTCCCTCCAAACATCCATCCTCCATGTGGAGGCTATCCCACTGAGCCCAACAAGTCCCCAAAATGGGAGCCCTGTCAGCCATCTCACTCCATGTGGGCCGGCGTTCCCCCTCCCCATGTTCGATGATGAATGACAGGTCAGCATCCCGCAACTGCTCCCTCCCGATCATCCCACCAGCCCATTGCTCCTCAGGCAGCGCCCGCACGAGCCGAACACCGACGATGTCCTCCCCGACCTCCACACGCCCACAACTCTTGCACTCCGCGGGACACGGTCCTCCCAATAACGCGCCGGCACCCCCATGTGCACCTCCCCTCCGATGCTCAACACCGGCCCCATCCGTCAAGCTGTCACCGCCTCTTTCCACTCTCGAAACTTGGATTGAGGTTATGGGGCAATCGATTGTGGGAGTTAGCTTTTGCTCCTTCAAGCTGTCTCTTTTTAACGACTCCAATGTCGTCCGACCCTCCTTTCTGGCCTCTCTCTGCTGTTCGTTTTGTCTACGCTTCATAGGAGATGGCGATCTTCCTCGTTTCTTCTTAATCTCCCAACAGTCCCGTGAGATGTGACCCATTCTATCACATACCCAGCATCTAATCCTGCCACTTCCATCTCTGAACCTTGGCGTAGCCCGCGCAGTGTCTAAACTGGAATCAATCTCCACTCGACGAATTTTCATTGCTGGTTTGATGATGGTTTGCGCAGTTTCGTTTGTTAACGCACAAGCGATGGTTTCCGTGAAAGTTGCCTTAGGTGACAACATCACCGCTCTGCACGTCTCAGGATCTCGAATACCGTCAATAAACGCATCTATTTTAATTCGCTCCATGTAATCGGCCGACATATTTGAATGTGCTAAATGCGCGAGCCGCTCAATTGCCGATGAAAATTCCTGTAGCGATTCTCCTCCTTTTTGGTATCGACTCTTCAATTCCATGCGATAGATTTCTCGTTTGTGATCACTTCCGTATTTTCGATCTAACGCCTTCATAATTCCCATGTAAACGTTCCGTTCCTGCTCGGGAATGATTTGTAGTGTTTCTGCCGCTTCGCCTTTAAGACCCACAATTAACGCTGCAACACATTGTTCTTCAGTCCACTGATTTTGCTTAATCGCCGTTTCGAACTGGAACTTAAAAATACTGAAGGATGTTGTTCCATCAAATGTTGGTGGTTTTATCTTAACTGCATTAACCGTCTGGATCACTTGTTGTGTCGTTCCATTCGCCTTGACATCTTTGAGCTCCTTCTCGAGACGTTTAAAATCTTGTTCAACCGATTCAAATTTTTGTTGAACTGTCCCTTTAACATTTTGAATTTCTGCGTGTACTTCTGTTTGCAGTTTTTCCACTTTACCGTGTAGTGTAGAAGATAATTCCAAAAACCTCTCGTCTATTTTCTTTTGGCCATCTTCTATTTGGTTTTTAATGTCCGCTCCTTGTTGCTCCATTTGTACAATCTTCTGTTTAATGTCCGCCCCTTGTTGCTCCACTTGAAACCTCTGTTGTTTCATGTCCTGGTTCGATTGTTTAATGTCCGCCCGTTGTTGTTCCATCTGTTGTTTCATTCCACCCAACTGTTGACCCATCATTTGATTCATAGCTGCCATTAACTGAGATAAATCAAAACTTCCGGATGGGTTTTGTGTTGTTTCGACCATCGTTTGTTCTTCCTTTTCTTTCTTGTCCACACTGATCTCATCCGTGTTGTCCTCCTCGAAATCATACACATCTGGATTTACACCTTCCTTCTCCATGGCCTCACGTAGTCGCTCCACCAAACTAGCTTTTGTGCCTTCACTGGCCAAACCTCGCTGTTTCAGCTGCTCCTTTAATTGCGCAAGCTTTAATTCGTAGAGAATCATTTTTCTTATTATTCACAATCCCATCGCTGTCACCAATTGTTACGATTTTGCCTTGTCAATCAAGGTTCGAATCACTGGATTGTGAATAAATACACTGCTTCAATTTTGAACTCACACAATTTTATTTACACAACACAATTTATTATACAACACAATTTTCACAATTAATTATTATAATTATAACACACTTTTTAATTATCACTTTAATAATCGCTTTAATAATCACTTTAATAATCTTTCTATTTAACCTTCACTGTATCACGTTTAAAATAATACTCAGCAATACACGTCAACGCGCGCCTTTATATACCAAAATATTTGTTTCTAGAATAATCCTAAATGCGCAGCAAATATGTTAGTATAGAAATACGCCTAAATGTTGAGTATAAATTATACACGTAATTGAACAATTAATGAAATTAACTTATTCTATTCTAATCTAGGTGTCACCGTAACAATATATAATTAAACTGTCTTTAATAAATTAAAATTTATTAATCTCCAAAATATTTCTAATTGGCAATTGATAAATCTGAACTAAGTTTGCGGTTAAACAGAATATCAGGCACGTATTGGATTATAAACATAAGAGACATCTATCAATAACTAACATGAACCAATCGCCTCGGTAAATAGACAAATTATAGTAATTTTGTGTTAGTCAAACAGATGGTAATTTTTTGCATGATATTAAATTCGGAAATGCTGTATGACTAAACATTCGCTTCCTCACTTCTCGTGCCACCTATTGACTGATACAAACTAACGATTTCGCATTTTTGAAAAAATATTTTCCTCTGTTTCGATACTCTTTATAACATTAGTTACTCTTTGTGATTGCGTCAACATTTGGTATGATTGATTCGAAAGCACAAAATTTCTTTAAAAAATTTTGGAATCAAAATATTCAGTTTTTCTTATGATTTAATAAAAGCTATCGCCGAGTGTTGTTTGACACCTAGAATAATATTTTTCTTTTAAATATCTTTCCAGAAATTGAGTTGCCAATTTCTAGACATTCCCATTAGTCGGCCCTATAGTTAAAGGATTAATTCATCTGATCATTAAAAGAAACTTTGAAAAATGATATATAGTAGAAAAAAGGAGAAAAAACTTATCAATAAAAGATTTAAAACGAAATGGAATATCAATTGGATAACTTTATGCTTTACCAATCTAAAACTAGTAAAACCCAAATTAAAAAATGGGTCGGAAAAGGAAATCGTTTCATAACGCGAAACAAAGTCTGACGTTGCTAAATAAAATAATTTTTCGTCACTTGTTCTTGGCTAGACGCTGACACAATTAATTTAAAATAAAACTCTAATCGAAAATCGAATTATAATCAAGTTTATAGCTCAATTCCTATCTTGTGAATAAATAAAAGTTTTTATAGGCAATTCCTATAGTGAGCCGACAATTTAGTTTAAAACACAAACAAAATATGTTCTCATACAAATAATTAATAGCTCATTGTAGTCTAATCCAATAATTATATTTCCAATTCTGCGTTGGCCATTAGTGGCTATAATTTGTTCAAGCGGGATAGGGTCAATTCACCGGTTAATTATGGTGAGGTATATATGTTAACGTGCATATTAAATGTATTCGTGAAAAAGCGGAAATTTCTTTTAGGTGTGGTTTATAATCCTCCTAAAACGAACAAGAGGTCTTATGCTCGATTTAAAAAAACCTTTTAGACATTGAGTGTCTTTTTGGTATTTTTCCTGTCGGTATGATGAGTTTTTCATTTCGGGTGATATTAATTTTCATTTATTTTCTCGTAGCTATTTAAATATCTTAAGTAGCATTAACCTTTCGGTTTATAATACTGAATCGCCCACTTATGCTACCGTAAGTGGTTCTTATTCGCTCATTGATGACGTTGTTGCTTCTGCTGATAATTCCATTTGTTTTTTCAATCTATTGTCTCTTGGTATTGGCTCTCATTATGATCTTCTTGTTTTTTCTATAAATTATTACTCTCAACCTAAACATAAAAGTTTCAGCTTTAGGGATTTTTCTAAAATTGATGAATCTCACCTTTCATCAACTTGTGGCTCTATTTGTTGGGACAATATTTTTTCTCTTTGTACTTCTACCGATCAAATTGACTATTTTAATTTCTCTATTAATTATGTATTTAATAACTGCGTTCCTCTCACTACTGTTTATTTTAGACCTAGATTCCCCCTTTAAATGACGCAAGAGATTTTGAGTGCTATTTCTGTTCGTTTTTTCAAATATCGTCTTTGGAAAATTAGCCCTAATTCTTTGTCGTATGTAGCTTATAAGCAATCTCGAAATAGAGTGGTAGGTTTAATTCGTATCGCTAAGCAAAATTTTTTCAAGGATAAGTTAGATCCCTTACTTCCCTCTAAGATATTTTAGCGTAACGTACGCAACTTGGGCCTTGGTAGTTGCAAAGGGGCTGCTTCTGTAAATTTCAAAGCTAATGATTTTAACCTTTATCTAATTAACTCTAGTCACACTCATGATATTTCCATTATTGTTTTAGTGTCCGTCGAACACCTTAATTCTTTTTCGTTTACAAATATATCTACTGTTGATTTGCATTCTGCAATTTGGGAAGTTAAATCGCAATCCACTAGTCTAGCTTAAAATTAGTTAAGCGCATTTTTCCTATTGTATCCAGGTACTTGTTACATATTTTCTATTTTATTTTAACGACCTCTTCATATCTCGCTCAGTGGAAGATGAATAAAATTATTCCTATTCCTAAAATTAGCAATCCTTCTGAGCTTTCCCATTTCCGCCTTATTAGCATTTTAAGTTCTCTATCCAAGGCGTTTGAATTGGTAAGTAAAAACCAAATTCAGTCTCATATCGATAGTTTTAATTTGCTTAGTCTTTTTCAATCGGGTTTTAGAAGGTTCCACGGTACTACCAGTGCTTCACTGAATGTTTGTGATGATATTCGTCGTAGTATGAGTAAAAGAGAAATCTAACTCTGTTAGATTTTGTTAAAGTGCTTGACTCAATTAATCACCAAATTTTGTTTAAAAGGCTTATTTCGAACTTTTATTTTTATCTCTCTGCTGTTAAATTGATTTTAGACTATATTTCGACTTTTATGACAATTCTTGCTGATGATGTCAAATATATAGGAGTAGTCGCTTAGATAATGATTTGGTAAGAATTTATAATTGGTCATTATCGAACCGGCTCGCTCTTAATGCTAGTAAATCCCAGTCCATTATAATCTATAAAAAATCTATAAATACTTCCTCTTTTCCTGGAATTTTTCTCGGTGATTCTTTAATTCCATTCTCTAATACAGTTAGAAATTTAGGGTTAATTTTTAATAAAATTCTTACTTGGGGTGATCATTTGATTAAGATTAGTAAAACGGTTTTTGGAATGCTTAGTTGTTTGTATAAAGTTGGGTTCGCTGATAGTAATTTAAAAAGCGTATGTTCCTTTCGCACCTTCTTCCACATTTTCTTTATAGTGACGTTAATATAATATGAGTGTTCTCCAAAGACGTTTCATTTTTAGTATTAGGAAATATGATCACATACATCCCTTTTTAAATTCGATCCTTGACTGTAGTTTGGTTGACTTCTATGAACTTCGTGTATGCCTTTTTCTTTTTAAGCTTCTCAGAACGAAGCAACCTCCCTATTTATTTAATAAGTTATTGTTTAGTAGGTCCCATTCTTCAAATTTACGTTTATTTCACTAGCGTGGCGCACTTTAATGATAATACATGTAGTACTATTTTTGTAATAATTTTTTGATTTGTATTATTTTTGTATGTATAGTCTACTTACAGACTACATACAAAAATAAAACTTCTTGCAGTGTCCTCTGTAACAAATGAGCTTGAGCTCAATATGGAGGGTACTAGCATGGAGTGGATTTGTTATTTGAAAAAAATCTGAGGTTTTTTTTTGGTGGTGGTTGTTCTCCATTTATATTGCTTCCATATGTGCTTTTCCTTTATCAAAATTGTAATGTCAATGAATAGATAAATCCAATAACCTGATTATGGCTCTTTATTGCTCCTAAATAAAAATTGTTAGTACTGTAAATTAGACAAGCTTAAGTCAAAAATCGGGCCATAACCAATCTAAAACTCAAATCATTATCAGAAAGTGAAAAAGCACGCTTTATATGGTAATCAAAAGCCTCGTTGAAAATTATGGGCTCCATTTGATTTCACAACCTGGTATATTACGTTCTAAAATGGATTTTCGATTCAACATTCGATTTCAGTTTTTCACGCTTTAAAATGGCAAAGCCAAATTATTTTATCAAAAACAAATGGAACCCGCCATTTTTAATGTGAAATTTTAATGAAACTTTAAACAATGAGATATTGCTTTACCCAATGCTTTATCAATAGAAAGTAAGGCCATAAATTCTTTACTGAGTCATTTAGTTAGACCATAGCTAGCTTTTAATTATGTATATGAGAAGTTATCTTATTTGTGTTCCAAACTGGATTATCGACTCGTAGTTAATTAAAGGTTCTGCTTAATTAGAACTGCTTTAACTTAAGAATGGAAGAGCCCAATGCTCTACCAAAAACGAATGAAGCCGAAGTTTTTTTAGTCGGCCACCGGGAAAACCTTAAGAGTGCTTTAAATTATTAACATTAAAACTTTGTTTAGTTCATTTTTTGCAAAGCAACAGTGCTGCACCAAATACAGAATTTAATTATAACCAAATTAAAAACTTTTCAATTTCACGTTAAATGTACCGTCAAAATTTTTTTTTCCTTAACTTTGATTTTTGGAAGCCTCAAAAAAAAAAGAAAAAGCAGAAAAACGTTTTATTACTTCTATACACTAAAATATTAATTGAATGTATTGATCTTTTAAGTTTGCAAAGGTTATGAAAAAATTTGTGAATTAGAATTGTGCCGCTACAAATTAGTACGTATTAAAGGTACCAATGACCTAACCAATTTAATTATACATACTATATACATTTAGTTTATGGCCCACCCTATAAAAATAAAAAATAATAATAATAATGACTTTTTATAATTTAATTTTATAATCATAATAATAATAAAATCATCGCGATCTTTTATAAATAAAAATAAAATAATAAAACCAGCAACAAAATAAATAAAATATGATCTCGATCGCTGATCACGATTTTTTGTTTTTCATCTTAAAACAAAAAAAAACATTATAAAATTAAATACAAGACATTTTTTTATAATAATAATAAAATGCATTATTATTTTTTAATAAATATATAAAATATACATTTAAAACAATGAATTGGTATATAAAGTAATTAATAAAAAATGAATGATCGATCAATTATACGCGATCAAGTAATTTATAAATGATTTTGTATTTTTATATAATATGACTAAAACATTTTGGTCAAAGTTCATCACATACGGTATACAAAATACTTCCTATAAACCACAAAAAACTGTACAAAATCCATATATGCGAGCGATCGCGAGATACCGATCGCAGTAAAAAAAAATTATTGAGACACAATAAATAATTTTAGTTTTTAAAATATATAAATATATTTTTCAAACATTATAATCTATTTTCTCAATCACAAACCTCCCGGCGATCTATATATATATATATATAAAAACCATAAAATTTTAATTTTTTGTTCCGATCGCGATTCCAAAAGATCATCATCCAAAAAATATATACTCGTATATTTGTATGTATTATATCGTATATCGCGATCTTTAAAAAGCGCACATACATATAAATAATGTATGAGAAATAATAAAAGCTATATAAAAATATAAAGATCACTCTTGATCGTCCCTTTTAAAATATGTAGAAACAAAGCGCTTATATAAGTTATATATATATAAAATCGAAAGAAAATATGATTTTATTCCACCTTCTTGATCATCATCATCATCATCGTGTTTCCCAGATATTCAAGAGATTCCCTTTTTTATAATAGTTCATTGATCACACTATTTTTTTTATAATTTTATTTAATTTAATTTTTATATATATTTTCCAAAAAGAATAATAGAATTTTTTTTGTTAAACGCCCATTTGATCAAATCGTGATCTCTTCTTCTCTAGAATATTTTTTTTGAGGATTTTTTACTCTTATATGAAATGAAATGATCTTCCCGTTAACGGTTTAATTATATAAATAATAATAATAAATAAATAATAAAAACATAAGAATATATATATAAAAAAAAGATTAAGTTCAATGATTATGATCACAAGATCTTACAATATATTTTTAGTTCGTCTTCTTCTTCTTCATGCAATTGCGCATGAAACAATTTTCATATACGGATACAACAACAAAATGATCGTAATGAATTAAGAAAGCGCACTATGTGAGTTATAAACAACACAACGTGTTTTTTATTTCGTTTTGTATATGACCGGGAAAGATTTATGTTGTGCGAGATGGTAAAAATGTGTGCAAGTTTCTAATTTCTAAAAAACGTTCCTATATACTATACATATAAAAATATAATTGACATATCATGTTTCATTTGAGACTCGCGAGACAGACAAATCGATATATAAAATCTATATAAGAAAATGTGTGCACAGTGTGAATTTGATTCGCACCATGATTTCATGGTGTGGTGCTTTATATAAACAAATTGGTTAAATATAAAAACTTCAAAATTAATGATCAGATGATCTAATAATATTATACATGATATACTTTTTTGTTAGAAAATTAGGTCTCGTTACCTTTAACATTAAACGCGTTTAGCTTTATTTTCGCTATTGTTTACTGTGCCAAATTCATTGAAATAGTTTATGGTTTATAAGGTTCACAACTTCTAGTATGCCTTTCAGTTTTTAAATACCACACGGTATTAAGTTCTGTAAATTGTCTCTTGCTTCTATAATTATGCGAAACAGCCTTTTAAAGAAATCTAGATAAAAAGCAATAAATTTCCAAAACTTTGAAATTAACGAAATTTTACGGCATATATTTAACTATTTGTAACAACTAAATATTCTTCACTTTATTTTGATTTATTGTATCAGAAGTGGCTTAAATTTAATTAAACCAGTGTATCCTCGCAAATTTTTTGGCTTAATTATTGTCGTATTACAAAATAAATTTAAATTTACATGCAAGAATTATTTCAATAAATTTTTATATTCCATAGTTCAGATGATATACTGAAGTTAACCGAAAAGCAGTAAATTATCGCAGGAAAAAAATTGAAAAATCAATATCACATAATGCGAATGTTTAAAGGTAAAATGAACTGAGTGGAGTTAGACATCAGTACTAAAAATCATGGTCGCATGTTTAGTGGTAATTTGGGCTGGGTGAAGTTCAAAATTAATACATGAATTTTATCATAAAGCAGCGTTTGTTTAGCCAAGATCATTTTTGGATGTACTCCGTGGAATGGTCGATATGTGGCATGCCTCATTCACAAATTTTGGTTGCAAAACCGAAATCACGGATGAAGCCCTTGATCCGAAATTGGATGCTGTGGTGTCTAAGAATATGATGGATGGGCCTTGTGAAGTTTTCGAGAATGACTCACAAGGTATGATCGATGGCAAGTATACTCGATGTATACAGTTCGTACAAATATTTTCTAATACTGAAAAGTTAGTCCTTTTAAATCACTCATGGTCACAGTGATAAAGTACTCAAATATCCCTATAATGATTTTCACTTTCGAGCCGCCAGGCAACTTGAACACAGTGCGGTATCAAGGTTTAGAATTATTACTCTCGCAGTGACCGAGTGGTCATCACATGCTTGGCGGCTCGGAATCACCGCATAGAATTTTTTATATTATGAATCCCTCAGTGAGCGAGCCTAACGTCAAAAAATTAATATTGTATTTATTAATTAATTTGAATTCATTTAAAAACACGGGCTCGCCTACGTAAAAGGGAGAATCACAATATCAAATTAAAAGTTGGATGACTTTGATAGTCACGGCGATTGGTGTGGCGAGGCTACAATCATAATAGACCTAATAAGTCGTAATTTAGGCTTGCCAAAGTTAAAATTTTTATTTCGAAGATTTGATTGTGCTAGTTTAGTATTTTTCTACCCAAAACGACACTATTAATATGTGATCAAAGTGTGTATTACTAATTTGCAGGATGTTTTCATATACATATTTTCTTATTTCAAAGCAGTCTGCATAAGGCATTTATAAGAAAAGCTTAGTAAATAGGCTTTCATTTCTAGGTTTCTCATTATAAGTAAAGTTCCGAAATTTTAAAACTTTAAACGAAATTTTAAAATTGTAAATCCAATTATGATGGATCCTGCATTCACAAAATGTAGAATATGATTCTAGTCGACATTTATAATAATAATAAATAAATAAATTAAACAATTTCCTAACTTAAGAACCACGTTCTGCCAAGCCATTTCATATTTAGGCATTTCAACGAGATTGATATCTATTTTTAAACTTAAACTTTCAATGCAAGGTACAAAAGACTAACTGAAATTAATCTTTTACAAGCCTTTAGAAAAAAATTTCGAACACGGTAAGGAGACCAGTTTGTCCAAAAGAATTTTAATTTATAGCTAGAGTTCCTCATCCATATACGTTTTCAAATATCTATGTTGTATTTCTAATCCAATCAGCTGTTATTTGTTCTTCGCTTCGTTGATTCCAATTAATTAGTTTTAGACCAATATTTTAGGCTGTGCGCTTCTGTATTGGAAAAAGGTTTCAACAAATTGGTGTTCCGACCAAATAAGTAGTTAAATTTAGTACAACCAATTATAGACTTAGTCGGATCACAATACCAAAATAAACGTTTACTTTAGGAAAGCAAATACGAAGAGAATTGACTTCAGAGAACACAGAAATATTAAGATATAATGTATTGGCATAATGAGGCATAACTAAGCGGATTTTTATTCAATATCGAAGCAAGTTGAAATATGTGAGAAGAAATTTTAAGATCTTTTAGTCAGGCCAGAATGAATTGAAAAAAAGTCAGACCAATTTTATTGTAACTAAACAACTGAATTTCATCCTTAAAACTTTGCCAAACCTCTGTTAAACAAACCTATCATATTCTTTACATGTTTTTCATAATTAAGACATGAAGAGGAGCTGGTTAATACGTTATCTTGAAAAATCAATAGTTTCAGCTGATGTAAGGCGTGTGGCACCATCTTAAAGAAAACACATTTCTTTGAAGTTCCCCTCATTTAATTAATTCTTAGAATACGTATCGTCATATGAATAATTAAATCATGAAGGTTTTTAACAGTTTCTAGATTTAAATTTAGTACCGACTTAGACCCAAGACCCTTCAACTTTAACTACTTTATTACTTTCTTTTATGTAGCAAAATAAAGTATAGTAATAAAAATTTAACCTCAAATGGTTTTGCCGAAGTCGAAAATGTACTTTTTAAAAAAGTCTGTGCATGCGTGTGTTCGTGCAGACTAAATGCCTTTGAAATCAGTACACAGAAAGTGGCAGCTTTCCTAAGAGTCTTTCAATTTTTTTATAAATATTTTAAAAATAATCTCATTTGCATAAAAATTAATCATGAACTAAAAGATCAGTTTTACAAAATTTAAGTGTAACAGGCAATTATAAACAAGCGTTTTCTACTAATTGGGTGATCTCACCGCAAATATTTTGGAAAGTATAGCCTTTAAAAATAGGAAAAATCCTTAAAAAATAACAAAAATTTAATAAAATTTGCAACAATACCGTTCCAGATCAGTTTTCTAAAATTTAAGCGGAAATGATGGTTTTTGACCAAAAACCGTTTTGCAACAAAAAATCGGCCCAGATGGATTGATTTATTGGAATGAAGCTTTATACCTAAGCTTTTGCCACAAATTGGGAGATCCTAGTGAATTTGGGCCAAAATCGGACCATCGGAAGTGGAAGCTTCCTTAGAAGCGTTTTCGTTTCTTCATCGAATGTGACAGCTATAGTGAGAAGCTTTTTCGTTTTTGCGATATTTTAGGCAGTAACCAGCCAGATCAGTTTTCTAAAAAATAAGCGGAAATGAAGATTTTTGCCATAAAAAATTTTTTCAGTAAAAACTTGGTTTACTACAGATGAGTACACTGCATATTGATTGGTCCGGATGAAACTTTATGATTAAGTTTTTCTATAAATTTAGAAAACCTAGTAGTTTTCGGAGATCGGTTCACCGAAAGTGGCAGCTTACATAGAAGTCTACACCGGTTATGAAAATATTTTAAAAAGTATATAGCATTTACGAAAAAACCATTAAATAAATAGATTGGAAATTATAATTCGTTCAGACCCAATTTTAAATTTGACCGGAAGTGACGAATTTTTATAAAAAAACCAAAAGTTTTATTTCTTCAAAATTTAACATCTCTACTGACCAGGGTTGACTATGCAGAGGAGGAAGCTTTCGTAAGAGCTTTTACAATTTTTTTCAAGAACGATTCACCTTGTTGGTTTACACAAGGGCAATTTTTATCACTAATCCGGCAGGATAATCTTTTCACTTTAGAAATTAAATGTATAGATTATCCGACACACATAGATACAATTGCCGTAACAGAAAGTCCTGTGTTGGCCACAACAATTATACTCCTTCATTTTATTTTTAAATAATTACGGCACCAAATATTTATTTTGATAAATTGCCCCGCCTTTAAATAATATTCTACCAAGCTGTTCATCCTTTGACATATTTGAACAAAACGAACTTATGCTCAGTACGACGATGTACCGGAAATGTAAATATTTTAAAAATTCAAACTAAATGATTGACAAAAATACAAAGTCATTATTCATTGCATCGGAATTCATGGCCAGATCAGTTTTCTAAAATTTAAGCGGAAATGATGGTTTTTGACCAAAAACCGTTTTTCAACAAAAAATCGGCCCAGATGGACTGATTGATTGGAATAAAGCTTTATACCTAAGCTTTTACCACAAATTGGGAGATCCTAGTGAATTTGGGCCAAAATCGGACCATCAAAAGTGGAAGCTTCCTTAGAAGCGTTTTCGTTTCTTCACCGAAAGTGACAGCTATAGTGAGAAGCTTTTTCGTTTTTGCGATATTTTAGGCAGTAACCAGCCAGATCAGTTTTCTAAAAAATAAGCGGAAATGAACATTTTTGTCATAAAATTTTTTTTCAGTAAAAACTTGGTTTACTACAGATGAGTACACTGCATATTGATTGGTCCGGCTCCGGATGAAACTTTATGATTAAGTTTTTCTATAAATTTAGAGAACCTAGTGATTTTCGGAGATCGGTTCACCGAAAGTGGCAGCTTACATAAAAGTTTACACCGGTTATGAAAATATTTTAAAAAGTAAATAGCATTTACGAAAAAACCATTAAATAAATAGATTGGAAATTAAATTTTAAACCTATAATTCGTTCAGATCCAATTTTTAATTTGACCGGAAGTGACGAATTTTTATAAAAAAAAACCAAAAATTTTATTTCACCAAAATTCAACATCCCTACTGACCAGGGTTGACTATGCAGAAGAGGAAGCTTTCGTAAAAGCTTTTACAATTTTTTTCAAGAACGATTCACCTTGTTGGTTTACACAAGGACAATTTTTATCACTAATCCGGCAGGATAATCTTTTCACTTTAGAAATTAAATGTATAGATTATCCGAGATCTATGTACAATTGCCGTAACAGAAAGTCCTGTGTTGGCCACAACAATTATACTCCTTCATTTTATTTTTAAATAATTACGGCACCAAATATTTATTTTGATAAATTTCCCCGCCTTTAAATAATATTCTACCAAGCTGTTCATCCTTTGACATATTTGAACAAAACGAACTTTTGCTCAGTACATTTAGACGATGTTACCAAAATAAAAATTTGCAACTGACTTTTTACAGTATTTGTCTTGTGGTTTTGTAAATTATATTTAGCACCTTAATTTGTTTGCATTAAGTAATAAAGTCGTCATTATTTTTATTGTGTCATTTTTATTGTGAGAGCTAATGGAACAACATCGTCACCAACTTTGGGTGACCAAAGGGAGATCACAATCGATAGGCTTTGCAACTGCGAATCTTCCATGCTGCAATAGCATTTGCGTAAACGGAGCACTTAGAAAGTTTTTATTCTCATAAGTCTGCTTTCACCCGATTATTTCTCATTTATATTGCAAAGCAGTTATGAACGATTTTTGAGTATTTCATTTGAGATTATACTCGACATATACGGCCTAAACATCTTACTCTTTTCTTATACTGTACCAACTTGTCGTTCGCTCAACAGTATATCAATTAGGATGGTTTCAGCTAAGAGTAATCACCGTGACAGTTTGTTATTTCCGACCTTCAAGCGCTGTACTAAGTAATGGGTCCAACCTCAGACCTTAGTAGATATTTTGTTTAAATAATGTTTAAATGGAGAGCCCATTATCCATAACTTTTTCTTTTAAGTACGTCACTACAGATTATCAAAAGGTCCAGGTACATCTAGGAATACTCCTAAGACGTACTTATGCTCTGACTCCTTACTGTGTTGATCATTTGCACCATGGCCAAAGAGTTAAAATATGTTCACCAGACTAACAAATGTCTCATGAAATTTACTAAGGCTAGAAGTGCCATAACTGATCTGGGTACTCCTTGAGATCCGCGTTGTCTCTCGCAATCTGCATGCAGGCCAGCCCATTTCCATTGGACATCGCGGGGTTTGTTCCAAATCCTCAACTTTTGTTGTTACACTTTTTTCGATGACAATCGTCGGCTTTAGATCGTGGATAGAGACGTTTCCATCTAAGTTCGTAGATGATGATAGGAGGCAGATTCTTCGCTGGTAGCGTTTTTACTAAAATAGCTCCTGATAAGCCCTTCTTATTCAGAAAGAACTCAAAGTTTTCTGACTTTGCAATTTTGATCAGCACTTTGGTTTCACGATCGTTGCTCACCTTCTTCACTGCAATATTATTTTCAGGTGGCTTAATTATTTTCGGAAATTTTAACCTCACTTCATTATTGTTAGCAAAGGTAAGCACTTTGGCAGCTTCTGGTTTGGCGAAGATAAGCTGCTGAGGATTTGGGATATTTTAACACCTGTTTTGATCGAAAGTGCCTGTGGATTGAGACTATTGTCTGCGAATGTTTAGTTTCAATTTTTTTTTGTATTGTAAATTGATAGCGATCCAACTTTTGCTTTTGCGTTTGGCTCGACGACCAATTTAATCGACTAGCCTTAAGCAAGCCGTCGTGTAACTAACGTCACGAATTTAGCTTAAACTTTTATAAATCTAATTTTTCTATAAAAAAAAAAATTTCTTGAGGAATTCCGGAATAAATTGAAATGATATAGTACTCGATAAATCACAGAAAACCCCTTTGTATTAAGACATTTCTAAAAAGTGTTCAGAGTTACAGTACCTTTGAAATTGAATTAGAGCGACCTTGTAATTTTGGTATTTTTTTTTCAAATTTATCAGGAACAAAATAGAAACACACACACATATCACTATTGCGTTTTGCGTTCTCTTGCCAATGTCTGTGAATAATATCTTCAAGAACAGCTATTGTCGGGTTCGAGGATGAGTTAGGAAGGATAACCTCTTTGAACACGCTTCATACATTTCCCATCGGATTTAGATCAGGTGAGTTTGCTATGGCAAAAGAGGTAGGCTTTGTTCTTGAAATAGAGTTGTTATCTTTTTCGCTGTATGACACAGTGCTCCATCCTGCATGAAATTGTATGACCCTTCTTCTTCATTTAGTGAGTTTAGGAAAAATACAATCTCAACAACCTCTTTCTATTGCACTTGATTTATGGCCGCCTCCATAAAGTTAATTAAATGTTAAGTTAGTTTAACGTTAATTTTTTTATGTAGAGTTTCATCATCACAGTAAACATCATAATTAATACTTTGAAGACATGATTTATTAACAACAAAGCTTGTACTCAAATGGTGTCAACCTTAAAATGTCTGTCCATTTTTGCACACTGCAGGCGTGGTTCCTTCATTTTTGGGGTCAACATGCGCTTCTTGACTGGTCTGCGACATTTTAGTGTGGCAGAGTAGAATCAATTTGTCTATTTTGGAGTGCTGTTTTTGAATTTAGCTGGACCTCTCTATCGATGGTTTCTGCAGCTATTTGGTCGACTGTATGCCGAGAAACATTTTTCATTATTACAATTTGACGGTTTGAATGAATACATGTTTTTAATAGTATATATTTTAATTTTATCCACGTTACTAATGTCTTCCACTTTTCCAATTCCGAATAAATTACAAAGCTTAAAAATTCACCAAATTATTTTTTAAAGTTCATAATATATTGCCACATAACGTTCTTCTTATTTGGCTCTAAATTTGCTAAATGTGTATAAATTACCGTTAGAGCCCGAAATCTTTAAATGTGTGAAACTTTAATTTTAAAAATTCGTTTACTCAATTAAAAATCGGTTGTCCAGAGTCCGATGGTTACGAAATGTTCGTTGACCTTCTCTTATACGTCCCTGTGGTTGCATTGGTTCCTCACTAAATCAAGCATCAAGAAGGGTACAATGAGACTCCCCATAGCCCATGAGAGTTATAAAAGCTGTTCTATTCCAAATTCCAACTTACACCATGAATGAAATTACGCCATCTGGTAAACGGTGAACCATTTCGAGAATATTCCAATTTTGGGCTTTAATCGTAACATATACATCTCAAAATCATATAGCCATAATCCGAAAAAAATTTAGTTTTGGCGAAATCATTTTAGTTTTATCGAGAAGAACGAAAATTTAAATAAAAACCAATGAAATTCGTAGCGCATAATTAATTTTCTAGAACTGGCCACGGAACGATTTTCTTCTAATTTTGCAAATGATTAGGTACATATATTTCAAGATCTTTTAGGCCTGATCAAAGGTATTTTTAGGTTTGGCGAAATTATGCTAATTTTATCGAGTAGGACGAAAATATCGAAAACTTTATCGAAAAAGTGGTGCGGTGGTTAAGGCAATGGATTTCGATCAGGTGACACTGATACCAAACCTCTTCTTCAAGCGGAATGTTAATGGTGGTTGTCATAACACAATTTCGCTGATTATAATAAGATGGATATGCTACTTTTCGGCGTGCTTACAGGTTGGATTGGGCCCAGTACAAAGTGAAATCACATGTATTCAGAGTAGTAACCTGGACAAGTGGCGCAGTGGTTAAAGCTTCGGCACTTGGACCGGGAGGTACTGGGTTCGAATCGCACCACAGCCAAGATAAAGCGAATTTTGACGTACTGTTGGAGTGCAGAATTCAGCGCCGACCCACCGTCCATGCCAATGTGTAAGTTGACTTGGAACTTGCAATGTGCACATGGTATACTGTAATTGAGTGAATAAGTGGTGTGGCGTGATGACGTTTATCCAAACTAATCCAAAAAATACAACAACAACAAACTTATTGTAATAGTATTAGTGTAAGTAAACATTCAAGCGAATTTAAATTGTGTAATATGGACTAGATGTGATTTTTAATTAGACTCCTGGAAAATAATTTACAATTTTAGTAATGTAAATTAACCGATGAGGGACTGAGGTACCGAGTAGTTTTTGGTCGGGCAATCATTTCCTCAAGTACACTAAAATAACCACGATTTGTCAGACCTTGGGCCATGCTTGTTAACCGAGAAAATACCGATCAGTTATTATGCAGTTTTCTGTTAGTCAAATGTATGGCAAAAGTTAGACTCTGTGTGGTACTAGTTAACTGAACATTAACCGACCGGTTATTTTGTGGTTTTGTGTCAGTGAAGTGGAAGGCAGAAGTCGGATGTAACAAGTTACTTGTTGTCTCAACGAAAACCCATCGGTTAGTTAATAGTTTTTTCTCCAATAAATGTTGGACATAATTCCGACCCTATGCGGTGCTTGTTACGAGTAACTGAATGAAGACTATGTAGTCGGTTATTTTAAAGTTTATTTATAGTCAAATGTTAGGCATAATTTAGATTTTAGTCGTTGTTAACTGGGTACAGACCGGCCAGTGACTCCTTTCTGATAATTTCTAAGGGAATTTGCGAAACAATTTTTTCAGATTTTAATGTAAAAACATTTATTTGGTCATTATAAGATTTCATCTTTGGGAATTTATTTTCCACATAAAGCTTGTCATGGAAAAATCATTCCCAATTTTATTATGTTTCACACAAAACTACTCCTAACTTTTATTTTTAGTATGCCAGAAAAAAATTTATTTACAGTAAAATATTATGAAATTGTTCCCCCAAGTCCCTGGAAACTACCAGAATAGTGCCACGGGCCGAACTTCACCCAGTTAACAAACATTGACCAAAATTTAAATTATGCTTACATTGTATAATTTCATGCCCAATTAAATGAAAAAACATTTTCTATTCTTTTAATTTCATTCCTTAGCTCTTTGGATGTAATGATAAGAATATTATGTTCTTATATTATGTTTTAATTAGGTTTATTTTATTTGTTTTAATTTATTTGTATAACGGAAACTCGCTCTTTTTAAAAATTCTTGAACACTCTGCTTTTGACGTTGTCCATTTTGACAACGTTGTCATTATTTTAATAATTAAATATATTCCTGAATAGTTCCAAAATATTGGACTGTAAAAAACAGGAAAGTGATATGTACAAATACTACAGCAAAGATTTTTAATTTTACAATCGTAATATAATATTTACCTTTAGCAAACGACGTTTAGCCCGACCAGGCATATTTAATGCACGAAGATCAAGTATATTACAAAATTGACCGATCAATCATAACCACGACCACGTGTTTTTGAGAGGTATGTTCTGGTGAAGGAGGAATTAATCAAAAACACAAAAAAAATAAAAAACTCAACAAAAAAATGTAGAAAAATAGTTGAAAGTTTAATTATATAAAATTCTACTATAAAAATTAAGTGGTGCTGCAGTCGAAAATTACCGATAATAAAATTTAGCCAAGCAAATTATAAGAACCATTAAGGATTATTAAGAAAAATCTAAAATAAAGTTGATTTTTGTGTCACACACTTAAACTGACCATCAATAAACATCATGTATTAAAATTTAGGTTTGTTCTATTTGAACAGAATACGCGTATAATTTACAAAACGAATTGAAATATAAATATGGGATTCCCCTCAATAATACAAGTACGCATAAAATACTTTAAATTTAAAATTAGTATGCATGGCGAGATCAACTGAAGTTAAAAAATAATTCAATGACAAATTATATTGTAACACACAAACTAGATAAAAATATGTATCCATTACATCATTTCAAATTTTCATTAATTTTAATACGCACCACCGCAAATTGGATAATAGGTATTTATTTAAATTTAAACATGCAAGTTAAAAATAAGTACCTACTTATTTACAAAAAATCTTATTTACAGAAAATTTTTGCAACACAAAATCAAATTTTATGTACAACACTGACGAATTTAATAATATTATTATTATTTTATTTATTTATTTATTTATTCAAAAAAATATAACGAATTTTGTGCCGAAAAAACGGCAGAAGCAAATTCGCGTAATACATAAAAATACAACATAATCCTAAATATTTACAAAATTAAATGATTAAAATGAGAATAAAATGTGATAAAAGCTTACAATAAAATGACTAAGATACTAATACTATTACTACCATTACCATTACTACTACTTTTACTACTAAATTTCAACTTCATAATATGTGACTAAATACATCAAGTTTTATGTAATAACCCTGAATAAATAGGAGATATCAACAGTTTCAAATAGCCATTGTTTAACTCTAGGTAAAAAGGACTTCAAATGAATGTCCTTCCTAATGTAAATTGGTAGCGCATTAAAAAAGGTTGGTGCAGCGATATAACACTACAATACGTATTTATCGCACTGCATCTATTTTGTAAACTGCTAGAGTGCTAGGACGCTCCCGATTTGACATGTTTAACCAACGTTTAGAGTTCGTTTTATGTTCGTCACATTCGACTATGTTCGGACATTTTTTTAATTTTGTTGTTTATCATTTTTTTATTTTGTAACCAAACAACCGACGAAAAACTAAATTGCACTGTAAATGGTTTCTTGGTTTTTAAATTTATTTTTTGTTTTCTTTTACGTCAGAGCAGCACTGCTACATACAGTATTATTTGCGTTATAATTTAGTTTTTTTACAACGTACATTTAACCGACATGGAACTGTCAATTCGTTTGTGGTCCATTTTTTTGTCGGGACATACGAGGGCAAATCAAAAAGTCTTGCAATATCATATGAAAAAAAAGAGTGAGTGAGACAGCCATATTTTTATTTTTCGACATCATCTCCTTTAAGGTTTATACATTTGTCATATCGATCAATTAACTTGCCTAAACCCTCTAAAAAAAAAGATTTCTTTTGCTCCATAAAATATTAATTTACAACAGAGTGTACTTCATAGTCACTGGAAAATTTCCGGCCCCCTAGTATTTTTTTCAAATTGGGAAACAGAAACTAGTCACTGGGTGCCAAGTCTAGATTGTACGGTGGATGCGGAATTTCCACGAAGCCGCAGTCTTTTAATGCAGCTTGAGCAATATTAACCTTGTGCACTGGTGCATTGTCGTGAAGAAGCAAGATTTTTTTCCTAACTTTCCTTGGCCGTTTTTCCCGGATCGCTTTTTTCAATTTTCGGAAAACCTCTGCGTAATATATGCCTATGATTGTGGTTTTCGGTGGCATATAATCGATTATCAAAATTCCTTCAGAATACCAAAAAATTGTTGCCAAAACCTTAACAGCAGACGGTTGAGTTCTGAATTTCTTTGGTGGTGGTTCACTACGTTTAATCCATTGCATCGATTCTTGTTTGGATTCCGGATCCCAGTGATGAAGCCATGTTTCATCGCCTGTTATTATGTTATCCAAGAAATTTTCTGGATCTTCTTTGTACATATCTAAAATCGCCTTTGAAGTTTGAACACGCATTTTTTTTTGTTCTGCATTCAACAAACGGGGAACCCATCGCGCACTTACTTTCGACATGTGAAGGTGGTCATGTAATATAGTATATGTGGTACCGTTTGAAAGAGAAAGTCTCCACGCTAACCCTGGAACAGAAATACGCCGGTCCTCCAATACAATAGATTCGGCCAAAATTACGTTTTCATGGCTAATAGCATCTGCTGGCCGACCCGAGGGGTTGTCGTCTACTAATGACTCCCGACCACTTTTGAATAATTTTACCCACCTTGTTACTGTGGCATATGATGGTGTAGATTCGCCGTAAACTTTTGATATATAGTTGAATATATAAATTGCATTTCGTCCATCTTTACAGAAAAATTTAATAACAGCGCGATATTCAATTTCATTCATTTTAAGAAAAATTCAAAACACGTGTTACTAAATTGACAAAAACAAACGAACTGTAAAATTTACATCGAAATGTTCTTCTAGAAGTTTCATCGCGACAAAAAATGGTTTTGAAAAATATATTGTTGTCTCACTCACTCTTTTTTTTCATATGATATTGCAAGACTTTTTGATATACCCTCGTATATAGATATTCCAAAGTCGTTTTAAGTATTTTCTAAGCATTAAGCATAAACTTCAGTGACATTGGTAAACTGTCTAGACCAAAACGAGAGTCCTCAGTAAATTATATTATTTTCTAATGGGTCTGACAGGGTTTTCATTTAATAATGTGATTTTTTTAATGAGCCTTAGGTTCATTCCAAAGTCATTCTAAGTATTTTCTAAGCATTTAGCATGAACTTCAGTGACATTGATAGACTGTTGAAATCCAAACGAATGTCCCTAGTAAATTATATGATTTTATAATGGGTCATGAGTTTTAGTAATATATTGGACTACTTAGATCGAGAAGAGTATTCCTAGTAATTTATATGATTTTCTAACCATTGGGCGTTGAGCAACACCTCTAACCCGAATTTCTCCTGAGTACGCTCTTAATAATATTTAAACTAAAATATTTAGTTTAAAAAAAATAAAAAATATCACGGGTCCTTCCGGATGACCAACTAACCGATTTTTCCCGAAATCATGAACCATCACAATCGATTACTAATATTTGAAAACTCCACTTCAGTAATTTGCATCAAAGTCGTCTGGGTTGAGTAAAATATTAAAAAAACAAAACCCTGGCCTCTCCGGGGCACCAAACGACATTTCTTGAAATCAGAAAACCCGTTTTCAGCAGTTTTCACCAGAGGTTTACATAATACACATTTTTAAATCTCATGGAACACCCTGTCAGACCCATTAGAAAATCATATAATTTACTGAGGACTCTCGTTTTAATCTAGACAGTTTACCAATGTCACTGAAGTTTATGCTTAATGCTTAGAAAATACTTAAAATGACTTTATAATATCTATATATAAGTCTAATTAAAAATCACATCTAGTCTATCCCTTTAATGATTTACTAACACAATTGTGCGGGTAGGGCAAAAGTACCATGTCAAAAATTTAGTTTTGTATGTTTTTTGAACCAACTTACACATTTGTGAATTCCTTTTTCACTTTTTTTCGTCCGAAAACAAACACTATACACACAATTGTGTTGGTTTTACTTCAAATCAAGCCAAATTTTTTATCAACAACGCCATTACATATTATGGTTTTTTACTCACACATTTGTGTGGGTTGGACTAAAACTGAGCCAATTTTTTTGTTTTCTTGGTTTAAAAAGGGCTATATTACACAATTTAAATTCGCCTGAATGTTTACTTACACTAATACTATTACATTAAGTTTGTTTGGATTAGTTTGGATAAACTTCACTAGCATCTGAAAAGGGTGTATTAATTGACCCTCTTAGAAGTATCTTGGCACAAAAGGTTTTTTACTTCGAGTTTTATCTCTACAACTTTTGAATATTAAACCCAGTGTTACCCTAGTTTTTCCGGAAAAATCGTGTTTTAAGGTTGAACTGGGTGCGGTTGAGTATCATTGGACACATGGTTTTTATTTCGATATTTACCATTACAATTTTTGAACATTAAACCCAGTGGTCTCCTAATTTTTTCCTGAAATTTCATGTTTTTTAGTTGGATTGGGTCGATACAAAGTAAAAAAAAAACCCATCTTCATTGTTTCCTCTTAGAAGTATCTTAGCACAAACAGTTTTACTTCGGTTTTACTTCTACAACTTTTTAATATAAAACCCAGTGTTCCCCTTGTTTTTGCTAAATGTCATGTTTTTAATTGGATTGGGACAAAGTAAAAACCTATATCAAGAGTTGTAATCTCTTAGAGTATCTTATGGAAAAAGGATTTTAATTCGAAGTTTACCTCTACAATTTTAAATATTAAACCCCCCCTAACAGACCGATCCACAGAGTTGTAACCTCTGAAAAGTATCTTGGGAGAAAGGGTTTTTAAATCAATGTTTACCTTTACAACTTTTAAATATTAAACCAAGTGTTCCCCTAGCTTTTTCAGCAAAAGTAATGTTTTTTAATAGGTTGGGTCCAGAACAAAATTAGAACATCTAACCTAAGAGTTGTAACCTCTTAGACGTATCTTAGGACATATAGTTTTTATTTCGATTTTTACCTCTACAATTTTAGAAAATTAAACCCAGTGTTCCCCTAATTTTTTCGAGAAAAAGTGTTTTAGTTTGATTTGGTCTGGTATAAAGTAAAAAATCCATCTCAAAAAATGGAACCTTTTAGGTGAATTATTGAAATGAGGGTGTTTGTCCTCTACACTCAGAAAAAAGATTACTACCAAATACTTAGTTAAATTAATTTGGTTGTTTTAACACAAAATTCTGAGCTAGATAAACCAAATCTCTTGTTTAAATTAGAAAGTTTGTATTTTCTTACTTGGTTACTACTAAAAGTGAGTGAAATTTGAGTTACCAGGATGTTGGTACGTAGTTTTGTTTAATTTAACCAAAAAAAATTTGTTAGGTGAACAATATTCTTGTTATAACTAACCAAATATTTTGGTTTATCTTAATTAGTTATTTTAACCTATAAGTTTTGTCATATAAACTAAAACTTAAATTCTAGCGAATCAATAAAACTCGCTAAATCATTGTGATTATACTTTGAATGTAAGTTCAAAGTATTTCCATTATTTTTGTAGTTTGATCACTGCATTCTGATGAGACGCTCGAATTTTTTAATGTAAAGAATTCAATGTTTCATTAGTTCGAAATCAAACTTCCAACGTGTTGGTTTGGTAACCCCACCTTGATGTAATGTGTTTAACCTTAAACGTTGGCAACATTTACCGCCATTTTTGTTACATTTACTAAGAAAATTTGGTAGAATTAAACTAGTAAAATAATAATAACTAATTATTAGTAAAATAATTTTTTCCCTTGGTTAATTTAACAAAATAGTTAGTCACTGTTACCAATTATTTTCCATTTCTATTCATTAAATTAACCACATGTTTTTGGTTATATTAACTAAGTTATAAATTAAATAAGCAGGATTTGGTTATTTTAAATTAAAATTTTATTCAACAAGATCTTGTTCGTTTTTTACCTAAGACATTTGGTTGATCGAAAATCACCAAGATTTTGGCAAAATAGACTCAGAGTTTTGTTTCTTTTGACACAAGATTTTCTCTGAGTGTACAACTTTTGAACTTTAAACCCAGTATTCTCTCTTCCTCTTTGATTGGCTCCAGTACAAAGTAAACACACTACAGTAAATCGATATTTTTTTAATTAATTACATCATTCTCGATTAGTAATTTACTTAAATATAATATTATAAATTTATGATTAATTGAATTATTTTAAATTTCCAAGAATGTTTATATACCAAATATGATATTATCTTACAATAATAAAATGAGGATCGTCTAGGACAAAATTAACTAAACTTAAACTTGCCTTAAAATTAGTGTCCGGTTTAGAACAAGTAAGGACAAACTGTTCGCGAATCTGTGCAGAGGATTTTTTTATTCTGCTTCTAAAAATGGAACGACTGTTTTTTTGACTAACTTCAACCTCGTAGAG
Organism: Nephrotoma appendiculata; assembly: GCA_947310385.1. NCBI lineage: Eukaryota > Metazoa > Arthropoda > Insecta > Diptera > Tipulidae > Nephrotoma > Nephrotoma appendiculata. The sequence continues at coordinate 282,006,377 of OX371223.1, forward strand.
CAGTGGTTCTTAACCTTTGTACACTCGCGGCCCACCGTACAATTCATACATTTTTTGCGGCCCCGATTTTTTATTAATAATTTATATTTGTTTAATTATCTATAATAACTTTATTTTTTTTTTATTATTCCTTTATTTTTTTATATAATATTAATATAAAAAATATCTTTATTATTTCATTATCTATTTTAACTTTCATACTTCACAATTTGGTGTTCACGGTTTCACTGGAGATTCGGCATTATACGCAAAATGTAAACATAAATTCATGTATAGAAATTCGCCATTCCACACTTTCTTTCGTCGTGATTCTTTCCTCATTTCCCCTTCACCTACAAATTGTTGCTAGTTTGTCGGTGAAGGAAAAGGAAACGAGGAAAAAATCATGACGAAAGAATCAAAGTGTGGAATGGCGGAATAGCAATATAAGCAGTAAACTACACTCGCCATCAACTAAATCGACTCAAACCTCTGTGCGTACAAAAAGGCGTATTTTGTTAAAATGGCTTAACCAATTTTCGTAAACAAATTTTGGCAGCTTAGTATTTTATCTTTACAAGGACACCTTTATCATTAAAATCTATACAGTACTTTTCAAATTAAAGCATTCGTAGCAAAATGCGATGATTCGGTAAAAACAATTGGCGTACTGCAATCTCCTGCATAATACCACGTTGACCGTTATTTGCTATCAGTCACTTATCAGCTGTTGACCTGAACAAATCTCTACCAGTTTCATTGGTTGTTTCCTCAAAATTGTAGATACTACTCGAGAAAAACCGCACAAGTTAAGCTTCATTGCAAGAAGGACGCAGTCAACGAAAAGCCGAAACTGGCACCTTCAATCAGAGACTATGGACAGCAAGCGGACGCTTTAAGAAAGTCAACCTCACTCCAAAACGGTCCGCTAGAGACCCAAAATTTACGCCACCGCAAAGAGCGACTCGAATTTGCTCGCTAACTCATAAATTGGAGCATCGAGTAATTGAGGTACGTTCTATTCACTGACGATTGCAGAATATGTCTCCATGGTAGTGATAGGAGGCTGAGTCTACCGACTTCCACTAGAGCGATTTTTGCTGTGCTGTTTTGCTGAAACAGTCTCGTAGGGCCGCGTTTCGTGAGTGGTATGAGGTGGCATATTGCTTGAGGAAAAACAGATTTTGTTTTCATACCTGGTGGAGGCCGTAGCGGAGGTGTAACCGCTGAAAAATAATCCTACGCAGCATATATAGGGGAAAATTTCATATATATGCATGACAATGTACGGTGTCACACAGCTCGATTCACTCGGCAGTTCATGGATGAGGTTGGACTCGAGGCGATGAAGTGGCTAGCGTCCATACATAAATTTAATTGGGCATTTATGGGACGAACTAAAACGGAGGGTCCGACCCAGAAATCCTTTACCATTTAACATTAGTGACCTCGAGATAACGTTGGATGATGAGTGGGGTGCGATCCACCAAATCTTTGTCAAAACCTTAATAAGGTCAATGGGGGAACCGCATGCGAACCGTTGTAGACGTAATGGGGGGCATTACTAACACCCCAATTATTGAAGTCGTCTCACATCATTTTAGACGACTATAGTCACGTCACTTCATTTTTGCTATTATCGAAGTCGTCTGTTACGACTCTAGTCACATGAATACGACAACAGTCACCTAATTTTTTCAAGTGACAAGAATATTTTATGCGACGTTCATTAATGAAACACATTTACGATTTTTTTTGTAATACAATTTATATTCATTTTGCAAATATTTTACTGCTTTAGTAAATATACAAGATAAATTTATCATTCAATAATCGACGGGTTTTGTTGAAAATATGGGTGGCCCAAAGCATGTGTGGGTAACTGCAGCAGGGAAAATTTCGAATTTCAAAATGAAACTTGGCATACCGATTAAGCCCAATTTGTGCTAATTAGTGCTCACGGGAGAAAATTATTGCTAGTCCAGGAGCCGATTAAACGGGAAAAGAAAATTTAAATTTCGCCTGAAAGACGAAAAAAATAAAACCCAATTTCTAAAAAAAAACAGCAATAATTTAAGCCTAATTTTAAAACTTCACAAAAGCGGCTTCACCGACGAAATTTGTGCTTATCATAGAAATATGATTTTTATAAATTTTCTTTAATAAATTGAGGAAAAACAAATTAGCCCCTAAAAGATACTATATTGAACATACAAAATACAGATGTATAACGTTCAATAATATTTTTGTTGAACAACAAATTAATAAATAAAATAACTTATTATAAAATCAAAGAATAAGCATTTCAGATAGCATATTCCTTTAAGGTATATTCATTGCTTTCCAAAAATATAGTGGCTGAATTTGTGCTAATCCAGAATTGGCCCAATTCCGTTGAACAACAAAGACCGTTGAATGGACAATTTTCTTACAAAAAATGTTCTACAAACCAATGAAGTTGGCACTTCTGATTGCATATTCCTATCAGGTATGTTCATTGCCATCCGAAAAATATAGCGGTCGAATTTGTGCTAATTCAGAATTGGCCCAATTCCGTTGAAAAACAAAGACCGTTGAATGAACAATTTTCTGACAAAAAATGTTCTACAAACCAATGAAGTTGGCACTTCTGATTGCATATTCCTATCAAGTATGTTCATTGCCATCCGAAAATTATAGTGGCTGAATTTGTGCTAATCCAGAATTGGCTCAATTCCGTTGAACATTAAAGACAGTTGAATGAACTATTTTCTGTGACAAAAAATGTCAACGTACCTGATAGGAATATGCAATCAGAAGTGCCAACTTCATTGGTTTGTAGAAGATTTTTTGTCAGAAAATTTTTTATTCAACGGTCTTTGTTGTTCAACGGAATTGGGCCAATTCTGGATTAGCACAAATTCAGCCACTATATTTTTCGGATGGCAATGAACGTACCTGAAAGGAATATGCAATCAGAAGTGCCAACTTCATTGGTTTGTAGAACATTTTTTGTCAGAAAATTGTTCATTCAACGGTCTCTGTTGTTCAACGGAATTGGGCCAATTCTGGATGAGCACAAATTCAGCCACTATATTTTTCGGATGGCAATGAACATACCTGAAAGGAATATGCAATCAGAAGTGCCAACTTCATTGGTTTGTAGAACATTTTTTGTCAGAAAATTGTTCATTCAACGGTTTTTGTTGTTCAACGGAATTGGGCCAATTCTGGATTAGCACAAATACGACCGCTATATTTTTCGGATGGCAATGATCATACCTGATAGGAATATGCAATCAGAAGTGCCAACTTCATTGGTTTGTAGAACATTTTTTGTCAGAAAATTGTTCATTCAACGGTCTTTGTTGTTCAACGGAATTGGGTCAATTCTGGATTAGCACAAATTCAGCCACTATATTTTTCGGATGGCAATGAACGTACCTGATAGGAATATGCAATCAGAAGTGCCAACTTCATTGGTTTGTAGAACATTTTTTGTCAGAAAATTGTTCATTCAACTGTCTTTGTTGTTCAACGTAATTGGGCCAATTCTGGATTAGCACAAATTCAGCCACTATATTTTTCGGTTGGCAATAAATATACTTGATAGGAATATGCTATCTGAAATGCTTATTCTTTGATTTTATAATACGTTATTTTATTTTTTAATTTGTTGTTCAACAAAAATATTATTTAACGGTATACATCTGTATTTTGTATGTTCAATAAAGTATCTTTTAGGGGCTAATTTGTTTCTCCACAATTTATTAATGAAATTTTATAAAAATCATATTTCTTTGATACGCACAAATTTCGTCGGTGAAGTCGCTTTTGTGAAGTTTTAAAATTAGGCTTAAATTATTGCTGGTTTTTTTAGAAATTGGGTTTTATTTTTTTCGTCTTTCAGGCGAAATCTAAATTTTCTTTTCCCGTTTTTTCGGCTCCTGGACTAGCACTAATTTTTTCCCGTGAGCACTAATTAGCACAAATTGGGCTTAATCGGTATGCCAAGTTTCATTTTGAAATTCGAAAGTTTCCCTGCTGCAGTTACCCACACCCAAAGCATCCATTCGCAATTTTTGATTACGATGAAAATTACAAATTTTTTACGTGAAAGATATTTTGTCTTCACAATAAATTATGGTACGGTTCCTGGAAATTAATTTAATCATTAAATAATTAGATTTTACTTACCTATTATCAATTTACGTGTATTTTACAATAAAAAATTCGTAAATATTTTGATTTTTGACATTGAATGGCTTGTCAAATTTGAGCTAATTATTAGTGCTGCCCGATATTTCTATTGTAGTATGCGTGTCGTTTAAAACGACTTCAACAATACCAATTTTGGCGCGACGTGACACGACTGTGGTCACGTCACTTGAAGTGGAGCGACTTCGATAACTGGGGTGTAAGTATTAACCAATATAATTGTTTTTTGTCTTTCTTGAATTTTAATTGTGTTGCAATTTACATTTAAATATCGCCAAAAAAAAATTTCATAATCATCGATTTTGGTTGCGTTTTCATTCAAAATTCACTATAATTAAAGTACTGAACCAATTGACATCAAAATTGTGTCATTTTAAAGTAATAAAATCAGGCTTTCAAAAAAATAATATCTTGTGAAAATCAGTCAAGCCGTTTTGAACAAAAATACCGTTTCTGTGGGTGCTGAAGATTTGAATCGATTTAGTTGCTCGCGAGTGTATATAATGTAAGCTAAATTTTGTTAACAACTTTATAATCAACTGAACATTCGTATTTTGTTCAAAAAAAATTCTAATTACTTTTAAAATTTCAAGCATTAATAGTTTCTTAGAATTACTTAGGTTTTCTGCGGTGTAAGTAGCATAATTGCATTTGTTTCTTGTTTGTACTAACAAATTTGTATGTAGGAAGAAATAAGAAATAATTAAAAAAACTAAATAAGAAAACTTTATCTTTCTTATTTCACTCTTCAATACGATATTCGGTAACACATCAATTTTCTTTTTATTATATTCTGACGAAAATTTTGTAAACTTTGGCGGCCCCCAGAAAAATTCTTACCCCCAAAAAGCCGCGGCCCCCTGTTAAGAATCACAATCGTAGAGGAACACTTGTGATAATAATTTGATTATTTTTATTAGTAATAAGCGACCTATTAATCTGAAAATTTATAATGAAACCTCATTGAGGTGGCCAATTTCCAACAAGGGGTTTGCGAAAATGGTATTTTATCGATGATGGTTTGCAATTTAAACAAGTGTGCCAATTTAGACTCTAGAACGGACAAACAGTCAATTTAAACCTTTATATGTAATTCTACACAAGAAATCTGCAATGTTAATGACCTACATGTTCCACAAACATACTTTATAACTAAATTCCATAGTCTCTCATGTATTTATATTGCACACCTAAATCACATAAAATAATTAAATTATAATTAAGCTTAAAACGTAATCGTAATCGTATATCACCTCTATGAATCCAATGTATACACATAAGATAAACCATCATACATATATATAAAGATGTACATAAAATAAATTATGTTATATTGTTCTTCTTGGCAACATCGTTTAATTAATGTTGATGCACTTTTAATTAAATTAAAACATAAAAACGTACATACAAAAACAAATGAAAAACAGTTTTAACTTAAATCGGATATGATTTGTGAAGCGGAAAACTTAAAGAAAATTATATATAGAGCTACATATGAGTTTTTGATTAGTACGGCGAGATATATTATGTTTATGTGTTCGCTTACATGATGATAATGATGGATTATAAAATGAAGATTATAAACTTGAATAATAATTGGAACGCTTTATATATATTATGTTGTTGAAAATCGCGAATTCAAAAATAAGGTGCATAACGTAAATATACTGCCTCATACGTACTCATCACTCTTCTTATATGAGGCCTCAAAGAATGTTAATTGAAATTTTTAATGTTTTTTAGTTCGCGCTCGCCTTACAATAAAATACCTTAAAGGTGTCTGTCTATATACACAAGGAGGTAATCATGTATATTTCGGGAATTTATTCCACCTTCCGGCTTCATATTTAAAATAACGTATAACAGTTTTATGTTTTCCTTTCTTCATTATAAGCATATAAACAGTGTGGTTGGTAATTATCAAATTTCCCTGAAACGAAATAATAAATTATCGCAATACGTCATCATTAATTATTATAATAAATATTTTTTTTTGTTTAATCAAACTGATAACCTTATAGTACCCTTAGGGAATATGTAATTTTCCATTTGATACGTGTACTTAATATTATAATCGCGATGTACATTGATTTACGATTTTGTTACGGACCTGTAATTTTTCAATGATTTCCTTGTTTGTCTATACATTATTGTGAAAATATTTGTAAATGTAACGTTGATATTAGTCGTAATAGAATAGTTTAAGTTGTTTGACCTATTTAAAGTGGAATATGTTTATATCTGGCATACACAAATTGGATTAGTGGAATAGTATCAAGAGGAATGTCTAACCAGTGACGAATTTGAAATCGTTTGGGTCGAGTGGAAAATCTTATGTAATGATAGCTACACAAAGAAGTGAATATTAATGGTTGTTGTGCCGTATTGTCTACACCGCGTAGACAATTAATATTTTACATGTGACGAGAATGTATGTAGATCATTCATTTAATGGCGTTGACAATGGGGAAAATGTAGACAATGTCGAAAATCATTGTTTTTGTTTGCAATCATGAAATTTCTATAATTTCTTTGTTTATGAAACCATTCCGAATCCATGGAGCTTTATTTCGACCTCACATATGAAAAGTGTAAATCCAAGTTTTTATGTGCAGAGACTTACTTTACTGTATATATTATTTTTTGGTATACTCAAAAATTGGAATTATAGAAAAAAAAGGATATTGCTTGAAAAACTTGTGAAGCATTAAACAATTTTAGGAAAATTCGGAAAAAGTCGTAAATCTATGTTGAAATGTAGAACTTTATGTAGATGTTAAACTTGAGTAAGTAATTTGAAACGGTATTTTATTTGGTCTCCTTAAAATATATTTTGATGATCCCGATTTCGACTAGAATTGAAATTTTTAAATTTTTTCAATGGCGCGCCTCTATCAGAATCTCAGAAAAGTTCAGAAAATTCTTTAAATATGCGCCTATTTTCCAGGTTTTATTTTATTTTAAATTTTACCAAACAAGGTATATATTGTAAAAATATTCTTATATGAAAGTAATTTTGCATAGTTAAATATATAAATTCTTATTTTCTAACCAATTTGTAATACATTTTCGATATAAAATATTTCGTTAACTTATTCTTTCAAATTTTTATTTTATTATTTTTTTTTTTATGTTGATACTTAGAAATTAAATATTAAATGTTCTTGGTAAGTTTATTGCTACGGGTTCATACAAACCTACGATTGGTGTGAATCGGAGTACTTAGTGTCTTCACCAATAGTAGTTAGGTAGCAAAATTCAAATATGTTTGTTTTGTGAAGTTAGTACCTGGCTTGTAAGCGTCAATATGGTTATTAAAAATTTTACATGCTCTATTTATTGTTACATTCATTCCATAGTTGGTAGGGTGGCGAACATCTTTTAAGTACTTTGCATGTCGAGTGCGTCCTTGATTTAAAACCACAGCATTTGAAATTTCTTCGACGTTGATGTTTTTTTTCACACGTCAAAAATGAAACTGGCCGCGAGCAAATTTCGACTTAATGAAAGAGTATCTAAACCTATTATGTCGAGTCTAGAATTGTCACTTGGTAGGTTGGTATAATCTTGCGGATCGAACATATGCCTTAGCACGAACAATACGAATTGCTTCTGTACTGATTCAAATTTTATTAGCTCTTCTTTTTATGAAACCCAGTACCCCATATGCCTTTCCCAACGTTACATCATAATGTTTATGGAAATTAACTCGCGTGTCAATTATTACACCTAAATCTCTTATTTCATCCACTCTTTTCAAACTCTTCTCATCAATTACGTAGTCAATATTATGAAGAACAACTTTCCTTGTAAAACTGATTACGTAACACTTGTCAACATTTAGGTCTAATTTATTACTGTTGCACCACGATATCAATTGGTTTAGATTTGATTGTAAACAAATTGCATCGTCTGTATTTTCGATTTTGTGATATATTTTTAGGTCATCAGCATAGAATAAATGCTTGATGTTTTGCAGTACTGTTGACAAGTCTGATATGAAGAGATTGAAGGCCCCAAGTGACTACCTTGTGGAACCCCTAAACTTACTTGTACTGCTTGTGATATGTGGCCTTGAAATCAAACATATTGAGTTCGGTCTTTTAGATACGAGCTCAACCAGTTGAGTAATGAGCCACCTATTCCCATGAGTTCTAGTTTTTTAATCAACACTTTATGATCTACTCTATCAAAAGCCTTGCTGAAATCAGTGTAAATTGCATCAACCTGAAATCCTTTTTCCATTTGTTTTAATAAGTAAGAAGTAAAGATTGTTAGGTTAGTTGTTACGGATCTACCTTTGATAAATCCATGTTGCTGATCATTAAGATTGGAGACAATGGTTTCTGCAAGCTTATCGTGAATTAATTTTTCAAAGAGTTTGGGAATACAAGATAAGACAGCAATTTCTCTGTAGTTAGCTACATTACATCTTCCGCCAGATTTTTAAATTGCTGTCAAAAATGACAATTTCTAAAAACTAGGAAAGATTCCTTCTACTAGAGATCGGTTAAAGATGTAATATAATGGTTTTATTAGAGAGTTTGCACATTCTTTCAAAAATATGGGCGGAATGCCGTCAGACCCAGATCCTTTTTAATGTCCAAACCTCGCAGCCGCTCAAAATGCCACTCTCTTCCAACTCCACATTCCGTAGCTCATAACAGGGTGATATGTTTTATGATAGAAATCAGGTAAACTTGAAAACGCTTAGCAAAAAGTTCGAAGAGAGTTTTTGGGTTCGAGGACGATATCTCGTTCAAATACATTGTTACTGGGTATCCTTTAGTGTTCCATTTAGAGTTAACAAAATCATAAATTTTTTTTGGTTCTGAAATTATGTTCTCACCGAGTTGTTTGATGTAGTTATCGTAAGCTATTCTTCATGCGGACTGAAATTATTCATATAACTGATGGTGTCGTGTTTTATTGTTCGTTGTTGGATTCTTTTTGAAAACTTTAAAAGCTCTGTTTCTTCTGTTGCGTAGATTCTTGAGACGTCTGTCTAACCAAGATTCTTTCCTATTTTCTCTTTGTTTTACCCAGGGAACATGTCTTAAAATAATTCCATCAATAATAGTATGGAATTGATCAATAGGAAAATCTAGGTTATCATAGGAACATACTTTTTACCAATTAATCATATCAATTTCTATCTTAAACCATTAACAACGGCCGTACTCATTTGGGAACGCCACTTTAAAATTTCTACGAATCTAACGGTTTTAAAATTTATTTTTTCCTCGATTAACCTAAACATCTTCATTTGCCGTATAAGTGTGTCATTATACTTTTATCATCGGTTATGAATGGTCGATTTTTTCCATTGTGACTTTTAGATAAATTAATAAATATATTTTTAAAACTGTGCAAGTTGTAATTGTTTTTGTGGTTCAATATAAATTAAGAAATACTATATTTACCGTAAGTAAAATTTAAAATTTAATAGTTTCACTTTTTCTATATATAATCCTGGTTTAAATAGTACCGTCCTCAAACAAATACGTCAGGCGAAACAGTAATTTTTTTTAATTTTGTAGTGAAATGGATACTAAGCTATTTTATGGGACAAAAGAATATTCCAGATTGGAAGATGCCTTGGAGGATATTTCAACTCACGAATTTGGTGACCACGATAATTTGGAAATGTGCATTATTCCACCAAACTTAGACGAATTGACAGACACCGAAGATTTTGATGAAGATATTACAGAAGACCCCAATGCATTTCCAACCGAAATTCCAGGTACTGTTGAAATTTCTGTAACATGTATCACCGAAGAAGATGTGTTCTTATCGAAAAATCAGAATCTTGATAAAGAAGAGCCAACCACTGATGCAGCAGCATATTTTGATTTCAAAAACCTAAATGGACGAGAAAACATCCGACTTACGTGCCTTTTGGAACAAACGATTTATGTTTTACCAGTGAGTTCGACATTGTGAAAAACAATATAAAAGATTTGTCACCGCGTAAATTATTTGAAATGCTGTTTACTGATGAAATCGTAAATAATATAATTGATCAAACAATTACATATGCTCGGCAGAAAAATAATCAAGATTTTACTGTCTCTAGCAACGATATTCGAAGCTTTATTGGAATACTGCTAATGACAGGTTTAATACAATTCCTCAAGAACGAATGTATTGGTCTTTGGACGATGATTTGGGAGTTCCGTGCATTTATAAAGCTATGTCAAGGGATCGTTACCTTGAAATAAAAAAATATTTCCATTTGGCCAACAATGCTGAAATTGGATCTTCAAAAGATCGGATGTTCACAGTAAGACTGCTAATAAATATGCTTACTAAACAGTTTTGCCAGTGGGGATTTTTTCACAAGGATCTTTCAATTGACGAGTCAACGGTAAAGTATTTTGGGCATAATCCGTGCAAGCAATTTATCCGCGGTAAGCCAGTGAGATTTGGGTATAAAAATTGGATCATAAGTAGTTCGAGTGGATATTGTTACGCTTTTGATGTTTATTGCGGAAAACCAACAGACGAATCGAGAACTCTGAAAGGAATACCCGTTGGTGCAAGAGTCGTTATTGATTTATTGGCACATATACCGAATCCCTCAAACCATATAGTTTTTTTCGAAAACTATTTTACTACCTACTCACTAATGATTTATTTGAAAAAACAAAAGATTAGAGCTACGGGAACAGTACGAGAAAATCGAGTAAAACAGTGCCCGTTAATGCCTATAGATTTGATCTGAACAACGAAATTTTGTGTATAAAATGAAAGGATAACCACATATGCTCAGTTCTCACAAATTACGACTTTGTTGAACCGGTACGTTACGTAAAACGATGGTCGAAAGCTGAAAAGGCTAAGGTCAATGTAACACAACCTTTAGCTTTTTCATCATACAATAGTGGAATGTTTGGTGTAGATACTCATGATCAATGTATCTCATTATACAGAATTGCCGTACGAGGAAAGAAATGGTGGTGGGTTCTATTCACTTACATGGTAGACATGACTATAACAAATGCATGGAAGTTGCATCAAATGACAGCCGAGGTCAAAATGGATCAACTTGAATTTTGCCGATACATCGCACGTAGCTATTTGAAAGATGCTGCATCATCAAGAAGCTTCAAGAAGAGGAAATCTGGAAGTTCTGTAGAAGTCAGTGAAGGTTTTCACTTTCCAGAGAAGCTTGACAAACAATTTAAGTGTTGTGTTTGTCATAAGAAGGCTAGATGGTCATGTAAGAAATGTGAAAAAACAATGTGCTTGGAAAAAGGTTGTTTTGAAAAGTACCACGTATCTGCCTAACGTCCTCATTTGAGGACGCCTTTTTTTTCCATGAAAATACATAGTTTTTCTTTCCAATTTTTGTTTTATTTATTTTCTTAAATTATAATCTCTCTTTGATATAAGTTTGAACGATTTTTAACAAGTAGTTTGGTTTTAGGCGTTAATGGGTTAATTGAGTTAAAATTAGCTTTTTTGAAATTGTACGCGTATATCGGTTCGTTTTGAAGTTTGCAAGGTGAAGTAGATAGGTTATAGTTGGTTATTAATGCTTTATGATGTATAGAATTAGTGAAGCAAGACTCAGTGTCATCAGCTTCTCTTACGTTACAATGTTCAACAGCTATGGCAAATATTCAATCAAGTTGTCTATCGTTACTGTTTTTAATATCAGAGATTTGGTACATATTGTTGCCGTAGTCTATTACGCAAAGTGTGGTTACTATTGCAAAGTGTGGTCTATTAAAATCTCCAAAAATTAAAATTTCATTATCGTCATTAATGTTAGTTGAAATTACATTAATTGAATTAAAAATATTTTCATAGATATTTTCGCCCGATGCTAGAGGGACATAGATACAACCAATAATTAATGTTTTGCTGCTGCAATTAATAGTACACCATATCTGTTCAGATAGTGGGTGTCAGAATTTATTTCGGATGAGGGGATGGACTTGTGAATTGCTTGCTAACGAGCAATACCCCACCTCCCCTTGTGTTATTTCTTAGATCATAATTTCTGTCTTTTCTATAAACTATAGCCAATCAGAATTAAAAATCTCATTGTCAGAAACACTAGAATTTAGCCAGGTCTCTACCAATGCAAAAATTTTAAACTCTGTGGAATGTAACCTTCGATAGAGGGAGTTTTCTTTACTTCTAATTCCTCCACAATTAGCATAAAAAATATTATAGCAATGTTGGTCAACATTTATGGCAATATTATTATTTAAATTCGTTTCACTTTTATAATCAGTATTGTTGTCAACGAAAGAAATATTACACCATCATATTAAAGAACTGGGATCAGAGTTAGGTATGTACCTAACTAGCTCCGTGGTGCAATAGAGAACTAAGAAGATTGCACAACCTTATAAAAATCAACATTTATAGAAACATTTGTGCATTTGGAGTCAAATTACTCTAAATATATGGACATTTTTAAATATGGGCTTATGGCTAAATTGTCTTTCAAAAGACTTCTTTACACTTAATAAAAATTTTAAATTTAGTTTTTAGAATTCTGAATTTGCACTATTGACGTTTCCCATTTTCCAATATGCTTGCACTAAGTAAAACTGACGGACGAATTTCTCTCATCTTGTTGCTGAAGGTATCATTCATGCTGAACAATTTTTTATCACCTAAAAATATTTTCTCTGTTTTAATTTATTTTAAAATTTATCAACATTATTCTCAAATTTAAAATTTATTTTATTAGTTAAGCAATTTACAAAGAATGGAATCCTTTATGGTTATTTCAATTTTAGAGATCCTTTTAGTTGATCCTTTGAACTGGTAACAGTTCAGTGTTTTAATGAGCAGAAACGAATTTTTCGTACAATTTGAGTTCAGAGAGTTTAGTGAACCGACAGAAAACTAATTTCCGACATATGATCTGTGCCCAATTCTTTTAATTTATTTTAAACGTTTGTATCGTTACAAAATTCGTAATAGTTAACTTAATGGATCGATTTTTATGCTACGTTGTTTATGATATGATTCGAAAAGTCAAGGAAAATTCTCAGCTTCGTATCTTGGTAGTTTTGGTATAACATTGTCACATTTACAAGGGTCTAATACCAAACGAGTTCGCTTTGTACGAATAAAATCAAATGTAACACCTACCACAGTTCTGGTCTGTTACAAAACACTTTGCGAGTCTATTTACAACGATAGACCCAAAGTTAAGACAAGCCAAATTGTTTTGTAGGCGCTGACGATTTATTTTACACCTACTATGACAATTAGCAAACATTTTGGATTTAGAACTGAAATAATTCCCCTCAAGTGAAGATATCGTGTGTTTCAAAAATTTTGTAGGTGGTATGTACCCGTTGCTCACCAAATATTGAAGAGGATGAAAGCGTTACAAAGAGGTTACGTCTGGTGGTCTGTGTACAAAAAATCAGCAAAGCAGAACACCAGCTTTCTGCAAAATATTTGCCATACGAACGGATTGAACAACAGTTCAATGTAAAGAATTAAATGTTTCATTAGAACGCCAAATCTGATATTTTCCGAATAACTTGACTAATAATTGCTTGACGTGGGTTGTACTGAAGTCTGTGAATTATCGATATAAATTACGTGTTGAGAAATGCTACGAGAATATAAAACACCCCGAATATCAATGATTCTAGGAAAAATAAATTTTTAATTAACTCCACCGAGTGCGAGAAAGTTTATCACAGCCAAAATATTGGCAAAGCAATACTATTCAAAAACTAGAAATAATTAAATTTTGAGAACTATAAATTGTTACCCCAAAATAAGTTACCCAAATGACCGGCGGACTATACTTAACAAATGTTTTAGTAACTTTAGCAATGCACTTATTTCAAATCATCATTGATCCCGGACAGTGCTAAGTACAAATGGGATCGGTACAAAAAATCGAATTTCACAATCCCGAATTATCAAAATACCGCTTTTTTGTAAACACACTATTCAAAATCGCGCTTATATGTCTCGCTTTTCAGCTTTTGTTGAAATCTTAAATAATTCCGCCGAACTAGGATGTGATTTGCATTTTGTCATGAATTTTTTAAATTTGGCGTTGCTCAATGGAGTTTTGCTATGCCTTAACCAATATTTGTCCAATTTAGTATGCAGAATTGAATTAGGATCTTAGCTTGACTTTTGAATAAAGTTTTTTAAGAGAACAATTCTCTTAAATAAGCTTATTAATCTAATTCATATATTGCGACTCTGACAAAATCGCAAAATTGTTTGTAACGACAATACACAAAATTTTTAAATGAGTTTTTCTGTTAAATAAGCTAAATCAGTACCGACAATTTTTAAATTCAAGCTGACCAAAATTCAAAAACCACACTTTGCCAATAATTGTAATTCAATTTTATAAATTACCATACATACAAATCAAAATTCAAATTTTAATTTACAAAATGCAATATTTGTGTATTAATTTTTCAGAACAATTAAATTACTAGGGTTTTTAGGGAATGGAATTTTGCTAATTGGAATTATTTTTCCGAAATACAAAAAATGGAAATTTGAACCAAACAGACCTAAACCTACTTAAAAACATGTCCATTTTACAGTCATAAATAAAGTGCTACCGAAACGATTTTACCAAATTACCATCGTTGATAAAAACTTATTTGTAAATAATAATACAATTTCCAAATTAAATTCTATTATAAGCACTCCTTTCATCCATGGGCAAAAATTGAATTTATGTAATATAAATGAATCTTGAAATTTGAAAAATTGTATAGGGATTTTGTTCTTTGTGATGTTTTTTTTATTGAAATTGGGGTTTCTGAAAAATCAAATTCAAATTTGATTTTTTGAAAATTTGATTTTTGTATTTCAATTTTATAATTATGGATTTAGCGAGTCGTACCCACCTCAAACTTTATGTGAAGAACTAGATAGGCATTTAACGCGAATTTTAAATTAAGAAGTGGATTTGGATTCTAAATAAATTTTCGTAATTTTAAGTAAATTAAGAGAATTCCACTTCACCTTGATTCGGGCCTATCTAATTATTTTATGCATTTTGGGGCAATTCTGAAAATCAGGATTTCAAAATGCGAGGTTTTGAAAATCATCGGCGATTTAAATTTCAAGATTTTGAATAGCAGGCAAGCGATTCCAACCCAGAATAAATTTTCTTGAGAAATTGTTACGATGGGCGCAAAATAATATCGATAGATAGTTCTCATCACCTCATCAACGTGGATCATTTTAGCTTGTTATTTGCGTGTTGCTTATAGGTAAACGATAAACGCCTGCAATTGAGAATATATAAAGACCAACAAGAACAAAAGGCCCACATGGACATAAGGCGCTATAAAATGGACTGGGCATTGTCAATTAGCCGATGCAAATAAAAGGAGACAATGTATCGTTATTCTGGGTTTCCTGGCGATTGGAGAAATATCTCGATCCTTGTAATATCAAATTTCGGTACTTCCAAATTATTAATTTCCCGGTATCAACAGTCCATTCTAGTGAACCAGGAATACTCTTCCTATGAAAAGTCGTTTTACACAAAAAACATTTTCTAAATTATAGCAATATATCATTAATTCTAAATTCATCAAAGCGAGAATATGTTCAATAGACAAAATTTAGACTTGTATAAGTGGCCGATAAGAGCAAAAGGCCGATGGAGGTCCATTTCGAAGAACGGAATTTCATATCATCTATACTTTATTTTGTTTAACAGTATCGGGATGCTAATTTCAATCCAAATTAAATATAGTAACTAATTTATTCGGTAGAGCGCGGGCTGGCATAATTGACAGAAAAATTTAGTCTAATTTTAAATTTATGTTTATTTGAAGGGAGATACAGGTAGTAGTTTGGTAAACAAAATCAATATCAGCAAAAAACTCGGGAAAGCTTTAATTTCGTAATCGCTCCTAAGTAAAGACAACTTTAATGAAATATAAGACTAAAAAAATTATTAGTTTTACAAACGATTTTCCTTTAGCATTTTTCTAAAGCTTAGTTCTAGGATATTTCTTGCACCTGCTTCTTTGCAATTTAAGAGACTAGGATTGTTAGTAAAATTTTATTTTTTGCAGAAAATTTCATATCCTCAGCGTGCTTTGTTTTTCAAAATAATGAAAAAATTCATTAGAATAGAAATTCTAGTAAGCAAGAAAGCACAACGAAACAGAAGGTTCTGGTATTAAACTAAACAATTTGGTGTGTAAAATACTGTCAAATGCCTTAAATTATACAAGCATAATGGAAATATCGACAAAGGTGTTTATAATTAATTATTAACTATTTAGGATTATTTAAGGAAAGCCAAATTCCCTACTACTTCTCTGAATTCCATTACTTGTTTAGTAAACCATCCATCCAACTCTGTTCTTTCTGCGTGTGGGCGTGTTGCCCATATCTGCCTGCTATCCATATTGCCGATTTTTTACCTGACCATGTCGGATTTTTGTATGTTGTCCATTGGTCTCCCAGCTTCTTATATTTGTCTTCCTCCGATATGTTAAAATGTTAAAAAGAATAACTTCATTCTGGTTTGAATCGCAGTCCGGGTCACTTTATGCAATATTCTAGTTTTTACATCTTTCGCTAAAGCCTTAAAATTATCTGTACTCTTCCATTTTCTAACCATGGGAATATGCCATAAAATATTTACAATAATTTGGTAGACAATATACATATGATGAGGATATAGGTTAGTTGAGTGGTAGATGGGTTGATTTGGCTCAATGTATTGGATGAATTGGACCGACTGGATAAACTCTGGACTGGATGGACTAGATAGAATGGCCGAACTAAGTGGTCTGGATGACTGGATTGGATGGATGAGCTGGATGGGCTAAATGAGGACTGGTTTTGGACTTCAAGGGGGCTTCATGGGGACTGGATGCTAACTGGATGAGTACTGAATGGAGACTGGATAGGAACTGGATTAGGGACTTAATGGGAACTAGATTGGGACTGGATTGGGACTGGATGGACTGCATGCACTGGATGGACTGGATGGACTGGATGGACTGGATGGATTGGATGGACTGGATGGACTGGATGGACTGGATGGACTGGATGGACTGGATGGACTGGATGGACTGGATGGACTGGATGGACTGGATGGACTGGATGGACTGGATGGACTGGATGGACTGGATGGACTGGATGGACTGGATGGACTGGATGGACTGGATGGACTGGATGGACTGGATGGACTGGATGGACTGGATGGACTGAATGGACTGGATGGACTGGATGGACTGGTTGGACTGGATGGACTGGATGGACTGGATGGACTGGATGGACTGGATGGACTGGATGGACTGGATGGACTGGATGGACTGGATGGACTGGATGGACTGGATGGACTGGATGGACTGGATGGACTGAATGGAATGGATGAACGGGATGAACTGGATGGGCTCGATAGATTGTTTCTGAATAGACTGGCTAAACTATATGAATTGGCATTTTTGTTATGACAATTAATTTTTCAATAAAATTTAGCAAATAATTTGAGGGAAATTAATAATTCTTATAAAATAGCACTCCCAAAGTCAGATATTTATTAGATGATAAATCCAAATGTTGTAAAGTAACAATTCATATTTAGAAATAGTCTAGCACCTCAACATGTAAATTTGAAAAAAAAAAATTCAAAATTTCGTCCACCATAAATTAAATTTGCTCATTTCAATCACGATCTGGTCCTCATATTAAAAAAAAAATTATTTAGCTCAACACTTAATTCATGTTAACTTAAACTAATTTATGGGTGAACAAAATTAGTAAATTGTCGAATCTTGTTGGAGAGACAACTCAAGCACAATTTTTAAATTTCACTCAACTGAATTCAAGACTCTTTTTGTTTTCCCAGATGGGCATGATAAATTGTACAATGAAATTGTAGCTAAGTATCTAATACCTTAAGTATGACAAATTAATTTTTCAATAAAATTTAGCAAATCATTTGCTAGAAATTTAATTAAAAATTCTTATATATAGCACAGATTAGGGGCTTAATCAAAAATTTTGTTCATAGTTTTAAAATTTGGTCCACCAACAAATAATTACAATCATTTTAATGTAACATTTTATAAAAATACCGTCAAATAATCTAGCATCTCAAAATGTAAATTTGAAAAAATTTCTTCAAAATTTTTCCACCCATAAATTTATTTTGCTCATTCTAATCACGATCTGGTCCTAATATTAAAAAAACATTAATTTAGCTCACAATTTAGCTCACATTAACTAGCAAAATTACTAAATTGTCAATTATTGTGGAATATCGAATTTCATAAAACATTCATTTGTATTTCGAGAGACAACACAAGCAAATCTTTAAAATTTCACTCAAGTGCGTTCAAGACTCTTTTTTGCTTTCGCAGATAGGCATGTTCAATTGTACAATAAAATTGTAGTTAAGTTTCTAATGCCTTAAGTTTGTCAATTAAGTATTTAATAAAATTAAGCAAATAATTTGACTGATATCAAAAATTTTTACATAAAGCACTCCCAAAGGAACATATTGGTTAGGTGCTATGTCAAAATGTTTGCCCATAATTTTAAAATTTTGTCCACCAACAAATAATTACAATTAGATTAATACTATTAATATTTTTTTAACATCAGGACGAGCTCACGACCTGGTCCTAATATTAAAAAAAATTAATTTTGCTCAAAATTTAATTTATGTTAACTAAAATTAATTTATTGGTGGGCAAAATTAGTAAATTGTCAATTATTAAGGAATATCTAATTTCATAAAACATTAATTTGTATTTGGACAGGCAACACAAGTTAAATTTTTAAATTTCACAAGTGCGTTCAAGACGCTTTTATTTGCCAGATGGGCGTGATAAAATGTACATTAAAATTGTAGCTAAGTATCTAATGCCTTAAGTATGACAATTAATTTTTCAATAAAATTAAGCAAATCATTTGCTAGAAATTTAATTAAAATTTTGTATATGTAACACTCCCAAAGGGAGATATTAAGATATTAATTAGGTTATCAAATTTTTTGTTCATAATTTTAAAATTTTGTCCACCAACAAATACATACAATTGAATTAATAAACATTTTATAAAAATACCGTTGAGTCGTGTTATTGTACAAATGTTGCTGAGTAACAATACATATTTAGGAATAGTGAAGCATCTCAAAATGTACATTTAAAATAATTTGTTGACCAATAAATTTGTTTTGGTATTTCGAATTAAGATATGGTCCTTATAACGCATATTTATTAAAAAAACAGTTTAGCTTAAAATTTAATACATGTTAATTAAAACTAAGTTTTGTGTGAGCAAAATTCGTAAATTGTCAATTATTGAGGAATATCTAATTTTATAAAGGAGAGACAACACAATTTTTAAATTTCAATGAATTTTTAAATTACTCAAGTGCGTTCAAAACTGTTTTTGTTGTCCCAGGTGGGCATGTTAGATTATACAATAAAATTGTATCTTAGTTTCTAAATAATGCTTTCTGAAAATGTAAATTAAATTTTTAATTTTTTTTTTTTCAAAATATTGTCCACCCAGAAATTTATTTTTTTTATTCCAATCACTATCTGGTCCTAATATTAAAAAAAAATTAGTTTAGCTCCAAAATTATGACATGTTAACTAAAACTAATTTATGGGTAAGCAAAATTAGTAAATTATAAAATATTGTGGAAATATCTAATTTCATAAAACATTCGTTGGAGAGACAACACGACCGATGTGCATGTTAAATTGTTCAATAAAATTGTATCTAAGTTCTTAATACCTTTAGTATGAACAAATTAAATTCAATAAAATTTAGCAAATCATTTGACAGATGTCACAAATTGTTATATAATAGCAATTCCAATTAGATACTCTTTCAAAATTGTTTGTTCAAAAACTTTGTCCACCAACAAATTTATTGTGCAAATGTTGTCCTGTGGTCTAGCATCTCAAAATGTAAATTAAAAAAAAAAATGTTCAAAATTTTGTCCACCTAAAAATTTATTTTGGCCATTACAATCAAGGTCTGGTCATAATATTTAAAAAAAAAAATTTAGCATAAACACCATACATTTTATTGGAGAGACAACACTCAAGTTTTAAATCTCACTCAAATTCTTTCAACTCTTTTTTGCTTGCTCAGATGGGCAAGTTGATATTACATTTTAAATTGCGGTATGCTATGAAAAAAAATGTAATATTTCTTACTAAATTGAAATAAATTCACCCGCAGTTATAGAACACTGTATAATCTCCCACTATAAAACAAGCAAAGTACAATAACCGTCTTATTTATTGACATTGACCGATTAATTCAACAGTATGTAGTTTTGTTCGTTTTTAAATGAAAATCTAGAAAAAAAAATACTTTAACTGCATGTTATCGTGTTTGTTGCAATCACTAATTTTTCTCTATCTTTCTTTGCGATCATCATCATCATCATCATCATTTTTATACCTATAATCTTTTCCTTATTTTTAATTTGTTACTTACATATAATAATTTCTTGGTTCGATAATTTTTCTTTAATTCTTTTTTTTACTTAAAAATGATGATCGTATTACACGATCGTCTTAAATATTTAACAATCTTGATCAATTTATACACATATATACCTAAAACAATATATAAACTTATCGTAATTTTTCTAATAAACTCTCTGTTAGTTATTATGTTATGCTTTTCTTCATGGATGGTGGAAATGCATGTACAAAATGAAAAAACCGTGTTGAAAATTTAATTAACGGGTTTTTACATTTTGTTTTTTAATTTGATCGTATATTGAAGAGATCATCAATATTTTTTTTTTACCATATATATACAAGAAGAATAGAAATTATTTCAATTATAAAAATATTTTGTGTGGAGATAAATTGTATATAGATATAGCGGAGAGGAAGATCAATGGGTGATCGATGATCATCAAATTGTTGTAATCATAAAATATGATCAGTACTTTATATCGTTTCTTCTATAGTTTTGTTTCTTAAATGGTACATGAGAAATATTTCGTTTTTTAAACAATTAATCTTTTTGTCTGATTGGTTTGTTTGAAAAAGAATTTTTTGTTGATAGATTGTTAATAATTTTTCAATTTAATTACAAATATTTTTATAATATATTGATTTAATCAAGTGATTAAAGATTGAATGGAGAAAAAAATGGAACTTGCGGTGAATTAATAACATACTAAAAATGATGATATTCAAGCTCGTATATATAAAGGGTTGATTTATGTACGTTGACATTCGCGTATATTTTGTTATCATTATTTTGGAATCAGAATATATTAGATGTTAACATACGTATATATGTAAATTACACCTTAAACAAAAGATATCGCGTTCGCGCGGTATTTTTCTTTGTATTATGTCTTTGACACAAGGTAACTCATTCTTTATATTTTTTTATTTATTTTTTACTTCTAGGATGTAAATCATTTTTCAAGCGGTCGGTTAGACGAAATTTAACATATTCATGCCGAGGCAATCGTAGTTGTCCAATAGATCAACATCATAGGAATCAATGTCAATATTGTCGATTAAGGAAGTGCCTCAAAATGGGAATGCGACGAGAAGGTATGTACATGGTTATGCAATTTTTTTTTGTACGTTCACATGAAAATAATATTTAGATACGTCTACTTAAATTACCTAATATATATATATATATATATATCTTTAAGATGAATAGCAAACAAACCCTCAATTAAATCGTATAAGCTGCTTATATATAATAGAACAGCGGGTTGTCGCATCCGAGATACTCACGACCCCATTAATATATGTATATGGATTCCCATGAATGTAACATGAGATTTTTGTAAACAGTTCAATAAATTTTCCAAAATCAATTACATGCCAAACAAAACTTGACCTTTTTGCCGCGCCCAAAAGTGGTTTACTGTATACTAATCAAACCCTTCAATACAATACGTATAAAATATTTAACTTTGACCTAACCTCTTGGACTCATATATATACATATATTTATATTTACGGTACCCAGTTTTTATTGTAACTGTGTACAGATTATAACGTAACCCTTTTATATGCGCATCGCAACCCTATTAAAATACTTTAAAAATACTATAATGATTTGATCTGATACAATTGTAGTTTTTGTATATATTATTGCTGTTGTGTGTCTAATCTGCCGAACAAATATTATAATATATAATTTAAAAAAAAGGATTCTTGTTTATATATTTATGATAATTGGCAAGTTATTCTAGCGGAATTTAAACAGAGTTGGATTTTAAATATATCTTTATATAGATGCAATATTTGCTCATTTCTTTTTTGTAATCTAATAGTCCTGGAAATGTAAAAATATTCACGGTCATATAAATATAATATTTACCGTAATCATTTTGAAAGTGGGAAAAAATTTGTAATACACATTTCAATAGTCGAAAATATTTTATATATTTTTAAAGGTCTAAATTGAAAAGGTCTAAATATCAAAAATCCTTTCACTATTTTTATTTTGTTAGTAGTTTAACCAGCATACATTGATTGAAGCTCTCATCATATGACCATACATATTTCAGTATAGGCAACGTCTCGCCACATTATCGTGCCTACAATCCCGTTACAGAATTTGGCGCTTAAGAAGATCTGAATGATTTTGATAACTCTTGGACGGTTAAGTCTATTGATTCAGATGCAGGCCCAGTTAGAGAAGAGGAGAGGTGGTGCTAGGAGGGCCATATGGTCGGGTCCCATGTTTAAAAAGGCTAAAATTTCAAGTTAATTCGGATTATGTTATATTAAAATTTTAATTTTTAAACAAGCTTAATATTTTATGTGTATAATGATAATAACATCTTCTTAAAATAATTTGGTACTAAGATATACCATTTGTTTATGTAAAAGACAGTGTCGAAAGGGGAAATACAAAATATTTTTGACAGTTTGATTTTCAACATTTAGATTTCAAACGCATTAATAGTTTCTTAATGTGCATATCCGTACTACGTGTAACTTAAAACCGGTAACTACCTCGTTTCTTTCCTCTTTACATATAAATTTAATAAATGTTATAGATAAAGGGGAATGAAACGAGAAAATTACCGGATACAAGTAACTCTACTGTGGTTATGCACAATATTGTTTTGTGTGTTTAATAAATAACTAAAATATCGACTTTAACGTTTGTTGCGTTTTTTAAAATTAAATTGTTTTAAGCTGTTAGGAATTCGCGAATCTCAAGAGTAAAACAAGCGTTTACAAGTTCATTATATGGCATCCATTATTCAAAATGAGTTTATTGAAATTTGTGGCACCTTTGCTAAAAATGTAAATATTGAAGTAATTCGGGGGTCAAAATGCTTTTCTATAATCGTTGATGCCACTCCAAATTGTTCACATAAAGAACAAACCAGTCTGGTTATCCAAATTTAAGTACCAGTAGTTTTAGTTTTCAGTACCTTTGACTCTTTTACACGGAAGAAAGGATTTGAAAGGATTTGTATAGACAATCTTATGATAACAGGCAGTTCTACTAAAACACAATGATAACTCTATTTTTTTAAACTGCGGCAATCACACATTGAAATATATCGACAACAGAATGGTTTGCACGAATCGAAGCACTAAAAGCAGTCGCCAATCATTTCCCCGGTATAACAGCCTCTGTAGAGGAAGCAGTATTACCCAATCTTCAACCACATGCGCACGTACCGAATTACATTCTAAAAACAATATTTATTTACCTTCGAGTGTGTTCTATTATCGACGATATGGTTTTGAAATTTTAAACCAATTACAACAAACAGATCTAGCGACAGAGGCTCGAAATGCAACTTTAGAAGATGGAGCTGAAAATTTTGGTAATCCAATTTTTCAAATTCGCAAATATCGGAAGAATTGGGATAAACTACTTCTAAAGGCAAAAGAAATATCAGAACGTTCCAGAATTTCGACTGAATTTAAAACAATACGTCATAAAAAATAAAATGCGATGCTGAGGAGCACTATAGAATCAAAGTTTTCTTCTGTTTTACTGATTCTGTAATATCTGGACTGGCAATTTGAATCATTGCATCAAATATTTAATTTAATTTAAGTTATTTAGATGTTTGAAAGAGGAGAATATAAAAGCTTCAGCGGATCGATTGTTGGCAAAATACGCAAAAGAAATTTCTATTAAAATAATTTTCGAGTTAATATTTTTAAGGAATATTTACAGAATAAATTTTAACATAGATCCATCTACCGGTTTCTGTTGCTTCCGCTGAAAGAGGTGTTATTACCATATGAAAAGGATCAAAAATTCTAACAGGTGGACGATGTCACAAGATAGATTGAATGGTTTGTCTATCCTCAATATAAATTGTGACTATGCGCAAAAGGTTGAATTTTTCAAACTAATAATTAAAGAATTTGCAAATTCTAAAGCCCGCATATTTAAAATAATTTGACGTAGATAAATTAATAAATACTAAACTAAATAAATAAATAAAATGAAACTAAATTAATACTAAATAAATTAATAAGATAGAGGAGAGCATCTTGTCAGAGCCGAAAACGTTTCACGACCACTATCAGACCTTCATTATGTACTAACAGGAATGGTATTAGAATTTCATAGAGTAAAACTCTAGTACCTCCTGGGATAAGTTAAATACGGAGTTAAAAAAAAAATTCAGGAACTTCGAACAGACGATATTTGCGGATAAATTGCGTTGCGGCGGCGTTGCCTAAACAAAAGGTCCGAGAAAATTTTTATGAGTTCTTTCATGATTTATTTTCAATAACTCTTCAGTTAAAGACGGCACAAGCGAACAACCAATCATTCAAATCATTTGAGATTTAGTTATTAAATTTGATAGTGTTGATGAACTTTCTCGAAAATGTACTGCCTTTGAAAACACATGTACTCGCACGGGGTTCATGCCAGAGTTAATGTGTCAACCACGTCGATTTATAAATTTTACAATGGCAAATGGTCAAAAAGAATCACTGCTGGGATACATAAAAATAACTGTCACGTTTGCGGACCCAAATTGATAATCTTTCATGTGTGTCCTTATTTGACCCAGGAATTGTATTTGGGAATAAATTTCTTCCAACACTTTAATATTGCAATTATGCAATTGATTCGTCGTCAACTACCACCACCGCTACCACCTCGGCAATAATAATGCTGTAATAAACCCAGCTAGGCCGGTCTTGGAACTGAGTGATGGCACGCTGTATGAATCGTGTCAGTACATTTCGTTTCACAGACAGTTAGCTCGTATGGCTTAGATGATTCAAGTGCACTGTCATCGAATTTAATAAGAAAACTATGGGAATCGAGGTTTTTTCCGCATCTATCGCACCATTAATTCAATTTAAAGATTCTATAAACCAAAATGTTCGAAACAATCATTTCGATATACAAGAGTTATTTAAGTCAATACACGAATTAAAAACACGTTTCGCATACGCATCAAGGAGATAACCCTAGAACATCAAGATCTCGCACAACAGTTACGCAAGATCAGATTTCAGATTTCGTTCAATAGAATACTTAATGTGTAGGTACCACTACAGGTTTGGTTATTTAGCTAAAAAGTGCCCAAATTGCAGTTCGTTAAGTGGAAAAACACCAATTTAATTTTTGGTAGTTGACACATGCGCTGACATTTCTATCATAATTGCGGCATCACTCAACAACTTAATCAAAAATCAATACCTTTCACCTTACAGCTGATATCCATCATAGGAATAGTTTGTTTTTAATGACGAATGTTTATATAGTTCATTGTTTAAAGACCCGTGAAGCATAATGCAGTTGACAGTATTATCATAACAGGCCAACCTCCGTTCTGCAAAAAAAAGGTTCCTAAAAAGGAATAAAATGATTCGAAATCATGTTGGGACTATAGGCGTTTAAACGCTATAACTATTCCAGACAGATATATATTGCATCACATTAATGATTTCTTACGTCAAATCCCCGTGGCGCAAGAGGATCAACTTAAAACAGCAATAATAACACCTTTTCGAATGATCGATTTCTCTGTTATGACTTTTGGTCTGAAAAACGCAGGTCATTTCAACGATTTATTGATGAAGTAACCAAAAAATTACCCTTTCTCTTTGCTAACGTCGATGATATCCTAATCACGAGTAAATTATACGAGGGACAAACCGAACACTTATAAATACTATTCAAGTGTTTATAAGTGAGTTGGATGTTCCAAAAGTAGATTTTCTGATTTACAAAATAATTCAAAATGGAATTCAACCATCAATGCGATGACCCTATCACATCGCGATCAAATAATTCCCACAACCCACAATTCCAATCAACTATCGCCTATTTACAAGCACACGAATTCTTA
Organism: Nephrotoma appendiculata; assembly: GCA_947310385.1. Taxonomy (NCBI): domain Eukaryota; kingdom Metazoa; phylum Arthropoda; class Insecta; order Diptera; family Tipulidae; genus Nephrotoma; species Nephrotoma appendiculata. Next base: position 282,032,853 of record OX371223.1, read on the forward strand.
AATCAAGCAAGGTAAAAAGGCTATATTCTTCTGGCGGTCAGAATGCCAAGTAGCTCTGGAAATAATAAAGAACTTTCTCGCCAACTACACGTTATATTTGCACACCCCATTTGATAATACAACTTATTGTATTAAAACTGATGCTTCAAAAATAGCGTGTGGAGGTGTCCTAGAACAGCTAAACAGTAATAATTGGGAATCTTTAGCATTATTTTCTAAAAAGTCTCGGCCACAGAACAAACATATTCAATTTTCGACCGTGAGCTCCTAGCAATTTTCACAGGATTAAAAAAAATCGTTATTTCCTATAGAAGGCCATGAATTGACACCAATTAAGTGACATCAATTAATTCCAAGACTAAAAGAAGGCCGAGACAGACTCGTCAATTGGAATTCATTGCTTAATTCACCACGGACATTCGTCATATAAATAGTTCAGATAACATTATGACTGACACCCTCTAAAGCTTATATTTAGATGGAACAATTACACTAAATAAAAGATTAAAGTTCGAACAGGTCTAACCAGATAATGACTCCGATGTTAATATGGAATGAAACGTCAACCACGACTCCTCGACCTTACATCCCTCGGAACCGATGAGACATCAAGTCTTTAATTACATCCACAAACTATCACATCCAGTTCCAATTGGGCTAACACTTGCATTGATTGAAAAAAACCAAAAATATAAGAAGACATATTCCATCTGAATTCCAGAGATTCGAATTACCATCGGGAAGATTCGAAAAAAACCTAAAGACCTAAACCTTAGATTTAGAACTTTCTAAATCTAAAAGTAATCATAATAGCGTGTGGCAACATTGAAAATTGGAGCGCAGAACTTCCGCTTATGTTGTAAGGAGGTCGCAAAACATTTAAGGAAGAATTAAAATATTCCGCGGCAGAGTTAGTCTATGGACAAACACTTGGAGTACCCGGAGATTTTTTCCTTCCCTCTAATTCAAAATAACTACATCCTACGTCTATGTTGAAAAACTCTGGAATTGTATGCAAAAAATTGTACCAATAGATACACGCTCACACTGTCAAAGGTAACATATTTTTCCAAAGGATCTTCTCTTTTGTCATCGCGTTTTTGTGCGCGTCGATAAGATACCTAACAACACCTTTGTCGCTGGGTTCCTTAAATCAGTGAGAAATTAAGTTTCTAGGTTTTATTTTTCTGACTTCACCTTGAATGTTGATCCGGAGAAAGTATCAGCGATTACTATTTATAACAGACCAAAATTGGTAAATCACATCACATTCGCTTATTTCTTAGTGTTACAGGCTGGTATCGCCGTTTTAATCCATACGGTATGCAGAAATAGCAGAACCTGTTACAAGTCTACTTAAAAAGAATCAAAAATTTCAGTGGACCAATTAATCTGAGCGAGCTTTCTGCAAATTAAAAACTGCGTTATCCTCTTCTTCTGCGCAATGTAATCTGGATTTTGATAAGCCGAAGTTCACATTGAATGCGATGCTCCCAAAATTGGTGTAGGAAGTGTTCTGTATCTGAAATCTGATAGTGGTAAGAATTTGCCAATTACAATTTTCTCTAAATAAAAAACTGAACGGTGTGCCACGAAACTATACCGTATGAAATGTCAAAAAAAATGTTGATAAGGAAAGGTGCTTCAATGCGATTTAGGTATAAAAAACAATATTCGTCTACAAGCTGTTACGGGTTGATTTAACAACATTCCGCAGATTTCATGTTAACACGCAGAGGCCTCACTGTGAGATCACAATATTCGTTATTTACGAAATATTGGTGTTTTTGAACGATTATTTTCATAATAAATTTGGAGAATCAAAATGCGTTGTTGTGTTGTTAGCGACATATTTTTGACTTTTCATAGAACAGATAAAATTAAGTACTAAAACTAGTCGGTTGAAAAAATGACCAACAGATGGCCAATTCTCTGTAGTATAAGTAGAGGTATTGCCTCTTACCACTGATCACGCCAGTTTTAAGTGATTTTAGGAGCAAAGCGACTTTTCCCTAAGACTTGTTTATTGTAGCTTGAAGCTTCAAGGGTTCAATTTCAGTATCAAATATAAAACAAGGCGTGATAATGTAGTACCGGATGTCTCATCCAGCAATAAAACGTCAATTCCAAAAATTTTTCATAAACTAATTTGGCTCGTATACCCGCTCAAAAGATAAAAACTGCTACCTATTTTTACTGCAGTGTACCAATTTCCTAAATTAGTCTTTTTGGAACCAATGCGGAAGCCCAAGCTACTGCTAACGCTATTAGAGCGTATACGCTCAAGGTGCCTACTGGAATTGGGACCAATACATTCTTTCCATTAGTTCGATTTGAATATTATTTCGTGTGTTCATTGGGGCGATGGTACGCATTGATTTAATAGTTCTATCAAAAAAGGTAGGATCGGTAGAAGATGACGGATCAGACTGCATCTCCAAATCTAATGAAACTCTTAGCGGCCATCCGTAAACAAGTTCGGCTGGAGCACAACCAACAGCATTTTTGATCGATGTTCTTATTCCCAAGAGAATAAATGGGAGTACATCGCACTAGTGTTTGACCTGGCGTACAAGGACAACATTGAATGACGGTGCAAACCACCATCCCATTTGCCTAACGTTGAAACGTTGTCGTTCTAATTGAGAACAGATTGCTTTAAAATTGACTTCCCTGGTCAGTCGTGATTTCTAATGGGACCCCAAATTTAGAGACGTATGTGTTCAAGAAAGCTTTCACTATTGTTAATGTTTTCATGTCTGTCAATAGTATTGCTTCCGGCCAGCGTGTAAACCGGTGGCAAATAGTTGACAATTGAGTTTCTTCGGTACGTAACATTGTATCAGTTACTACGTTGCTTTCACCTTTAACATATCTTACATCAGTTTTAAATTGTGAAATACAATCGAGCTGTGGACTTTTACGAGGGCTTCTTTCCGATTAAGACGCAATCACTGTAGTAAGCGGATTAATAGAGAATAGTCTGCTTTCAACAAAACATCTAAAATGATTCAAGGCACAATAAATTGAGAATACGTCTGTTTGGGTGGAGAAAGCATTTTAGAGAAGAAACTGCTCGCAATTTTTACCATTACGTTGTTCTAATACGGCCTCTACAGAAATACCAGAAGCATTAAAGTTGTTGCGTAGCGTTCCATGTTTCATGGGTTGTGCAGGGAGAGTAGCCCGAGCGACGAGGGCAGTAATATTTAAAGACGCCTCACAATCAGATGGTCATGTGAATGGATTATTTTAATTCACCCTGCCAAACTATAGCTGAGATTGTTTTATATATTGGTGCGATTAGTTCTGCTAAGTGAGGAATGAAGCGATGGTAATAATTGGTAATAATTAACCATGCCCTCCTCTGCAATTCGGTCTGCAAATGGTTTAATACCCTCTTTAGTGATTTAAAGGCTGAGGAAATTAAGAGATGTTGCTCTAAATTCACATTTGCGGAAAGCTTGATTGTTAAACCTTTTTCTTTTAATCAAACGAATAAATAATGGAGATGTTCTTGATATTCCGATATGTTTCTGCTACCTATCAAAGTCGTCGATATAGACGTTAACGAAATCTAAACATTTTGTAACTTCGTCTATAACACATTGAAAGGCATGAGCAGCATTTCGAAGTCCAGATGGCATTCTAGTGAACTAAATCTTGTGAGGCCACCGGTATTTGTTGGTAAGCTCGCACAAGATCAATTTTCGAGAAAACGCAGTGCAACCTCTAAGGTTAAGAGAGAAATTGTGAATTGGATACTGTTAGAGGATACTGTTTTCTGTCACGTTTTGGCACTAAATGAAAAGATGAAGCAACACTGGATGAACTTTATCTGCACAAGCTAAGTTGTATCATATATTCAAATTTAGTTTTAGCAATTTTATGTGTTGCTGGGTCCAATCTTCACGATAAAAATTCGATGCACTTCATTATATTTAACTGGTAGGTCATATCTATGTTCTCGTGTTAGATTTGGGCAGTTACGAAGAATTTCGGCGTGAGGTTCTTCAACTTGAAAGTGACGAATTTGTGTCTAAGAGTCGTTTATTTCATGGATAGACAACTAAACCGAACTTTATCAAAAAATCTGCGCCTATTATTTGTCTCGTTACCGAAGCAACAATAATCGCGTGCAATAAGTATTACTCTGACTAGGGTAATAAAATAAATTTTGGGATCTATCGAGATTTCTTCACCAGTGCCAATTAAAAAACCAATTATTGTCTTGGAACATCTAATAATTAAGCAACGGTTGACACACGTTGTTGAACGACCTTTGAAGATGTTTCTTAATATCTGTAGTATGGCACCACTGAGTAGTCCTTCACGGACTGATTGTTAGAATGGTTAAGGCGGATCTGAAAAGCAGCGGTTGTTACAACTTGAGATCTCGTCCCTCAAACTTTAGAGTAGGTCTTATAATTTTTTTTGGGGTTATTTAATTTTCCTAATTTTGCTTGATTGTGTTCCACTATTTTCGTTGCGTTTAGGTGGTAAGTGTGATTCCAAACGTGGTTAGGTAGGTTCATCTCTTGTCTCGTTTTATTGATTGCTAGATATGGATTTATTGTAATGAAGTGCCATTTTACACACTACCCGGGTATCAATCTGTTTTCTCTTGCAGGGACGCAGATAGGGGTGGTGGCATTGCAACGTACATTGTTGACTCTACTGTTGCAATAGAGGAAGAACAATTAACTTTGCATGGTAATAGTTTCCTTGTGATTAATCTGCCACTTTGTCATAGCAGAGTGATTGGTATATATTGCACCAAACAATGCCCAGATACTGTTTTCTTCCACACCCTTGAGAATGTTTTACAAAAATATCCCAACTCAATGGTATTGGGTGACATTAATATTAATTTGTTTAGCTCAAGTGAATATAAAACGACTTGGATGAAGTTGGTGGTCTCTAGTAGTGGATACACGATACTCAACAATTTGAGCCCCGAGTTTTACACTCGATTTTCGTCAACGCCCTCGGTACTTGACCATGTCATCACTGACCTAATCCTATCAAAATTTAACGTCAGCCTAATTGACTCCCCTGATTTTGATCATCGAACTATTCTGGTAGATAAATCCGGTTCTATGGTTATGGCTAAACATAAATCCCGTCAGTTTAAGGTCATTGACTACTCATTAACTCTAATACCTAATCATTAAAGAAAGATGACACTAAAAACTGGGTAACCGAAGAATTTGTATCTTTATTTTAAAAATAAGAAACAAATATCCTAACTGTTACTATAAAGAAAGATTCAAGTATTTTAGGAACCAAGTAATTTATACTAAAAGACGGCTCAAATCAGCGTCCAACCTTGGCGTGCTCCGCAACAATCTATAGGAAATTCCAAAGCGACTTGGACGGTTCTTAAAAAAATGATATTTAACAAAGATGATAATTACTCTGGAAATTCAATTATTGCACTGACTAACGATTTTTCTGAAGTTAAACATGACTCATATGACATTGCTAATACTTTTAACGAATACTTTATAAACATTGAAAGCGTAACTGACGGAACAACCAACCACACTACAATACCCCATTTTTTCCAGTTACTTAAAATATGAAGGGCTCCCGGAACTCATTTCCCTGTCACTGATTATTTGGAAGTTACTACAATAATAAATAATCTTAATCGAACTGCTGCATCAGGATATGATTCAATTTCAGCGAAATTTATAGGAAAATGTAAGACTTTTCTCATCCCCTTAACCGTTAAATTAATCAATGAATACATACATATTGGCCACTTTTCGGATTGTCTCACGACTTCAATAGTTCACCCTGTTTTAAAGCGGGAAATAAAATGCTTCCATCTAACCTATCGGCCAATCTCAATCCTGAATATTTTCTCAAAAATATTCGAGAAAATAATTGTAGTTAGATTAAATGAATATTTTGAGTGCAATAAAATTATACATGTTAACCAATTTGGATTTGTCGAAGCATCTAGCACAGTCTGCAGCAGTGTCTGTTTTCAATGAAATCTATTTGGGATTAGAGCGCAAGGAATATGTATCGATGCTCTCTATTGACAAAAGCTTTCGACACTGTGCCACATAAAATTCTACTTTCAAAAATTGCAAAATTAAATCCCTCGGTAGCCACCCTCTCATAAAAAAATGGCATAAAGAGCGAGCCACTATCTATGGTATCTGGGGTGCCGACGGATTCTGTTCTTGGTCCAATTCTCTTTAACCTCTTCGTTACTGACATTTTCAATATAGACTTGTTTGGAAAAATTTGTATGTACGCTGATGATTCTGTTCTAGTGTATAAATCTACAGACGCTCTAAACCTTCTTGATCAAATGGCGCAAGATATTATTAAAATAGAATACTGGGTGACTGCTAATAAAATGCGCATGAACATGTTAAAGACAAACAACATAATTTTCCAAAACAAAAAATTTCCTGCGCATTTTCCCCGTTATTTGGAAGTAAATAATAATAAAATACTGCAAGTTGCAGCTATACTACTTACTTGGGGCTTATCATTGACCAAAACCTGAAATGGAAGGAACAGGCACTGAAAGTTAAAAAATCAATCTGGCCTTACGCATTTGCGTTGAAGAGAATAAGAAGTCTCATTGATGAAAGAACAGTTTGGTTATTCTATGACGCTTTTATCAACTCTAGATTGAATTATATGAGCTTGCTGTGGACTACTGCACCAAAAAATTCCATCAAAAGTCTCTTGGGTTCTGCAAAATAGGATCATAAATACAATCAAATGCCCGCCTGTACTAATACCGACTAAATCTATGTACTCTCCCAAAACACTTCCTCTAGAGATTCTAGGGAAATTTCAATTATTGATATTACACTCACATTATACAAGAAACAATACAAGTTCGTAAATATCGTAAGTACAAGCCGCTCCCAAAGTATTCCATTTTATATAGGCCCTGCTCTATTTAATGAGCTTCCTCAGGCTATTAGACTAGAGTCTAATATTATAAAATATAAACGGCTCTTGAAGGAGCACTTAATCAGAAAATCGTTAAATATATTATAGAGAGATCTAGTAGGCTCAAATTTAATATCCAATTAGCAGCAACCACTGACTTGGCTACATGAACTACAAAAATGTAATAAATAATGTTAAATTCTACTTAGTTCTAATTATGATATTGTTCAGTTTTTCTATTTTCTTTTAAATATGAAATTTTACATTGTGTGTATGTTTTTAAGTAATGCTATGGATTGCCTACCACAGTCTATTAGACTATTCATTTAGTTGTAATAAATAAATAAAAAAAAAAAAATATCAAAAATGTTAGCTTTCATTATTTTTATTTTGATAGTAATCTAATCAGCATATATTCATCTTCGAAAATCCAACACCCGACCTTGAAGCTTAGCCGACAAAAAATGACAACTTCAACGCTCTCAATATACCGACCAAATAGCAGAGTTATTAAAGCTTTGACGTTTGGATCGAGAGTTACCGGATTCGAATCCCAATAGGGGTAGGATGCAAAGGGAATTTTCGTCAAAAGATTACGATCTCTATTGAAATGGAACACATCTATCCCTGTCAGAGTGCAAAACACATAGACCGACCCATCTCCCAGCCGCACGCCCTCAAATTGACTGGCAACGGCGTAAAATTAAGGACTGAAAAAATAAAAACTATTTAGAACAGATTGAGGGATAATAAAAAATAAATTAAAAAATACATAAAAAAGCTCTCAATGTATGAACAATTGAAATTGTCGAACCGTGGCTATCTTTTTAATTCCGATCAATTTTATCAATCGACCTAATTTTTACTTACATTTATCTATACATATTATGCATACTTCATCCTCGCCACAAGACGCAACAAAGATATACATAGAAGAGATACCAACAAGAACACCAAAAAAAAAATCCAATCCCAGCATGACACATTTTTTGCATCTCTCATTATTTACAACAATCGTCATATCGTCTGTTGTGTGTTATAATGATAAAGTGAAATTATCTTAAAAATATTTTGTTTTTGTTGTAAACGTAACTCATTTTTTTATGCGTTTGGACATGTTTCATTATCCGCGCATTTAATATTCACATTGAACTTGAATTGTATCATAAAAGTTGATGATCATCATGATCTATAGAGCGAGCGCAAACAAAAAAATAAAAATATTACATGATTTTGCCTAAAGGACTTTTTGGCTTATTTTTTTATGATTGTTTCGTCTGTGCGGTGCTGGGAATTATTCGGTTGCAAATTTTATTTATATAGATGATGAATATTGAGTACAGTAATTTAAAACAATTTCTAATAAATCACAAACTGTGAGGTCTCTATAGAGAGATGTATCGGTGTATATCTCTTAATTTTATCTGCTTAACCCTATCTCACCTTATTTCATTTTTATGTTTAAGTAATAATACATTTTTTTAACACATTAGGCTCGTATGCGTGTTTGATTGATCTTTTCAATTAATAAACGAAAAAAAAAATACTTTTGTTCTTGATCTTCTTCTTACATATATGTGATATGTGAAAGATAAATGCGCGCATTGTTATTGTACGTACATATTGATGGACATGAACGTATATGCAAATCATGTTCCTTCATAATACACACATAAATACAAAAAGGTTGAAGAACTTTTTTTTTACTTTAAAATTTGTAATCCACTCAGAAGGAGGTCTGTTCGGTATGTTCTCATCAATCATGACGTATACATATATAAAAATGTAGCCCTTGTCTGCATATATAATCAACACCTTTGCTAAATATTTAACGGAAAAAAATATCTAATATCCTTTTCTATATATATTTATATTATTTTAGTTGACCACTGGTCATAGAGTTTAATGATCGAACACAAAACTGGTTCCCAGTTTAATAAAAAAAAGGATTACTGTGTATATTGAAACGGATGATAATTCATATTTCATATTTAATTATAACACGGAACATTTAATTCCTTTTTATTTTATTTGCACAAAATATTTGCTTGAATAAATATGAATCCTTTTACTTATATGTATAATATATATAAGAAACCGTTGAGTTTTTAAATCCCGCGTACGATCGAAAGATGGTCAATATATAAAACCGGTAAAATATGAAAAATGATGCGTGTACATCCCTTTTTGGATCCGAAATGTTTTATTGCCTAATGATCTTTAAACATCCTTTTTGTAAATATATATACTAGACGAGGTGACAAAAAATATTTTTCCCATCACTTTACGTATAAAAACTAATTAATCAATTTTGCAGGTAAAAAGGATATCGTTCCATTTTCTTTGTGTAATCTTGTAAATGGTCACTTCGGCGCGATCTTACATATACGGTCTAAATATTGTAATTTGTATTGTTTCACTTATACGCTTAGGTCAAAATATTTGTCCGATGGACAATGTCCTATGAAACCCTTTTTGTAAAATATCAAAAAAAAAAAAAAAAATTAAAAAAGGATATTAAAGTATTGTTCGTATTGTGCAGACAAGCGATTGTTGTGTGACCAAAAGTTTTTCTATCATTGTATTTTTTATTTTATTTTTTGTCTATAAGGTGCGGGAAAAATTATCGCGGTATTCAAAGAAGTTGTGTAGGTAAGACTGCGTACCTTATAGAACGAGTTTTGAAAATATTTTTCTGCACCTGGAAAATATTCGGACCTGCATATTATTTAATATTAAAGATATTGAAAAGTGATTTTTCCCTTGCGTTTTGTCCACAACAAAAAGAAAGTGACGACCCTTCCTTATACATATATATATATATTATGCAAAATTTTGTCATTTATACACGGACCCAAACCAAAATATAATTTATCGTTTTCTATTGTCTAGGCGACCATCTACAAAAACATTTTGCTTTTTATTTTAATCAAGTTTGACCAGTGGTCTCTGGTCGGATACATATAAAGGCATGTACAAAAAATTTCCCTAAACTCGATTTTTTTTTATACATCGCATTATGCAAGACGCACACATACAGTGTAAAATCTGACTAATCTCTTTAAAATTTACAACTATAATCTTTAGGAGGGTTATGTTATTATATACCAACAAGTATTATAAAATTTTTATTATTATTATTATTATTTTTATAAATTGTCTTTAAGTTTTCATATATATGATTTTCCCACAGATGAAAAGAAGAATTGAACAATTTTTTTTTATTTAATACTTGCTGCTTTTTTATATATACACACGAGTTTCTTCTTTTTATAAAATACTTCACCATACAGCGCATATATACCATCGCATCTACCGAATCGAATTGCTTAAACAAGAAAAGTTGCTTGAGTTTACAGCAACACCAACAACAACAATAAAAAGGATTTCTTGTGTGTGCAATTTCTTGTTTCATTAATCATTGAATTATTATTGATGTTGAGATTTATGATTCAATGAAAATTAAAAAGATAAAAATCTCTTAAAGATCAACTTATGTATTTCACATTTTTTTTAATAAATTCAAAGGTCAAAGTTCAAAGTTCAAAAATATTATAAAAAAAATTTTAAAATTTTTTGTTTATAAAATTTTTTTTTGTGTGTGGTTCAAAGTTTAATGTAACACCACGCACGCCACCCTACATAATATTTATATATCTGTATATAAATACGAGATGTCAAAAGATCATTTTATATATATATAAGATGATCATCATCTTTACTCTTTTTCTTGTTTTGTTTTATATATACCCAGATCCCTTTTTTTTTTGACTGACATTTTTTCTCGACTGCGGATTAAAAGATCACACAAAAGATCATTGTGTATTATTTTATTTTATTTTTTTTTATTGTAAGAAAGGGATAACATTTTTAATAATAAGATAAAATACAACAAAAAAACTACTTATATAATATCAAGATGCTGTATATGGAGAGAATTTATAACCCGAAACCAAAAAATGAAATAAAAACTGGTGGAATAGAAAATAAACAACAAAAATAAAAAACACAAAAACTTGAGGCACGCGACTATTTTATGTGTATATGGTATATTTATATACATGATCGGTTATTTATTTTATATATACATATTACATTTTTAGGTTAAGTGTGTGTCGATCTCTGTGTGGGCTCGTAAAAAGTTATTTTTTTATGTACGCGGTACGAAGATCAGTTGCTAATGATCACTAACAGTAATGTGACTTAATTTGGGATCAAGATCAGCATGGAATTTTGTTTTAATGCAAATGAAGAAATCGGTGATCGCATGAATATGGATATCAAGTAAAAATGCGATCAACGAGATATTTTGTATTTGTAAGACGAGCAAAGCATAAACTTAATATATTCAGCCGAATCTTCAGCTATCCTTAGCTTAGTCTCACAATACTCGATTGTTATTCCTATACACTAAATTTTTTTAATTAAGTTAAATTTAATCTACGTTGTAACAGGTCCACTTTAGCACCCGATCTAAAGGTTTTGACAAAATTGATGTATTATTTCGTTTGGTTATCATTTGGTCATGGATTGGTTTATCGTTTGGTCACTTACGATTAAATGCAAAAAAAATCCTTGGTAGCACCTCATTGCAGGAAAATCATATCGTTTTTATTCAATTTCGTTAGTTAATCGTTCGGTAAGGATTGGTCAATATTTTGATGTTTTGTCACCAATTTGTTAGTTTTATTGTGAAAAAACAAAATTAAAGTTGATTTCAGAGCTGTTGATCCGACTGGTTTATTCAAGTGCGTTGTTTCATTGACTTAATGTTTGCCTCCCAAAGACCTCCAAAGTGTGGCGATCGAGCTGGTATAAAACGGAATGCAATCTTCTGTGGATATTTAAATTGAGTGATTGTATTATAATGATTTTCGTTACCAAATAAACGAAAGAGTTCGTCTAATTGTTTCTTGCAGCCCACAAAGTTTGTGCCGTTGTCTGATATCACTTCGGTGGGTAGACCTCTTTTCGATATAAATCTTCGCAACGCCGTAATAAATGATGTAGTCCTCAAGTCGGTGACCAGTTTAATATGAATGGCCTTCATAGCCATACAGATAAATAGTACAATATACCCCTTCGCCACCTTCAATTTTCCACGACCTTCTCGACTTCGAATGTAAACAGGACCCGCATAATCGACACCTATAGACTGGAATGGTTGACTTGGGGTTACACGAAATTTGAGCGGGTTTCCCATTAATTAAAAATTCTGATTTTGTTCTACCTTGAAACACGTAAGACACACGTATGTGAAGTTATCCCAGGATTCTATCCCAGAAAATAAAATTTTTTAATCATGCAACACTAACATATCAATAACGAATTTGCTCTTGTGTGAAGTTATCCCAGCCCAGGTTTTGATTCATTTCATTCAAATATACTATATTTGTGAAGTTAGCCCAGCCCAGAAATTTTATCAATTTTAATGAAAAAAAGAGAAATTATCAAGTTTATTAAATTCGATTTGTTTTTCATATAATAAACAAAATTTAAATGTAACGTGCATAAAGTAATGGAAAATTTCAGGCAATATAACAAAAAATTCGTTCCGTGGCAAGTTCCCGTAAATGAACTATCGGCTCAGAATTTAATTGATTTTATATAATTTTTCGTCCTGCTCGATAAATTAAAAATTATTTCGCCAAAACTAAAAATGTCTCTCTAAAAATGTCCACAGAACGATTTTTTTCTAATTTAGCTCCTTGTGTATACATTTCAAAATCATGTTGCCCTGATTCAAGACATTTTTAGTTTTGGCGAAATAATTTTTAATTTATCGAGCGGAACGAAAAATTATATAAAAATCAATGAAATTCTCAGCCGAGAGTTGATTTTCGGGAACTTGCCACGGAACAAATTTTTTCTTACATTGCCTGAAATTTTCCATTAATTTATGCAACCTTAAATTTTACAGTTTTTTTATACGTTACATTTAAATTTTTTTTATTATATTAAAAACAAATTGAATTTGATAAACTTGATAATTTTTCGTTTTTTCATTAAAATTTATAAAATTTCTGGGCTGGGCTAACTTCACAAAAGAGCAAATTCATTATTGATATGTTAGTGTTGCCTGATTAAAAAATTTTATTTTCTGGGATAGAATCCTGGGATTACTTCACATACGTGTAAGACACCGTAATACATCGGCTCTGATTAATCTCCTACAATCTAGTAACCAAAATCTTTGACGTAATAGTGAGCTAAGTAACGAGGAACCAGCATGGAAATACCGTTTATGGTAATCATCAATGCTTAGGTAAAATGGCAGGATGTTTTGTTTCGAATGAGCATGACGCATTTTCCAAATGTCCACCAACACGTAACACTCCGTATTCATCAAGAAGTGGCGTTAGTAAAGATAAGTTACACTATCTGAGATTTTTCCTGTTCGTTTAATTTCCTAAATATCTTGTTTGAAATCGATTTAGGCTCGATCTGAGCCGCTGATTGTACCAGCTCTTGACATTCAGATTTTTTGTTCATTAATAATTCATATCTTGTTTTCAAACTCTGTTTTTTGCTTCTTAAGCGACTGCCTCTTTTTAAATTCTGAACGTATCTCCATACGTATGCTAAAATTCGTTTAATTTTTCGCAGACTACTGACTCTTGTTAATACATTGGAACATATAGTAACATCGATTTCAAAATGATGTATTCGAAATTCAACGGTTTCTCGTGGTTCATTTGGTTCCTGTACTTCGGTTTCGCCGGTTTTCTCATTAGGCCATTGTTACTTCGACTTTGATAACCACAGTTCCATAACACCGCAGAATTAACGCCCCTTAATACTACGTCCGCCGGATTCTGTTTTGATGCAACGTGTGACCATTTAGTCATAGGAATTGTATGTAATATTTTCGTAACTCGGTTGCAAACAAAACATTCGCGCTTTTTAGATGATGGCGTGAGCCAAGACAACACGATGGTTGATTCGGTCCAACCATAAACTTCTAATTTGTCATCCTGCCATGCTCGTTTTATGAACTAAACCAGCTGAATTCCTAATAATGCCGCACATAACTCTAACCGTGGTAATAACACATGCTTGATTGGTGCCCCCTTGGACTTAGCAATTATCATTCGAACCGCAACTTCATTCCCATTTACCGTTCTCATGTAGGCGACAGCTTCATAAGCTCCTTCAGATGCATCCGTGAATACATGCAGTTGTCTGTTACATCTGATAGTATCCTTCAGATACAGAATAACACAACGGGAAACTTCAACTTCTTCTAACGCTGTTAACTGCGCCCTCAGTGTTAGCCAATCAGCGTTTAACTCTGTAGGCAACACCTCATCCCACTGAACCTTGTTGATCCACAGACGTTGAAATATCATATTGATTTTGACTATGACTGCCGAGAGGATCGAATATTCTCGCCGATTCCGATAAAAAACTTTTCTTTGTGTGATACGTCCTATTGTCCAACTGCACCTTGGATTGGAATATATCGCGTTTTGGACACCACATTAAACCCAGTGTTTTTACTGGTACTGAGTCTTCAAACTCTACCGGAATGGCTTCGTGACTAGTTGGATGAATGGTTTGCATAAGTAGTTTATAGTATATGCGCCTTGCGCCTTGAATACTGTTACTAGCCGTAATCAGGTCATTGACATAGAAGTCTCGTTTCAATATGTCAGATGCCTAGGGGAAATTGATCCTTATAATCATCAGCAAGTTGATGCAACGTACGTATTGCGAGGAAGGGTGCGTAGTTCCATACGTGACTGTCAATAACCGGAAATATTTTAACTCTTGATTCACCTCGTCCCTCCAAACTACTCGTTGGTAGTCACAGTCATCGCGATGAACAAGTATCTGGCGATACATCTGTTGTATATCAGCCACAATTGCAATCTGCGGAGTACGAAACCGACAGATAATGGTAGCTAGATCATCTTGGATCGTTGGACCGCATGCTAATATATCATTTAATGAAACTCCACGGCTTGTCTTGCTTGACCCAATATATATATCACCCTGAGCTTCGTTGTGGTGCTTGCTTCCTTGAAAACCACATGGTACGGTAAATAAAAAATGGGACGATTAAGTTTCACCGTTGGAATTAATTCCATATGGCGCAGTTGGCGGTACTCCTTCATTAAACCCTGGTACTCATTAGCGAAATCTTTATTTTTGGCAAATCTGCGCTCCATACTTACTATACCGCCCTTCCGTCGATCTTGTAGTGGTATTGACATAGTATTCTTCGCATTTATGTACTGTTGAATTGTTGTTAGCCTTAAGCTCTGGAATGTGTTCCATGTTCCAAAATCGCTCGAGTATCTGCGAATCAATATTTAAGTTCTCGGAGGTGGTATGATAACCTTGAACTTTTGGTAAAATAGAGTTATCTAATATCTCTCCGCCAAATATCCATCCAAATATGGTATTTTGCGCGATTAATTTGTCCTTGAGCTGTTTCCGTTCCGGAAGAAGCATTTAAAGTAATACATCATTTCCTAGAATGATGTCAAAATCGTTTGTGGGTCAACAAGAGGATCAGTGAGGTTCAAATTTCTCACCTCTGGTGACTTTCTAAACTCACGGGGTGCCATCGGTAGCTTCGATGTCAATTTCGGAAGAATTAATGCTTCGGTAGTTTGATAGGTGTACAACCCTTTGTGTATGCAGCCTTAGATGACCCAATAGTATTGATAACATACGTAGCTGCGTTCCTAGCTTAGCCAATCCGTTGAATGCAGCCACTATCTAAAACAGCTCTCACTAGATGTCTTTGGTTGTGTCTACTAATAATGTGCGCTGATGTTGTGGAGAGCAAAATTTTCATTGGTAACGAACTGCAGAAATATTTTGATTGCACATTCGACTGATCAAGTGTCGATCCTCCGGAACTTGACGTTACTAGCAATGATGAATTGTTCGATGTAAGGATTAATTGACGATCAAATGGCTTATTCTTTGATTCGGTTTTCACTGCCTGTTTTACGATGCGTGTATAATCTGAATTGGGTTCGTTATTGCTGGACTTAAATGTAGAATAATAAGTTGACATCGACGTGGAATTATTATGAGCACCTTTCAACGGCTGAGATGCATCATTATTTCTTGAACTATAGTCGTGAGGCATTTAGCTGGATCACTATCAGACACATGCAGCAACGTATGGTGTCGTTGTTGGCAAAGATAGCATCTGGCCCTTGAATTGCAGTTCTCTACTCCATGGCTCGGTCTCAAGCAATTAAAACACAATTGGAGTTTTTGAATTATGTTTCTCCATGCCGTACCATCTAAACTTCGAAATCGCTCCAATCGAAATATCAAATGATCACTGGAGCACAGTGAACCTCTGCTGACTGATGACCTCTGCTCCTTTTCATAATTGGAGCACTTTTTGAGTTTTGAATTAATTTTGGCAATAAATCGTTTCGTACGGATATTCAAACGAAATTAAATAGTTAACAATCCCCAATGACAGCCGACTAAATGACTCCACTCATTGGAGTTATAAAATTATTAGTATTGCTCAAGTTTCCAGTCCCGAACACTTCGAATCGTGCAGAAATGGTAAATTATTAACGAATTTTCGCATTAAAACACTATGTAGGGACGACCAAATGAAATGAAGTAGTGACCAAACCTCAATGACAGACGACCAAATGATAATGGTCGTTGGATTTATAAAATTATCCATGTCGGTATTTTTTTCTGACCCGAACACGGGAATTTTTGCAATTTAATCGTTTCAAAAGGATTACAAACGAAAACAACTAGTGACCAATCTGAAACGACAGTCAACCTAATCAACTGACGACTCAATCAACTAAAGATCCGATTCCGATCATTCGATTTATAAAACTAATAGTAATGGTCAAGAACCGTGCGGAAAGATGAGAATTTAACGAATTTTTGCAATAAAACGTTACGAAAGGATGACGCAGGGCATTGGAAACATTATTAACCAAACCTCAACCACCAAACCATTCTGATTGTTGGATTTCTATTAATCCTAGGATTATGTTAATCTCTAGATGACGTTTTGCATTTAATTACAAATTTAATTGATTTTGTCTTAGGTCTTCCACTCTAGATACAATTCTTTGAAAAAAACATAGGTTTTTATTTAAACGGTATATTCCAATTGGATCTGCTATTACTTTTGTAAAATGAAATCGCCAAATAAGCGACGAACCTGATTTTATTGAATTAATACAACTATATTTTTGTTTTTCACAATAAAAAATTTGTTGACCAATCCTGACCTAATTTTCTTGCAATGGGATGTTACTTGGGATTTTTTTCTTCAATTTTTCAATATTTATTTACTGTTTAATTGGTAGTGACCAAACGGTAAAAACTAGTGACCTGTCCTGGCCAAACGATGACCAAACGAATTCAATCATCATTTTTGCCAAAATCTTCAAATGTGGTACTAAAAATGTTGAACCCGTTGTAACTCCTTTTAAATCTGGATAAAAGGAAATACTAAATTCTCAAATTTTAAGCTAATTTATTAAAGTATTTGTGTCAATTCAAAAGTTGTTACTGTAAATTTAAAAAAACACATTTTAATAAAATTGAAAAGCTTGTGAAATCTATACTTGAGCAATATACTTTTCTATGACATGAATAAAAAATTTTTGCATTGAAAGCTCATGAACACAACTTCATATGATGTTTTCATTTAAAATGTCATCATCCTTTATCGAAAAACATAACAGACCTAGATTTTATTTCACATCTTTGTTTTGTACTGCGAACCGTGAAAATCGTGTTACCGGGAACCTATAAATTTCCTTGGCAATATGGTGTGCACTAGGCAAATTTTAATTAAAGGTGTTGCCATAAGAATACTGAATTATTAAAACTATACTAGCTGTTGCCCGCGACTTCATACGCGTGGACTGGTTTATAGTAAACGGCTTACAATGCCGTTTAAAGAAAAATAGTATTTACCAGTTAAGTGAAATGTGACCCCAACAAATATCCCAAATTTTAAAATACAATAAACGATGCATAGATTTTTGCAACAAGCTTCAATTAACAAATATGTTCAACAAATTTCAAAAGACTAACATGTGGATAGGTTTTCCGGAATGCACATGGTATTGTATCTTACCAGGACCAACGAATCGAACGTTTCCTGGCGTTCCTGGCGATATGTGTGGGTAGGGGTTCTGTAATAGTCGTGATACGTTATCTTAATTAGGCAAACGTTATAATAATAATTCTTTATAATAAAATTTTTGGAAATGACGGGCTGAAAATCTATCATTTATTTTTATTTCAAATCAATTGTTTAATTTTTTGAGATTTTTGTGCAACATTATTTGTTGCATGCAACAAATTTGGGATTGAATTGGGACATATTTCACATCCATTATTTACCTTCCTTAATAAAGTCAGAAATTGTTTGTGTTTTAATTCTGTTTAAATGCTTGTTAAAAAACATATTTTTTTTTGTTCTTCCGTCAGTAAATCAGAAGGTGCAACCGTTTGCATCGTTTTCATTTCAATTTCTATCTCCGTTCATATTACATTTTTCACTGAATGCCTGGTACCGTTCCAAGTGTTGGATTGATGTTTAAAAGCAGAATTACGGGCACGTCAAATTTCATTGTTAAAACGATTTGCGACGTGTCTCTCAAGTAAATGCAAGAATTTAGTTGGATAAATGACAACTTTGTTTTGATTCATTACAATATCGCTGGACAATATAATCAAATATCAATAAATGATTGATGGTCTTCATATCGTTGGTTTTAACTGGGAATATGTTCTAGAAAATTTCAGGAACCAATTCTTCTTTGGTTGCTTTGATTAATGATGCTATTACCGATGTAATATTTTTTCATGATTGTATGGTTGCGTAATTAAAGTTTTGCCATAAGTAAAGTTGTGCATGCTTAATTCTATCATATGTTATGCTTTGTTCTGAATCTAATTTACGGAGATTCGTTTGAATAAATTTACGCAATTCGTCGACATTAAAATATGTTTCTCGTTGATCATACCTCTTTGATCCGTTTAAATAGCCATTTCGATTTAAAATGTACATACCTTTTTGAATTACAGAGTTAGCATATTGCTGCTTAGAAAAAATCAAAAAGTGTCACATAAATAATTTAGTTGTGTATTAAAAATTTATGAAATAAGAAATTTAATTTAGTTAAAAATTGATTAACACTTAGAACATTTAATCTGAGAGTTCGTGTGTTCAACCCATACTGGTCTTCTACAGACACTTTATACAGAATTTTCGTGAATTCCGCCGTCTTTTAGGATCCGAAGACAAACAAATCCAGCATTTTCCAATTTGAGGAATTCGGCCATCGTTGTCGCTCAACACTTTATGTATTCCAGACGTTATCAATTCCTGGATTGACATTGGTGCGTAGAGCGGTTTACCAAGGACGCATTGTAGCCCTTAGTGTGAATTAAAATTTCCATGTATACATTTAAAAGTGCTAATTGAAACACTAAATCTTTCAAAAATTCTCGTCGAATGTGTGTTTTCTTTGATCTCTTTGCCATATATAGATTTTATAATCCGTAGCTTGACCATATTATCTAATAAACCTTTCTAACCATTATAATAATTGATAATTTCGGGTTTCCGTTTGCCTCCGATTACGATATCCGTATAATATTGAGTAGATAACCATAATACACTTTTATTTTTTTTAGGGACATACGAAAAAAGCTTGACATTATCATCAATAAATCCAAATATAGATTTTCCGCAATCCTGATGGCAACATTTTTTTTGAAACAAAGGGTTTAATTTTTTTTGATGTCCCCATTATGGATGAGTCCCAAGAGATCAATAAACGAGCAGGCGGCAATGCTGTAAAAAAAATTGTCCGCTATACTATGTTTCTCCCTGTTCCTTTGAAGCGAGCGCACAAGTCCCTTACAACCCGCTCTCCATGATTGATTTTCTGTCCTGAGAGTTGCTTACAGTATGCATCTGCTCGGTTATTAGATAAGAATTGACAGCATCACAAACACACCATACTTTGATCCAATATTTGGCCGGTTTGGATGGCACTGGGTAAATGTTGTTCGTCTAATGTTTAGATAAATACCTCCAAATGAAAATAATTGTTCATCTACTACGACGCATTCAGAAGGTGTGTAATATTTGCGCAAATTTTCATTCAGTTCTAATATTTCGCTTATTGGATCAGCTTTATCGGTCCGTAATCAGAATTGCCACGTGTTCTGATTGTTAAAGCGCAGAAATCGGGATATTTCCCAAAAACGGTTTATTTCCATGCTCGCGTGGTACAAGGGATTGGAAGTAGTTGCCCATAACTTCTTCGTATGTTCACCATTTGAGGATATGAGCACCGGCATTTATGAGAATTGTTAGGTATAGGCATCGAACTCTTTTTCGATCTATAAATTCCACATTAATTTCTGTGGTTTATGTTTATTTCAGACATGGTGCCCGAAAAGATACACTTGAAGGTATCTCGTATAGGTAACACGTCAGTCGATTGCAATGGCCTGCTTATTTGATTTCTGAGAATATTGCGTCTCAACGTTTGCCTTTGAGGAGGATTTTGTCTCCACATCGAATCATCTTTCCCCTTTTAGGCAAGGCTAAATAATTCCATTGGCATTACCAGTTTCATCTTCCTTTTCAACTCCATTATTGTTATAAATTTCGTCATCAGACACTTTAATTCTACCTTCATGGTCTTCGTATACGTCCTCTATGTCTGAATTTTCGGCATTTCTTTCGGCACTTTGCGATCCGCCATTTTTTCACACACACAAACTTATAAATTTATTTACAAAAACAACTTCCGCAACCAACCTTTCATTTCATTTGGACTGGAATATAAACCTTCTAGACCAATGACCCATATCTTCTAACAATCCCAAAGTAATGTGAGCATTCAAATCACGCATTCCCATTTTTATCAAATTTTATTTTTCTCTTGAAAAAACTATTTTTGCCCTTCATTCTTTTTTTTTCTTAATACACAAAGCAGAGTACTTATATTGAAGGACGTTCATAAATATATTTTCATAAGCTGAGATATAGCATTGTGACTGTTTAATATGAGAACCATGAAAATCATGTTCTGAAATTTATATAAAATGACTGGAACCTATATACTCTTTGGCAATATGGTGAACACTATGCGAATTTTAATAATGATTTGCCTTGGGAATGCGGAAATATTTAAAATGTACTAGCTTTTGCACTCAGACGGGTTTCCAACACGTAAGCAAGCCACATACAGCTGTTCATGTCAATGTGAGAAGCAAGAATTTTTCAAATTTAAATCAAACGAGTTGTCTGTATAGCGATTGTCCCCGTGCTTTGTTGAATTTGTATAGCATTTCTGTTGAAATCATTGGGATGCAACAGTACATTTTCTTCTTCAAATTTTGAATTTAAAATTGTGGCTCCGATGACGTTGTTCGTCACGTTTTGTATGAATGCCTGGTCTGGTACCGTTACAAGTGGTGGATTGATGTTTTTAAGAAAAATTATAGGCACACCAATTTGCGATGGTAAAAGATTTGACGATGCGATTGCTATAGCGCAGTTTCGTGCTCGTATTTTTATCAAAATAAGTCAAGTTTTGCTTGTGTCTTTCAGCGCATGTAGGAAATACGATCCACCACTTTTGCTTATAATTGAATGCAGTAAAATTTGTTTCTCGTTGCAAATCACGACCCAAAAGGTAGTTTGCAATCGAAACCACTACCTCATTTTTGGGTGAATTAAATAGCAAGATTTTGATTCGTTGCACGCAAACGTTGTAAAATGTCTTTACTCATGTATACTCTTTGAATTTTTACATATAATCATTTGGATGGGAGACACTTTTTCAATGTGACTGCAAGTAACTTGTGTATTTGCTGTGGTTGAGCAGTGTTCGATGCATCACAAGTGAAGTGTCTCAATGTGCATCGTTCGTTTTCAAAAATATTTAATTGTTGGCAAGTTTCTTGGCATAAAGTATGCTGGCATACTATGTATAGCGTAAAATAAGGTTTTTGCAATGAGGCATGATCAAGTATTGGTTGTTGTTCATAGATTGGAAATGATATAATATGCGTCAAACTGCTTCAGTACTAAAAATGGAACATGCTCCAGATGCAAATGAATTGTTCACTATAAATAGCTGCTGTCATATAATTTCCTTTGTAACGATCGCCACTTTGTCCTGTATTAGTGGTTGTGGCCCTGCACGACGTAAAAAATGCTTTTACACTTTGAATGTTGGCATGTAATTTTCGCGTATAATTTATCGGTATGGCAAATTATTACTATTTAATCCGAGACTTGTTGAAACACTTGGATCGATTTACTCTCACTTGGCCGCTCCATTGAAGAAATCAAATCTCCTAAGCACTTTTATTGTCCCAACGAATTCCAAAACGCATTCACGACACTTAAAAGTGAAATAGCTATACAACGAGTACTGCCGCCAAGGCTTTTCTGCAACAGTACAAATTCAATTCTTTTTCTTCTTGATAAGGTTTTATCAAATGTCGAACAAAAATACCCTGTAAATGCAGAAATAGAAGTAAATCGGGAATTACGATGATCAAAATCCATTGTCAAGACTCGATCATTCTAAAATATAATGTAGATAGAATACTGTTAAAGAAAACGTAGTCGCAGATGATTATCCCGCACGACCGATATCAATACAACAAAAGTCGAGTCACGATTCGATTTCGACACGACTATAACCAAAAAAAGCAGACTTGGAACTTCTGAATCTACTTTCTGGTCCTACATGTTACGCTAGCTGACGGTTGCGGTTACCAATATACTAGGAATATGTTATATCCGAAAAACAGTAAACGAAGATCTGAAGTGCTCTTCAGCTGAAATGGTTTATGAATAAATAAACCATCAACCTATACCCGTTGAACTATTTTTCAAACTCCTTTTTCGACATAAAACCAAAACCACATATTTGTTTCAAAAATGCTCGATAATTGCGGTTTTATTACAATACAAGCTCTTTCAAAGAATACAAGCTCCTTCAATGAACTATATAAAGTAATTCGTCGCTTACGACAACATGATAGATGATGATTTGATAGATTAAAGCCATCATTCGGAATTCTCTGTTTCGCCAAGAGATTATAAGTATTCCAACTATGAGGTTTCCTTCGTTCCAACGCGTAAATCTATTTCTTAAGCTAATATACCACCAATCAAATGCGGAGAGGGTAAAATAATTTTGTAATAGGACATTTGCCAGCAAATACAAATAAAAATCACAACTTCACAAATACTCCATATGCATTCGGTAATTGTATATGAATTTCAGTCACGTCCACATCCTATAGGTGTTTATCAAGTCCGTTCGCGCCCCAAAGGATACCAACCGAACGAACAAAAAGAAAATGCGAAATGTCATAAGAAAAAAAATTATTTTTTCAACAGGTTCTCTTTGGTTGACGGGCACAAAAGTTTCGATACTTAAAATCAAAAAGGGTTTCCTGAATTTCTATTACAATCTAATCTTTTTCAGCTCTTTATTCGTCATGGGTATTTTTATAAGCAGCAACTGTCGTTTGAAATATTTTTTTCAAAATTACTGTTCCTTCAATGCACAAATAATTTTTTCAAATCAATCCTTTTTATTCCCTTAACCACTTCAATAGGGAGGAGAAGTAACACCACTGTTTGAACTTAAAACTTATTGATTCGAATGTCAACGGCTACAAGGGCTTTTATACCAGATGGGTATACCTAACTAAAAGTTAGCGTTAAATTCAGAATAAATTTAAAAACTGAATAACTACAATAAATGTGTCGGATGAGATTCCTCATACTGTAAAAACGGAGAGAAAAGGAAATAAAAAATTTGTTATCAAAAAATTTGTAAATTAATTCTTGTTTCCAGGTTCTATTCCTTGCTTTTCTGATGGTATACTTTAACTATGTCACAGAAATAAGCGAACTGGCAAATGTTTGACAATTTTTATACCTATGATAAGCAAAAGTTGTCCCAGTTTCGGTGCTTAATTTTAGATTTTGATTGTAATGGTTTTCAGTTCTGCAAGACATCGTAAGTTTATTATTTTTATTGTCTTTCTGGAGGAATTAAAAAATTTAAATTTACTAACTATACGGTTTTCCAGGTAGCGCTAATAGCATAGAATCGGAATATACGGTCAGTGAAGATTCATTTTGAAAGTTTCTCGCACAAACATATTATGCAACGTAAAATTTATTGAAAATCTTTTTTTAATTTTTCGTAACACTGTTTAGTAATTTTTTTATTATCGTGTAAGGATTTCCAACCGTATTTAGTGATTAGTTAAAATATTAAAAATGATTAAAGGCTTACATTACATAGTTCTAAATATATTTGCTTAAAATCGGATACTTTGTAGAGAAGATTTACAAAATAAATATAATTCACGATTTGTAAGTAACTTGATTCAAAATTTGATTACATAGTTACAACTTTATAAAGTAATACTAAAACCGCCAAAATTTTTAAAATTTTGAGCAAAAACAACAGTAATTCAACAAAACTTTCGATTCAAATGTTTCCATAATTTTTTATAAAAATAGTTAATTTTCGTAAATTATTTCGATCGAAGTCGGTGTTAAACTTTAATTGAGCAAAATCAAATTATACATTCAAAAAATCATATTTAATTAAAAAAAATTGATTATCCATTTGATAAAAATTGGAGGTTACGGAAAAAATTCTTTTCAGATTATACAAAAAAAAATTAGAAAAATGTTGGCTCTATATTTCGCAAATTTCAAAAATACTCAATTATTCGAAAAATTAAGAACATTTTTAAAATTAACGGTTGGAGCTTCAAAATGGTAATAGAAACATTAATTTTTGCTATAATAAATGTAGATATTCTTGAAGCATTTAGGAGTGTAGAATTCATGTGCCAACCCATCTGCCATGTCAGTACTATGAGCTGGCATGGAGCTATTCAATGTGCGGAAGGTTTTCTACAAAAAACGGACGTCCACGAATCGGCTTGCAAACGGAGAAAAAGTAGGATGTGAAAAGCAAACCGTGAAAGAGTTAGGGAGAATAAAGAAAAGGGAATTCATAATTGAAATAAGGACATCAACCAAATTTTGAAGGTTTATTCATAAATGCGAAAATTTGATACAATTCTGTGTTTTAAAGTATAAAACAGAAACAAATAAGAAAGTTCCTAAATTTAATTAACCCAAATGTCACAGCATAAGAATTACTGAGATCAACGCAGCAACCAGTTACAGATGTCAGTCTAGTAGAATGAAGAAGTTTAGGAGCTAAACCAACTATAAAAGTATAAATGGACGAGAAAACAACAGACCAATTTGAACATTCCGAACTGACTTTGAAATTCTGTTAGATATCGTCGAAATTTTGAAATAAAGAAAAAAAAATTTAATACAGTTGAAATGAAACCCAAGAGATCTTTAAATGAACACCCCAATTGTATGTACTGAATACTGATAAAGGCAACGTAATCGTAGTTATATAATGTTCAAAACTGAATATATAGAAAAAATGGAGTTACTTACATCAGACATCTGTACTTAAATCGGGATTCTGAAAGGTATGTCGTTCAAACCAAGGTTTATGATTTAAAAATTACAATGGTACGTCATCACGTCTGTACAGCAATAAAATTTTTAATTGTTTCATGGGTAATAATTTTTCGGTCATAAAAAACGCGAAAGATTTTATAAAACATAATTAAAAATGTTATACTATACCAACAAGTTACATATTATATACGATCATTGGCTGTAGTCTCACTATTTACCAATGTAAACTTCTATTTAGTGATTAATTCGGCAGTCTTATGAACAAACTAAAATCAAAAAGTAATAGAAAATTGGATTTAACCAATTTGGCAGAAGCTTAAAAATATTAGTATTAGGTTATACTGAATTAAATTTAAATGGAAGATGCTTGAAACAAGTGTTTCGTTTAACAATGATTTCTCCGCTAAATTTAACCGTGGCGAATTTTTAATGAAAAGTGTTGAAACCGAATTGTTGACGCTATTATTAGGGCAATACCGATTTTGGATTGCCCTAATTTTTTCAAGATGTTGCAGTGATTCGTAATGAAAATGAAAGTTTGAGTATAGATTATTATTATAAAAAGACGTGGTCGGACCGATATTTATATTATGATTCTTGAATTCCACAGTCATGTATAAAAATTACACTTTTATGCTAGTTGAAAAAATTAAGAGATTTTTTTTTCTCGAATTCACGCGAAGTACTAAATTTAGCAGTTAAACCTAAACGTTTATATTTCATTAAATAGTGCAGTGACTAATCATTTTCGACGAATTGGTTACTCAATGTTTATATAGATGATGCTGTAATACTGGATCAAGAAGAAACCAGTTTTCTTTTCTTTCAAATCGGTTTTTCCATTTTTGAATCAAGTTACTTTCAAATTGTCGCTTAAAACATATAGATTTCCTATTTTTTTTTTTGTCAAATTTTCATAAACATTCGCGTCTCTTGAGAATGTTACTGTAAAAACCAGGACAAGTTTTACAAGAAAAAACACTAATATACTCGCATAAGTAATATGCAACTCATTCAAAACAGGTCTTCCACGATATTTATCACAACATCAAAATGGTTTTATGCCTTAAAGATCAGTATGTACAAATCTCATAGAATTTACTAGCTATTCTATTAAAGAAATTGAGAAGCACAAACAAGTTGACGTAATATACACCGACTTTGCAAAAGCTGTCGACTCCATCAGCCATTGTGAAACTTTGGAATACATTTTCAAGTTCGGATTCTCCAGCCAGTTTGTAGCCTGGTTCAAATCTTATTTGAGTAATCGAATCCAATATATTGAAATCGGAGATTAAACGTCAAATAGAATACAAGCAACCTCTGGTGTTCTATATTAATTCCAATTTAGACAAATTTAAATCTGAATTCAGAAATTATATTTTATCATATATGTTGTTCACTTTAATAAATTCCTGTAGTTAATTATTTACTGAGAACTGACCACACTAATAAACAGTGTTTAATGTTCAAATAACAAATCAGAAGTAGTTTTTATTCTATTGTTTATTTTCCACTTCGGCCCGATTTTTGTTATTGAAAACACATTATTGAATTATATCAAACCTAGCTTTCGCAGAAGTTCAACATGAGGTGCAGTTGGCAATGCCTTAGTCATCACATCTGCCAGATGCTTTTTGGTTCCAATGTATTTTACTACGATATCACCACGCTCAATTACATTTCGTAAAAATTGATATCAAATACCGACATGTTTTACTTTGTGTGATTCTTTTCTACTGGATGCAATTATAATGCACCCTTGGTAATCCTCGTAAATGGTCGTGGGTTTATTAACATCTTCACCCATTTCGAATAACAAACTCCGGATCCAAATTGCCTCACAAACTTAACGAAACCGATTTTCTGTCCACGACATCACTGCCCCAGTCTGAGTCAGCATATCCAGTTAATACTGCCGTATTGTTTCCTTTCACATATGTCAGTTTGAAATTTAATGTTGATTTGACCTATCGAAGCATTCGTTTTAAATGAGCCCAATGCTCATCACTCGCACCAGCTTGAAATTGACTGAAGTGTATCCAACAGACGCATATTAATCAGGTCGTGAAGTTGTTGCTGCATACATCAAACACCCGATTAATTTTCGATATGGTTGACGTATCAGGATCTACTTTCATCTGGTAATTTCACCAATTTCAAGTTGCATTCTTTTGGTGTTGAAATATCATTGCAATTTTCCATTTTAAACTTCTTGTTTAATTTCCAATCTTCCATTCGCTCTATCACGTTTCATTCTAATTCCCAAGATATGACGAACTTCTCCAATGTCCTTCATTTCAAATTCATTGGAAATTGATTTCTAGATTTTAATGATGTTTTTAAGCAATTTCCCAACCAGATTGAGATCCTCAACGTACAAAAGTAGATATACATACTGTTTAATTTCACATTCCTGGAATAAATAAACATTGGTCAAATTTTGATTGCGTAAAATCAATGCTAATTATGAATTTTTAAAATGTCTCATTCCAAACATGTGATGCTTGTTTTAGACCATAAAATGACTTGTTTAGTTTGCAAACGAGTCCATCCTTGATAAAAACCCTTTGGTTGCTTCATATAAATTTCTTCGTGTAGGTGTCCGTAACAATACGTGAAACATTCGAATTCCACAAACGATGGCCATTTTTCGCATATCCAACCATGGTCTGGATTCGATTTGTTGTTCAATTTCTTACACAAAGCATCAGGGATATGTGCATATTCCGTTGATCCAAATACTCGAACATGTGATAAATTTGGTGTTTTTCCAAACCTAATTTCTGCTGGCGTTTTATTGCCATTTAATGCCAGTATTGGGCTTCGCTTTGTGACATATGTTGTTCTCAATGAATAATGTTTGATTCATTAATTATGCCACACCATTCAATTCAGGACTGTACGGAATTGTATATTCGATTTGTATTCGAGAATTTTCACAAAATCATTTAAATTCGTTAGACTTATATTCACCGTCATTATCACTTCGCAAACGTGAAATTTTTCGCTCAAATTGTGCCGAAACCGTTTTTGAAAACAAGACAAAATTCTTCAAAACCTCTGATTTCTTTTCCATCAGATAAACGATCGTAAAATGAGTAAAATTGTCAACGAATATCACAATAAAACGATTTCCGCCCCATGTTGGTAGAGATAAATTCCATCCACCATTGATGACAATCGTCACACATTATTTGAATTTTGGTGTCCCATTCGCCTATGCCAGAGTTCCATACTTGCTTGATTTTCTTCTTCCCACCGAGTAATGCTCGGCCACTTGTTTTGGTTTTCACCTCACAACGCTTATAGCATCTTCCAATTTGCTATTTTCTTTCAAGCCCTCGACGACACGATTAATCACCTCAATGTCATATTTTCGGGCATATACTTGGTCTTGAACGAACATAACATCAAATTCATCCTTTTCTAGCTGGCTAATTGAGAACAAATTACATTTCAAATCTTTCACATACAACACATCGTTGATACTATTTCTTTATCTTTGACGTTTTTTTTTATCTTCTTTGTTGATTTTTGTCTTCTGTAATTCAGTTACACCTTCTCCATTTTAAGCCACCGAAGCATTATTTTCAATACATTGAACGAGTTTTTTTTCATTCAACACAATTCGTAATCGAAAAAGCCAATTGTTAAAATCACAGCCATCAAATAATTTCACTTTAAAACGTTCTTCGTCTGAGATCTTCATGATTTTTATTTTTTATTATTATTAAAGGCCCATAACCTGTTGTTCACTTTAATAAATTCCTGTAGTAAATTATCTACTGAGAACTGACCAAACAAATAAAACGTGTTTAAAGTTCAAATAATAAATAAACGAGGCAGCTGTGAGATCAGACGCTAATTCCAGATGAACGGCTTTTGTATAGAAAGTCATACCAAAATGGCAAAATATGTCTTAGTCGGAGACTTTCCATCGAATGCGATAATGAATGAATAATGAATAACAACTCGTTCTGACGGTAAATTGTTCAGGAAATCGCGGTTTTACACGGCAACACATTACACACTGATTGTAAAATCTGTTTTCCATTTATTGGCCAGTAAGATGGTCGTACTGCTGCTAAAAGAGCTTGTGGTCCAACATGAAGATGCTTTCTGTTGATAAAAGTTATTAGTGTGCTAGTGAAATAATGATTGCTTTTCAGTAAAACTGGATGGCGTGATGTATAAGAAATTGCTGCAAATTTCAAACGGTCACCAACTCTAATTATCTTTTGCTGATCCATAAATATTGAAATAGATTTTAGTGATGGATGACGTGCTAGGAAGTTAGGGTTTTGTAACCCTTTATACTCTATTGGAAATCAGACGGATTGAACTAAACGTAGTACGGTATCTAATCCACTTTTTATTTCTTCTGCATTCAAAGGCCCAGTTATCCTTGAATTTTTGAAGCGGCAGTTGTTGATGAAACGATGTATATAACCCATAGCGTTTTGAATTGTGGCCAATAAATTTTTACAAAGTATTCGATCTAAATGATCGTCAACAGGATCAGCACTTGCAGTTGTGGCAGTGAAGTTAGATTTTTCTTCGATGATCTCCATTGACTCTGTAAGTTACTGTGAATTATGCCAAGCTTCAATTGACGAATGAAGAAAATGAGGGCCAAACCACCACAGTTGGGAATTCATAAGCAAATCAGGAAAAGTTCCTCTAGAAATCAAATCGACTGGGTTAAATTTTGATTCTACGTGCAGCCATTTAGTTGGATCGGTTCTTGCTTGAATATCGGACACACGGTGTGCCACGTAGGTTCTCCATTTGGACGGTGAAAACTTAATCCAGTGAAGATTTATCATGGAATCTGTTCATTAATAACATGTCTCGACCTTAAAGTTTAAAATACCGAAAATTTTTTGCATAAGTTTGGCCAAAAGTTGTGGTGCACACAACTCATGTTGGGGCAATGTAACGCTCTTTAAGGGAGCGACTCGAGATTTTGAACACATAAAGCTAGAAGCTTTCAGACCTAAGAAACGTACAAAGACAACAGCACCGTAAGCGTTTTCGCTAGCATCACCATGCAGTTGAATTCCTGGATATTTGTTGCTACTGTTAAACAAATGACGTGGAATGTTTAGCTGACTTAATTTTGGGAGTTCATTAAGAAAGTTAGTCCAATGCCCCACTGCTACTATCGGAGACACTATTCCAAGAGGATCGAAAATTTTTTGGATTGTTGTTGAGCCGCCTTTCGAGCATAAGAAATCTTTTCTTGGATAAAAATGACGAATCACCCAGCAAAGCTGGACTAGAAGCGAAAGCAAGTTTAACGATAAATTTTCCTACAGCATCTCTAGAAAAGTTCTCTTCGAAGTGTTTATCACATTCGGATATAAGTAATGATTCATGATTATGGCATGCCTCTATATTCCAAAATCGCTTTAATAATTCATCTAAATGAGGTTCAACTGCAACTAAATTGCAATTGCTGGAAGTATTTGATGGAATTGAAATTCCTCCAGCTACAACCCAACCCAATATCGTATTTTGTAGTATAGGTAATTCAATACCTAGTCAAATTTCACCAATGGATTGCAGTTTGAAATAAAGATCAGCTCCAAGAAGTAAATCTACTTCATGAGGCTCACAGAATGATGGGTTGGCTAGATTGATATTGGATGGAATTGACCATTTAGACGAATCAATTCGAATTAATGGTTGCATTTCTGAAATCTTCTTTAGTATGTGAACTTTTAGTTTTGCAGAGAAATTATTTATACGTGGAAAATTATTTATACTCGCGGACAATGAAGTAGAAGCACAGGCAATGTTAACTTCTAAATGCTGAATTAATGAATTTGTGATAAAATTCAATTGCAAACCTGATTTGAGTAAAGCTCGAGCTTCAATTGGACGATCATTTCTATCAGGAATTTTAACCAATGCTGTAGCAAGAAAAATGAATTTTGAAGCAGAGGAACCCAGAAAAGTAGTTAGAATTGGTTTATTGTTATGTGCAATTATACTAGTGAGTGTAGATTTTTCAGAATTAATCTGATGTGAAATTGCTGTACCACTTGAAGATGCTGTAATATTTGAATGCAAAAAGTATGAAGTTTAACGTTACAAATTCGGCATACATCAGTATAATTTTGCATTGGGGAATACTCTGTGACGCTCTTAAGCAATTTGTACATATAGTTTCAATTCGGCGACTGTCTTCTTATGTTCGTCAACAGACATTGCAATAAATTTATGACATCGATTAGCAAGATGCCCTACTTGGTTATAAACGACACAGTTGTATTTGGTTGGTTTTAGTTGAAACTGATGTGATTTGGGTAGGTCTTGATTCTAATTGGGTGATTTTGAAGATGAAGATGAAAAATCAGTTTTATATTCATTTATCTTATGGCAACATGAATAAATTTTGAAATATCCTCGAACAAAGGAAGTACATTCGGCAATGATGCTTCCTTCCACTTGGATTTCGTGTGAGAATCGAACTTGCTTGGGATAAGATAAACTAGAAAATCATCCCAATATTGAACTGGACGATCAAGATTTTTAAGTGAACGAACATGTGAATTAAAGGTGTCTAATAGGTTTAATAATTTTTGAGCTGATGGCTTATCAATCGGTTTAATTGAAAACAACGCCTTTATATTATGTTCTTCTGTGATCTGATTGTGCTTGTCGGAGCGCTCAGTCAATAGACGTCTAGCTTCAACATAATTATCGGAACTAAAATCTAAGTGTTTAAAACATTTAGCTGCGGAGCCTACTACTGAGTTTTTGACATATTGAAACTTATATTGTTAAACTTTGGGTTATTATGTACATGGTTATCGAATGGTCGTAAGTGATAGTATGATCGATCTATGGTGGTTCGGATCTTAGATTCGAATTGTGTTTCGTTTCCAATTTAGTCTCAACGAATTCAGACAATTCTTTCAAATATTCTTCAAAATTCCTGTTGCACTGTTTGCATCGTTTTATTTGTGTTTCGGACGACATATTGAAACCAAGAAAATCAAAACAACAGAAGAATAACAATGAGGTACGCTAAGCAATATTAAGAACAGAAAAAATTTAGAACAATAAATAATAAACACGAGGTGTAACAGTGTAATATTAAAACCACGAAAACAAAATATGACCACACGTTATATCAAAAATAACTGTAATTTCTCGCTATGGTACCGTTATTACACTATAACGAATGAATCGAAAATTCTGTATTTTACGTTACAACTGCCCAGCAATTAATTCCGCGAAATAGAATTTATTGGAATTATAAAAATAACGGGATACTTAGCTGAATATACAAACTGCAAGCCAAATCACCAGCCGAGTCTCCTTGAATGAATAACGGAAAATGTGCGTATGGTGATATCAAAATCCAGTATCCCACTTCTGACACCAATGAAAATGAACCGGAGCGTTTTCCAATTCGATGAATTATTCCATGCTTGTGGTATTACCGTCTTGTAATATTCGCAAACGAGCGATCTCAAATTGATAATTTGTTCGCTATAAGCGATCTGTCTATAAGTTATCAGCTATTTGGTTGTTTAATTTTCGGTTTTACTTGAATTCCGAAACAAATATACTTTTTACGACTGAATTAACAATTTTATTTTCCAAATTATTTGCATATTACATTAATAAATCTCAGAGAGGAAATTTGTATGCTAAAACAACAATTAAAAAATTAACAAAATGTACTTTATATAATGCAAGCATATAATGCAAATGACAAGTATATATCATGAGGTAAAATTAGGAAATTAACATAACATTGATACATATGTTGGAAAGCAAATGTCGTATAATTGAATTGTTGATGGGCAGTTACAAATTCGGTTCCTTATCAATATCAGTTAACCGTTTTGAAAAGCTTTCATTATTTACCGAAAATACAAGTAACATATTTTTATCAGACAACTCGATTATAACCAGCAGCACTCAGGAATTGTTCGTTATATTCTTCAAATAGATAATTAGGACAAGAAGTCCTTCAAGAAATTCATCATCTTGATCATGCCTTGAAGTTACTTTCGACGATCGTTTATGATCAGTTAAACTTTGGTGTTCAATTGAATAGATAGTTCGGTTAAATATATGATCACGAATATCTAGTACCATTCAAATGATTATTTAAAAAAAAGGTTGAAAAGCTCTGCCCTAAATTTAATTTAAATGTACACGTTTTGCAATAAAAACAATTTCTTTTAAATAAATATTATTATTGTTATTGAATTTTTGAAGTACAAAAGAGGGTGTTGATCACAGCATTTATATTTATTTAACATTTTCAAGATTTCTATACAACTTTCAAGTACCTTTCATTTATATATATAGATATATTCATATGCATTTAGTTAGCCTATATATATAACTCTAGTAACTATTTAAATATAATTTTAACTGTACAGCACATCAAAATGAATATCATAATACTCGTAATATGTAAAAACGATATATATCCAAAATTGTATATAATATGAAAACACCTTAGAGCTATATACGCGCTTAATAGAAATTTAATTTTTATTTGATCTATTCCATAATTATTGCATTCATTTATCATATAATATAACCAATGTTCATAGTTTTAACAATTTTTTTTTTGTTTAAATCAATTAACCAACTTCGAGATGTGTAGAAAGATGCGCGATGATCATTATAACATGATCATTGTGCACGCATTCATATACATATAGAGATACAGAATAACGAAGTTAATTAATTGGGAAAAGATGCGGTTAAACGTATGTACAGCATTATGTTTCTATGTGCAATCGATGTTTACACAGTGCGATTTTTAATTGCTTGGCGAGATAATTGCTGTGCGCAAACCTCATTTCTTATCGAGGAAATGCAATAATGACAACAACATACTTTATGCTCAGATAGACTAAAATTAAAAATTATTCAAGGTTTTATAAAAAAAAACATAATATCTAATCATATTTCTTATAATAATTATATTTGTTTTCGCAATAAAAATGTAAACCTTAATAACTATATATGTGTACTATCTCAAGAGTATTAATTAAGATGAAATGTGGTTATATAATGTTTAATGATTTGCAATACTGACTACTCGTCGTCATCATCAATTTATTTATATTTACTATAATTTAGATCAATTTGTCAAATTTATATAAGTTTCAATCAATTTTTAAATCGCCTAACCGAGTACAATATATATTACGCTATAGAGTAGACTAGAGATATATATGTATATAGAGAAATAAAACATAAAAAACAAGTTGTTGCACTTTTATATAAACTAACTAGCTTTAAGCGATATTATTTTACCATTTCACATATAAATGCGCAAAAGAAATAAACTCGATTTGACAGAATATTTAATTGGAGATCTTGTTGTTCATTCGACTTGTGGCTAATAAATTTCGGTATTAGTAATATGAGATCGAGTATTATTATTTATATATGGTAGCTATACTATGACCTTATCACACACAAACACACACACGTAAATATAATAGCTACCTTGAAGATCACACTAGACACTAAAACTGAATAATCATTGTTAACACCGTATAGGTATATATATGATCATTAAGCGATCGTATATAATATATACTAATAGGATCCTTGAATTTTTATAATACATATCATCACCCATAGCAAGTATTTTATATTCGAGTAGAAAACATCTTATATACAGCTTCTATTATATTCTGTTAAAAAATAAACAATACCGTCTTGTACTATTAAAAAAAAATTCAATTAAACGTTATAAAGATGATTTATTGGATTTTATTGTTTCGATCGTACATTACAACGAGATACCATTGCACGGTACACAAAATTCGTCATATCATTTTTTAGTTATTAATAATATTATAACGGCTTTTTTTATCTGTCTTGTACCTATTTATGTATATGTAAATTCTCATATTGAAATTTTTTAAGATCGTATATAACATGTAAAAAAGCATGATCATGATCTGTTCATGTACGTATATAGATTTTCTTCTAACTAAAAACTATAAAATAAAATTGTGTCAGCTGTCATATCATAAAAAAAATGTGAGATCGCGCAAAAAATTTAACCAAAAAAATAAAAATAAAATTGCATGATCAATATGATCATTTTGTCCTTGATCGCGTATCTAAATTCCGTGTCCAAATCGATATGAAGGTTAAATTAATTTATGATTATATATATAAAATAATGATCGTTAAATATTGATTAAAAATATAAATTATTGATCAATTTGGTGTGTAATGTGCGCGCATTGTCATTTTAATTTTATATGTACTATATATATTCTCGATCGAGGGTGTTTTATTGTATATATATTACATACATATTTGTGGTTTTACATTTTATTTTAAATTGATCTTAAATCTCGTGTAATTTTATTTTTGAATTTTATTGTGATTATACGATTATCACAATCGCATATTATATACCGCGCGTGAAAATTATATGCAAAATATATTATATACATATATATAGTATATAAAAGGAATGATCGCGCAAGATCAAATGATGAGATCATAATAATATTAAATTGTTAAATCATTGGCACGTACAAATTGAATATTAAACTGAAGAACAGAAACAAAAAAAAAATGTATGATAATAGTGTTGTAATGTAATTGAGGTTATGTTCAATGATCATGTATATATAAATTTTTTGCGGTGTTGCGATCATTATGCTCGGTTTTATATATATTTGAATGCATATACTGTATATGTGTCGGCTCGCGATGAATGCACATCATTTCGTTTTATTTTGATTAATTAAAAATTTCCTCGAAATTTGTCTTAATATGTTAGAAGATTTAGGTGATGGCCTTGATTTTTTATACGTACGTATATACCTTTAAGATTAGATTAATGATTGTGTGCGGTGTAGTTTTATACCATTTCTTAAGAAATAAACAAAAATATTTTCTGTTTTAATTTTAATATAAAAATTTCATATTTTATTACATTTCTAACAACTAAGGTTTAATAAAACTATTTTATTATTATATACGATCCTTTCTGTGCATCTGTATCTTACACGAAAAGGTCACCTTCTATTTACACGAGTATATCCAATTAATCACTATACTCGATGTGTGATCTAACCACCACCATATACGTAATTAACAATTAAAAGTAATAATAATAATCACTACAAATAAATAAATAATAATTTAATAATAGATGATCATAATCGATCATATATATAAAAAAAAATAAAAATAAATTATGACGACGATCATTAAAAGATATAAATCAATTTTATACATCGTCGTGTCCCACTTTATTTAATTGAATTTTACATTTTTTTACTATATACGAGTACAATAATAATAGTAATAATAATGATGATCATGATGATGATGACGATCAACATGACTATATAATAAAATTTAAACAATAATAAATAATTAAATATTAAATTAAGAAGAAAATGTTTGTAATAACACTTGGCGGCGTGTGGGAGATTATAATGTGCATAGCCATACGATCGAAATGAAGAATAAAGTACCGATCGCATTTTTTATGACTATCGATCGTATAACGTATTTGTTCATAATGAAATCTGTGACAGTATACAATTGAGTATAGTTACACAATTTCTTTAAGTAAATATTCAATGATACAGACTGTGATCACAACCAGTGATGGGCACTTTACATGTAAAAAACGTTATTTACATTTTTATGTAAATAACGTAAATTACAGTAAAAAATGTGTAATTTACATAAAATATGTAAATATATATGTAAATATATGTAATTTACATGAAATAGTGTATAAATGTAACAAACAGTACATTTAAACGGTCAATCGTAATTATTTTAAACTTTTATTTATCTACAATCACATTTGTCTACATTGAAGAAATTCATTTATGTATCTACACTGCATCTGTGTTTGTCTTAAAAAAGCTCTAAGAAACGATTACTGACATCTATAAGTTTAGTTTGGCTACATGACAAAAAAAAATAATTTTTATAGTGTAATAAGTGCCATCTATTATCAAATTGTAACATTTTTGTTGACAAACGTCAACATGAAAACAATAAAACATGAAACCACTACCAAAAAGATCATACCGTACGTAACCTGTTTAATATATAAAATAAGTTTTATTATTTGCTGAAACCATCAGAAACCACCATGAGGCTCGGTAGTTGAAAAACGAGTTTCGTTTATTCCGACACCCATGCAATTGAAAGCATTAAATCGCCCATCAATGAAGAAATACTCGCACGGGCTATTAACATTCACTCAATTCAATCTCATTCAAAGGAGAGACCAACCGCTGGTTTGCTTAGAGCAAGCAAATTTAAAACTAAGGAAAAAAGCGGAAAATAGAGAAAATAAAAAAAATAAAAAGAAAAAAAGAAAAACAAAGTTAAGCAAAAATAAAATTAAAAGACACCCAAATAAAAAAAAGCAAATGTTACAAATTATAAATACTCGATAGAGTATTTAAGTCAAATAGATAAAAGAAATAAAATTAATCTAAAAATAAAATAAAATAAAATAAAAATTGCCTTATCGATCGGTGGAAAACAGTAATCTCTTAATAGCGACTTTGCTAATGTGGTAGTCGAAAAGTTCGAAATATTTATTAGTCTCACGCAGCATTCTTGTCATAGGCTCGTTCTGGCCGTAGGTCGTTCTGTGAGGGGCAATTCTAAAAGCTGGTGTCGTTCTCAAACCGCGAGTTTTTTCATTAAGATTCACCTTATCGAGCAGAGCTGAAGAATCTACACCGCCAGATAAGAGTTGATGTATGAAAACGATGTCGGCAACAGATCGTCGCTTACTTAGTGGCTTCAAGCCAATAAGCTCCAGGCGGTCCACCCAAGGTAGTCCACGCAAAGCAAAGCGCAAAAATCTACGTTGAACCGCTTCAATTCTGCGTATGTGTACTCCATGGTAAGGGGACCAAACCTGACTAACATACTCGAGCAGTGGTCGAACAAATGTCATATATAGAGCCCTCGTAACATAAGGGTTCAAAAATTCTTTAGACCAACGTTTCACAAATCCAAGCGATGAGTTTGCTCTGTTGACAATAAAATCGATGTGATCCCTAAAGTTAAGTTCGTGATCACAAATTACCCCTAAGTCCCGTATGGTTAAAACGTTTACAACAACAGCGCTGTTGATGGTATACTCTCGACTAATGGAATTTGCGCGTTTTCTTGAATATGTTATGAATTGGCATTTATTCACATTCAGATCAAGATTATTTTTAGTACACCAAGTTGAGAAGTTATTGAGATCGTTCTGCAATAAGTTGACATCGATGGAACTTGAAATTTGTCTGTAAATTTTCATATCGTCCGCATAAATGGAAATTGACGAGTTTTTGATAATGAAATCGACATCGTTAATTGATAAAATGAAAAAAATAGGCCCAAGATGACTGCCTTGCGGTACCCCGGAAGTAGCTTTAAAAGGAGCAGATATGGATGACCTAAAGATCACCTGGTAACTACGATTCCTCAGATAAGAGTCTACCCACAGTAAGAATTCAGGTCCGAAACCGAGAGCCCTGAGTTTAAACAAAATTATCTTATGGGAAACCCTATCAAACGCCTTGCTCAAATCCGTGGTAATAACATCAACTTCCTTTCCAACTTCCATGACGTTCAAAGTGTCAGAAGCAAAAACAGTTAGATTGGTTGTGGTAGATCGTCCTCTAAGGAAGCCATGCTGATTCATTGAAAACAATGTTTTACATTGGAAATAAAGAGTATTGTACACAATACTCTCGAATAACTTGGGGATGCAGGACAATTTCGCAATTGGCCTATAGTTAGAGACGTCTACTTTACATCCCTTTTTATGGGTTGGAACTATAAAGGAGTCTTTCCATATTGATGAGAATATTCCGTAGGAGATCGACTTTTGGAACAGCGTTGTAAGCGGCTGTGCTAAGCTACTAACACAGTTTTTTAAAACTATAGAAGGCAATCCATCAGGGCCCGCGAAGAAATCATCTTTTAGCTTGTTGATGCCCCTTACCACATTTTGAAGATCGATTTGAATAGAGACCGGAGACGCTAGAGCGCAGTTATTTATGTAACTGAAGTAAGCCGCATCAGGCTCGATATCGTTATTGGAGTGGGCGCTATTAAAAAAATTTGCAAAAAAGCCAGCAATGGTTTTGGGGTCATCAGAGCTATGATCGCCGAATTTCATCGTGGAAGGATATCCATCTGATTTCTTCTTATAGTTCACGAATTGCCAAAAGCGCTTTGGATCAGCAATTATTTCTGACTGCATACTACTGATGTAACCATTATAAAGTTCATTAGACATGATCGAAAATGCATTGTAAACGTTCACGTAATTTAAGTAATCCGAGTCCAATCTCATCTTTAAAATTTTTTTCCAGTTTTTGTTTCTTTGATTACGCAGTGATCGCAATTCGCTGTTATACCAGGGTGGAACTATCCGTTTGTGTCTTCGTACTGTATAAGGAATGGACTGTTGAAAGCATTCAACTATCGCGGCATAAAAATTGAGAGTTTGGGTTTCCAGGTTGTGATTATTATCGAGAATGATGTTAAAATCGACACTAGCTAATAATTCATTGAGCTTCTTAAAATCGGCTTTACGGAAATTAAAACTGGGTGAAGTTTCGCAGTTATCGTTAACTCTACATAGTTCACTGGAAAATGAAATTAAAAGAGGCGGATGATACAAGTCAATTGTATAGAGAACCAGATTTGTTGACAAGACTCTGCAATTATTTAAGGCGGAAGAGAATACTAAGTCAAGTTGCCTGTTAAGATTATTCTTGATGGTACTGATCTGCATCAAACCGGAATTAGAAAAATTATCAGTAATCAAAATCTCAATTGCAGATCGTGCATTCTCAGCAACGTAATGGGTATTGTCCTCGGATTGTGTCCAAATAAGGTCCGGGAGGTTAAAATCACCGACGATGAAAAGGTCATCTAAAATAGCAGTATTATCAAAAAGGAAATCAACAGCATCTACGAGAAGCTGGTAGGTGTCCGCATGACTATTAGGGCGTATATAGCAACACAGAATATAAATGTGTTTATTCGTATAACCCGTGTTGATTTTAACGCAAACCAGCTCGATATTGTCGGTATTTGGGATTATCACAACTGAGCTATCAAACTTAACATGCACCGCAATAAGAACACCTCTGTATAACCTCTGTGTAAGGTTACACCTCTGGGTAACAAATATACAGGTTGTTGAAAACATTTATTGAGCACGTATTTATCCGCATCAAATTTTTTGGGAGGGACTATGTTCGGGAGATTGATGTGTTGTTTACGACGGGGCAAGAATACCCTCTATAAGAAGTTCCAGGAACTGGAAACATAATTTTACACTTCAATATCCCTTTTTCTACCAAACTACACTCCGGAACACTGTTAAGGTCACCGCAAAAGATTAGCGATACCATGCTGTCTTCAATTTTAAATTTTCTATAATATGCTCTACATACAGCATCGAAAATCCTCTCTGGAGGAGACGTATGTGGTCGGCATCCGGCTAGAAATACAGATGCGTATTGCAAATTACCAGAGTTTTATCAACGTTTGTGTCGAGTGGTTTAAGCAATCACCTGTACTGCGGTTGCACGTTCTGCGATTCGTGTTAAAAGTCGCTGGTTGTTCTTTATTTTATTGT
This sequence comes from Nephrotoma appendiculata, assembly GCA_947310385.1. Lineage (NCBI taxonomy): Eukaryota > Metazoa > Arthropoda > Insecta > Diptera > Tipulidae > Nephrotoma > Nephrotoma appendiculata. The sequence continues at coordinate 282,073,967 of OX371223.1, forward strand.
ATAGATTCGAGAATGCTGAGTGTACCTCGACATTCTTGCCAATATTAATCCCGTGATGAAGGATAGCTTCGGAACGTGCACTATTATAGAATGTAGCTAGGCCTTCACCACTGTTCTCTTTCATTTTAAAATTTTCACTAAATCCACGTGAACTAAGCACATTTTCTAGATCCAAATCGAATATGTTTCCATCGACTTCTTGTAGGCAAATGTGTCCGCATTATAGCCAATAATTTCTTTTGTGAACGGCTGCTTCCAGTAGTCAATGTTTATGGAGGGCAATATCCAAATCGATTGGTCCGCGCAAAATCACTATCACATGCGAAATTTATGTAAGCTGTGTATTAATGTAAGCGGTGGCGACATTTGCTTGTTTCGCGCGATCGATTTTATTTAAAATTGTAAACGTCAACTCAAATCTTTGTTGGTTGTAATGACAGGTTGTAATGTCTTCCGGATTTTTTACGGATCTTAGCTAAATCGGAATTCTTTTTGAAAAAAGCGTTGGGTCCATCCAGCCCATGTAGGCCTACATTTGAGATGTCCCACTTTACCAGTGTTCCGGAGTGTAGAACTTATAAGTTGTTTACGAAAAACTTTGTTGAAGACAATTTTATCAATTGGAAAATTCATGCTGAGGAAGCGATTAAGGGAGTAACACTTTCCCAACCCGACGACATGGAATCTCCGACATCCTCAATACACGAACTGTACTGTAGGGTTCACCGAATGTATCGATTATATATTTTATCGAACAAATAATTTACGAGTCGATCAGGTGAATGCCGAGTGAAGAATTGAAAACACATGTGCGATCGATTCTATCGAATAAGTTAGTTAGTTTATAGTTATTCAGTTTTGTTATCGCTGGGAACTTGACCGTCATGGATAAATTTCAACAGTGGTTTATATCGGATTTTACTGTGGTAAAACGAAATTTCCGATTAAAATTAAATAAAAGATATTTTATCGCCAAAAATGCGTGTCATTTATCAACGTCTCCTTAGCTCAATAAATTTAGTCTCATTCCGGATGGTTGCTAGATTTGAAGATAACTAATGTTTTTCTGCCGTGATACTTTAATTAGACGATGGCGTTCAAACGATTCACGTGCCCCTAACGTTTTCTAGCAATTTACAAAATAACATGTAAATTTCGACGCTTAATGAACAAATCTAGTCTTGATGCATCCCTGGCATGGTCGATTAAATGATTTTGAACAATTTTCCAGTCAAATTTATAAATTTTGCATGTCAAAAATTGTTCCAAGATTTTCTTGAGAGTGAGTATTTTAATTCAGTCACCACATTGTGATTATATCGATTAGAAATTACATGTAGGTATTCGATTTTAGATTTAACGAGAACGATGAAGTAAATTATTTAAAGTTTCTAATTAAAGATTTAATTAAACCTGACCGACCGAATTCAAGAAAGATCAAAAATATTATGTCTCATTCACCGAAGTTCCAATTAACATGGGCATCGAGTACGTTAAGTAAATCTTGAAAATTGCTACCCTTGTATTTCGGGCTAAGTGCTTCACACTCATAATCTACATGAATTTTTAACCGTACATTTGGGTGTTTTGATTATCAAACAGAAATTATAAATGTAATAGGTATTTAGAAGAAATTAGTAGAAATTATTTTGATCGCTGAAATTGTCGAAACTGTTCATGCTGATGAACGGCTTAAGCAGAAAATGGTTCGAAGCATAAGCACGATGATTCGGTGTCTACCGGAGGTGTTCGAGGATTAAAACCACTTGGTGTGCGTGATTTTAACTTATTAATTTATAAAGTAATCGCATAAAAAATAAAAATATTGTTTAATATAAAAATTTAATTAATTCAAGAATTTCCCAATTAAATTTTCGATGCCGGCATATATTGCAAAAAACGTTTACCTCAAAATATTAACGCACGAAAATAGAGACCAACATTAATTATAAAAATAAATTAGGACCATGCTAAAGCAAGAAACGTTAATACAAGCAACAATAACGTATATATACTTAAAGTAATATGCGATGAGAGATCAGACCAGACACACACTGTGTGAAAAAGTGATGACATGACCCTACTTATACCGACTGGTTTAGGCATTACACAAGCCAATACAGTTAAATATGGCTCATTTAGTAGGCTATTTGTATGTTCATATTACGTATCGTTAATTTCGTTCGTTTGGGGAAAGTATATTCCTGGAATTTTTTTAAGTGATCTGTTAAACTTCCTGTTTTGTCGCTTCTAGTTTAGCGGTTTTGTTGTGTTTACCAAAGCGAGCAAACAGAATTGCATATATAAATATGGCCATAACGCAATACATGGTCAAATCCTTTGAAAAAAACGCTATGAAAATTTTTTTTTTAAATTATTTTTTGATTTTATTTATAATTTAGATACATCGACCGACTCGTCTTGTGGTTGATTATAAATTGCAAGTCCTCTTACTTGTACCATAGCTTCGACCACTTTCTGGCTATCATTAACATTTTTGGGACCTAAAAATAATGTTAGTTAGCATGTTAGATATGTATAAATCCGCCTAAAAAAATGTAACAAATAGGTGCAGTCGAAGTAGGTGGTTGTTGTTGAACGACTGGTGGTTTATTTACTAATATTCCACCTTGATTAAGGGCAACTGTATTTCTTGTAAAACTTTAAAAAAAAAATCTCGAGCAAAATTGTTGGCTCGTTTTGAATTTGGTCCTGGAACTTTGTATAGAGAGCATCCCTTCCCGGTCGTAAACAACACATCAATCTCCCGAACATAGCATGTACATTATAGTCCCTCCTTGTTTGAATACGTAGAAAATCGGACTGAACATTCGGGTAAATTGGAGCTCTATACGTTATTTTCAACAGTCTGTATATTGTCCAGGATGAAGTATTCCCAAAAAGGAGCTATGCAAACCATATTTAGACTCTAGAGGACCCGAATCTTTTCCCGGTTTTTGTTTATAATATTTTTTCATTTTCGAACACATCATTTTTCAACTACCGGAGTTTCATGGTTTCTGATTATTTGGGCATGTAATAATCATCAATCGATATATTAAACGGATTACGGACTTTTTGGTAGTGGTGTTGGAATATATTCGGCAAGAACACTAATAACGCATGCATTCCTAAAAAATATTCAATTGATTTTTTACATGAGGCATTTTTATTTTTGATGGTGGCCCAGTAAATAATTTTTATTTAATAATGTCATTTTTTTTCGTTCTGTAAAATAGCAAAAATTTATATTTTAAACAATAAAAAAAATTAACTTACTTTAGATCGATTGAATCGTCAGAATATCAAGTTTTTGTTCAAAACGATGTTATAACTTCTTTTGAACCATAAATTTTTGGCATATTATTTTTGCCTGTTTTATTTTCAACCATTGCGCAGTCAATTTTTTTAATAATGAAAAAGTCATTATTAAAGTCATTATTTACTTTACTTAATGTAAAAAATAGCTTATGTAATTTACATGTAAATAACCCAGTAAAATACATCGTGTAATTTACGCACCCAACAGTGTAACATAGTGGAACTGTACGATCACTGATCAGCGATCGTAGTTTTTTTGGTATCTTTTAAATAATACGGTTAGTTTACTAACCAAATGCTCTCAAATATATATCAAAATATATTTTTTGCAATATCATAATTAGCACTGAACCTTTTGATATATAAAAAATTAAACAAACAGAGTAAAACCCGATTTTATATTCGAATTTAAATCCAATAGAAGTCGAACTGTTTAGATGATAACGCAAAAATACATTTTTTTTTAAAAACAAAATATTAATTCCGAAAATACGTCGTTCTCCATGACATACACTTTCCAAAAAAAAAACCCTCTTGTCTATTTTCTTTGAAGAAAAATGTTGAACGATCATTTAAAATTTGGTAATCTTATGTGTTTAGTGTTTTAAAAAGCAATCTTTGATTGCAATGGCAATCTGACCCCAGAAAATTGATTCACCCGCTTAATCAAGTTTCGCTTCGAAATATGTTAAAATGCAACAGTTTTTAGAATTTATCAGAACTTCTATGGTTTTTCGGGCTCTATTAATTTTGTTTTTTTGAAAAATCAGACGTTTGCCAATTATCTGAAGAATGGGAGCTTTTGGAGAAAAGTCTTGAAAATTTGAATTGATAAACCGAGGTCTTTTTATTTTCTTGAAAGCAATAACTGATTACGGCATTTGCATTCAAAATTTGCTAACATACAGGCACTAAGCGTTTTTCATTATAGGGAAGAGAAATTTTTGAAAATTGTAAAAAATTAGGGAAATAAAATTAAAATTAATTATCGTACGTCAACGATTTGTGTGTCCCTATTTTGGCGATAACGAATTTTACAAACCCCTCGCGTTTAAAATTGTTTTAAATCGTCTCAATGGTTTGCTTTTCTTCATCGATATTAGCTAATTATTGCATTGGACGAAATACGAATGTTCATTTTAGTAAGACTGTCAAAAACGTATTTTAAATTGATAAATTTTGATACACTAATTTTGTAACCATAAAATATTTGGTTGCAAATATGCAACCAACTTCATTACTTTAAATCATAATTTAATTCCGTTGGCCCTGTTCTTGTCAGAATATCGTTCGATAGCGGCCATGCAATGGAGAATAACCATTGCATAATAATTAACGTTAGCAACAAAACAATAATGATAAGGCATTTTTAACAGAGCAAATCAAAAAAAAGAAACAGGTGTTTATACCAACCAGAGCACGTCATAATTTCCGCCGCCAGCTCAGTGGTGGAGGTAATAGTGGTCGTGGGGTTGTGCTCTAACTGAGCTGTTCCGGATCACAGTGGAAAAGCCCGTGTATAAAAAGAAATTAAAGAGAAGAAACACTCTGACTCTCCCTTCAACCCACTTACCTCATTAAGTCATCTCACTTTAGTCCAACGCCACTCACTCGCACATAATGCTTTTGAAACTCAGACTCATAATTAACAGGATATTTATTAACATTATTTAATTTAAAAATTTAATTATACAAAAAAAAAATGGCAGAAAATTACGGTTCATTAATTTGTAAAATTTATATTCAACAAAAATAGTATATTTAATTATGCAAATTAGCAATAGGCATTTTCAAATCAAAATTAATTACTTGTAAAACAAATCAAAAAAAAATATATACTATATATAGTACATATATACATATTTATATAGGAATACCAAACAAATGTTACCTTGACTCCACGAACGAATAAAAAGCGCTTTTCCCACATCCGGGGCACGGCACATGAAACTCAAAACGGTCTATATTTGCTAAATAAAAGAAAACACAAGAATTAATTATAAGTTATGAATATAACCAGTCAATTTACGTCCAAAATTAAAATCGGACTAAGATTTAAAACAAGTATGCAAAAGAAAATTATTGATATAAAATAAAATAAAAATTGTAAAGTAATTATGTAAATGATACCAAAACTTAGCCAAAAACTCATGCGCGAAACTTCTATAGACCGCTTACTCTCGCCGCCTGCACCGTACGTTCTCGCCTTGACTTTGCCAACCGTATTTACAATCAACGGTATTCTCGCTATGCTGGCTAACACTGGAACTCGTTGCGTCTGCAAAATTTACTGCCGGATAGTCCGCTATACACCCCCGTTGCTTTGGGTGTGGTTACACGTGGATTCCAAAAACAGAACAACACCTGCCGAAATTTAATTTAATTATTTTGAAATACGAGTTTAACCCATTTTCGGCCGCTGGTCGATTTTTCGACAGTTATGTTTATCGTATTTTTGTTTGTAATTAAACATAGTGTTACGGTGACACCTAGTATAGAATAGAATAAGTTATTCAATAATTGTTCAATTGTTTTTGTGATTTGAGTCAACATTTAGGCGTCATTTGTATACTAACGTATTTGTTTGATGCGCATTAAGGATTATTCAGGAAACAAATATTTTGGTATATAAAGGCGTACATTGACGTGGAATGCTGAGTCTTATTTTTAACGTGATACAGTGAAGGTTAAATAGAAAGATTATTAAAGTGATAATTAAAGTGTTTTATAATTGTAATAATTAATTGTTAATTTTGTGTTGTATAATTATTGTGTTGTGTAAATAAATTTGTGTGAGTTCAAAGTTGAAGCAGGTATATTTATTCACAATCCAGTGATTCGAACCTTGAGCGTCAAGGCGAAAACGTAACAATAGTTTAACCTTTTTTTTAAAAAAAAAACACAACTACATATTAAAAATTCTTTATATTTCCTAGAACACTACCAAGTAGAAATATGTCGTTTTTATAGTGGTATATGTGAACCGTTACAAAAAATATAAAACAAATAAATTACTATTCGTTGTTTATTACGTCGTAAAAAAGAAAGGTATAAATAACGTAAAAACGAAAATTTTAATTTTTTTAAGTAAAATGGTAAACCCCAAATTAAGTTAAAAAATTAGTAGTGAAGAGATTTAATACGTGAAAATCCTAAAATTTGGGAATGTTTTTTTAATAAATAATTAAATATTTTTGGGTGTTTATTAAGTAAAAAAGTATTTAAACTACATATTTATTGAGTCTAAGCACTAATTTTAGTGATTATAATTAAGATTTTACTATATTGTCATTTATTATCAAAATGGAGAGGAAGCCGTTATTACACTTTAGCTGAGGCTAAAGAAATAATTAATGAATGGAGTGATAGTGATAAAGAGATCGTAAATGTGGTATGTTGTCCCCCAGAAAACGTTGTGTCACTGATGAAGAAGCTATTGTCAACAAAGAAATACCAACTGTTGATCCAAGTGCCTTGAATGAGGTGACAGTTTTGTGTTGAATTACAGTGGACAACATTTAGAAATGGCTATGCTGCTCCTGATCCTGCTCCACCAGTAGTTAATCAGCCGTTGACCAGTACATTAAGCACAGTTTTTTCATCATAGCCACATAGAAATGTGTACAAAACACTTAAGGAATTCATAATTCCAAAATGGAAACGCGGTAGTACCATACAATATAATTTAGCACCTATTTTAAATAATATAGTGAAGAGTTTGGAGAGACCACCGATCTGGAACATCTAAAACCACTGCAATTATTTGAACATTTTTCTTACGATGAAGTCATTCAACATATACACGTAGAAACCAACAGATATGGGAATGAATTAAATGTGCAACAAGTGTGCTCAGTCGTTGAACTAAAACGGTCCCTTGCAGTTTTATTGATATCAGCACTCGACCTTCGTTGGGAGTAAACATCGTAAAACAGGCTTTATCTAGATCAAAATTTAAAACCATAGAACGTTAACTGCATTTAAGTAACAACAACAATCTGGACGCATCAGATAAATCCGTTAAAACAAAACCATACTTTAATCTATTGAACAAAAAGTTTATTAAATTTGGCGTGTTTAGCCCTCACCTGTCCATAGATGAACAAATGGTTCTCTATTTTTGACGTCACTCATGTAAACTGTTTATAAGAGGGAAGCCAATCAGGTTGGGATACAAGCTATGGTGTCTCTGCTCTTCCGATGAATACTTTTTTAAATTAATTCCATATATTGGGTCCGCGGGACATTACAACAAGCAGATTGGTTTAGAAACAGATGTTGTGCTACGACTTCTTGATGTAATCGAAAATCCAAACATGCACGATGTATATTTTGATAATTTTTTTACATCCTGTTATCTAATTTGTCTCCTTTCTGAACGGGGTGCCTTTCTTGGCAACGGGCACTATTCGCATAAACCGCTTGGGAGGTGCAGTATTAAAAACTAAAAAGCAATTACTTAAGGGTAGTACAGATCATTTATTTGATGATACAAATCAAATTCTTCTTGTTCGTTGGAGTGATAATAAAGAAGTCACAATAAGCACAATCACGACTTTATTGACCCAATGACAAACGCACGCCGTTTCAATAGAGAAGAAAAGAAATACGTCTTGGTTCCTAAATGTTATTGCAAGCTATAACCGGTAGATGGGTGCTGTCGATTTACACGACAACGCAGTTTCTAACTATCGCGTTGCAATCCGAGTCAAAGCTTGGAAGCTCCATTGCTTGATCGCAAAGGAGCTCTAACGCAAGCCAATGTCTCGAAAAGATTTCAAAATTGAACTTACCGAAGGATTGCTACTTAGTCTTATTCAGACAAATTTATACTTTTAACGTGCCAAATTTAAATTTTATTTGGTTACAAATTCTAGTCCTTTAGATATATCGAAAGCATGGCTAAAATTTGCAAAATGTGAAAGAAACAAATTTTATTTTTGTATTTAAAGTCTATTTAGGTTTCAAATATTGAAATATGCTTGTATACACCTACAAACGGAAATAATGAGAACAGTGACACACGACGTTAAACAAGCTTTTTAAACGTTGAACTTTTTCACTTTGGCTTTATTTTTTAATTGTTAAAACATTGATACCTTCAAGGCTTCCCTTTTCTGAATGAACTGCAACAACACTATGAATAGTGTCCTCAATCTTCTCTATTTGGTCTGGTTGGTCTGTTAAAATCATCATAAGGTACCGTATGTGATGATGAGAATCACCCACTCCAAGAAATCAACAAAATGAGCCATGAGTACTCATCGTATAGTAAGGCGTCCAAAATGCAGATTAGAGCTTCTCAAAAATTCGCCAGTGTTAAATAACCGGATAGCAATGATAAGCAATACGAGCAGGTCTACATATTATTTAAACATCTAGTTTAACTTTTGCACATTGATCGTGAACGTTTACATAAATTTTAAAAATAAAAAATTAATACATAATTTCCGGATATATTTTCTTAATTAGTTCACGCGTATTATGTTATTCGATCGGTTTCGAAATGCACATAAAATTTAAATATTAATTTATTTAATTAAACGAACAAAATTAAATCCGTATTAGAAATTGTTTTTTTTTTTTGTTTAAAGCTTTATACGTCCATTGTATAACGGTATAGTAATTTTCTTTTCTTTTATCTTCCATAATTTTTATAAATATTAATTTTTTTTTTGTAAATCATGTCTTATATCAACACTTTGATCATTATAAAGGTTCGTTAGCGCGCAAAATACAAAAAATAATAATTCTCACGTTTTGAATTTCACGAAAATTAGGATAATTTCACATTGTGCGCGCAGACAAAAAAGAAAATCGCGAATCTTGATATACATAGATACCAGTGTACATGGTAAAACGATATAATAATCATCGCGATGGAATTTTATTGATGAAAAGTGTTAAAAAATATTGATCGATTATTATTTTCCATATATATACAGTTACATAATTGCAACCCATTATTGCAAAATATATATATAGCCCATAAACAATTTTATGTCCGCCGAATCAACAGTTGGCTAATAAATTTTATATTTCGCATGCAATTTAATTGCAATCAACAAGTTCATAAAAAATGCGATGAACCCATAAACTTTTTTTCTTACACGGTATACACATTACACTTTGTGACCCACCTCATCGATCTTGATGATCATATTATAATTATGATCATTAACCCATACTTACCGCCAATCAATAATTTTATCAACATTCTAATTTATAATAAAAGATTTATATAAAAAAACACTTTGTCATTTAATAAAAAAAAAAGTTAAATTTTTAACAAAACGCAATATCGTTGTTTAAATTTCATTTTAACAAAAGATCAACTTAAAAAGATTAAAAAATAAAATAATAAACAGAAAATAAATAAAATTCTTTTGATTCAAATCACTATTATATATATACATAAGTTTAGAAACAACTAAGGTGTGTTGTTATTTCTGTATAATATACAAGATGTTGTTTTGTTTATTGTTGATGATCTTTAAAAAAAAAATATTTTTGGTGATCGATGGAATAAAACAACATTCCAATATGTATATAAAAATGTATTTAATCCATTTTGCATGTTGTGTCCTACTTTTTCAATTGTGCTTTTGTATTATTATTAATTATATAGTTTTAACAAAATACGTTAATCTTCTTACAACAAATTTGAAATTAGACGAGAGAACGATCATATTATTTTTTTCCCACACAACCTGATCATATATACTATAAGCTAAATTTTTGTAATTTGATCGTATGTAGCGTATATAGAAAAAATCGTGTAAATTATATTTGTGTATATTATGACTAACTAACATAATTGTTTTTATAAAATTTAATACACCCACGTATTGTATATATACGATCGTATATACATATTCATATATAATAAAAAAAAAAAATTGTATAAGATCGCACACTTTAAAACCTTTTGGCAAGGTGAATTATTATTATATTTTATATTGTATCTGGTTTTTTGTATATAAGCAAAAGGGAAATACTAATAATTAGGTTGTGTATAAAACGCGCGCCCATGGGAAAAAATCGATCAAACGCGATCGCATCAAAAAAAAAAAATTTATATAAAAAGGCGATCGCGATTTTTTTGTTTCGCATAGTTATATAAATTTCACAACAATGTGACAAATTGTGATCGTAATCTTAAAATATTTTTTTTATATATGTATGACCATATATATAATTTGAAATGTCTCGTGCGAGCCTGATGATCATTAAATAGAAGACATGATGATATGTGATCTTAATTCTTTTCTTTTGTTTATGCGTCATTCTGGTTTACGTTATTCGGTATATTTTCCTTGGTTTCTTTTTCCTTCAAAAGGCTGTGATAAGATCACTATTTTTGTGATGTTATACGCTGTGTGTGTGTGTGTGAGGCGGGAATGATGTCTGGAAATATGTAGCATAATCAGACCTATTTTAAAATTAACAGGGTGGTTTATTTTTGGAAATATGAATCTCAGACAATATATTTATATTATTTGTTTTATAAACCGTGACATGGTTAAATTAACTGGAGTTCTGATCTGTTTTATTGTAACTGAAGCCTTTGTTTTATGAAACAATTTGCTTTAGTAAATATTGTTGGGGCAACTAGCTTAATTTTATAAAAAATGTTGTCATTAAATTGTTGAGCATAATGCGAGATTTATATAAACCGTTACAGTGCAATAGTAACAAAAACTCAAAATATTATATATTCCAGTTAGTAATTGAACTAAACCTATAAATATTTAAATTTTTAAAAAGTTCGAGATGTATCAAGATTCCCGATTACCCGCCCATCTCTCGAGGATCAAAATGTTTAAAAATATTGTAACAGTACATATAATTTTAAATCGAAATTAAAAACTCGTTAAAATTTCCTCATCGGTAAAATTTTCTTGATTATCGCTGAAAAGTTAACAACAACAAGTATTTGCGAGCCAATTACAACAATTTTCTTAATTTTTTTTTTTAATCGTTAAGCCTTGGAAAATTCTTCTAAGTTATTATCCCATTGACAAAAACAACTAGTTGTTTGTCAAGTACAAGAATTATCCGTAATCATAAAATATTGGTTTTTAATTATTTTAACTCGAATTATGAATTGCTCAAGATTTCTTTTTGTTTGACAAAAACCACCATTTCACGTGACGTTCGATAAAAAAATATTGGTTTAATAATTTTAAACCGAATTTCGAAACGCCTTAAAACTTTAAGCCACGGTCAGTTCTTTTCTTTTCATGAATCTTCTGAGCCTTCTCACGTGGGAAACAAAAACAAGTTGTTTGGAAGAAAAACAAGAATTGTTCGGCACGTGACGTTCAATGGGAACAATTGGTTTAACAAATGATCTAATCTTAAATCAAATTATAATATTTTTTTTGTATTTAAAATCCGATAAATTCTTTGTGACTCATGTTGACAACAACAATTAGTTGTTTGAAAAAAAAAAAATGATTTTCCCGTAATCAGGTAACGTGCAGTATAAACTATTTCTTTAAAAACTTATAAAATTGTAAAATTCTTTAAGATTTTAAGCCTCAGTAAACTTTAATTGGTTTCTTCTGACATTGACAACAACAACTATTTGTTTGACTAATAGTGGAATTTTCGTATAGTTACGTGACGTTCGATATAAACTATGGGTTTAAATAATTTTAACCCTCAGTGGTTTCTTTTTGGTTATAATCATATTTTTAAAACAAAACAAGAATTTTCCATAATCACGTGACGTTCGATATTGGTTTAACCCTTTGAGGCCTTGTGGTATCTTGTATATACTACAAATTTTAAAATTTATACCTACCTACCTTTTGGTATATTCAGATATAACATGTTTTAAATGCATTTTAGGTATCTCTGTCTATTTGATTTTACGGTAAATTTACTCTTTATTTTCGTAATGCTGTTTTTATTTAGTATATCGAAGTCTGCCACACGCGAAAATTATCCTTGCCATTTTGAGTAAAAGATATTGTATTTTTACAGTGCAATCGTTCAAAATGTTCCATAATATTATTTTTATAACTAAACGTTCATATTATCGTATAATTATAATATTTTATCAATTGTGTTATTATTCTATCTTTTATGGCACTGCTCAAATGTGGTATATTATCTATACCACATGTCTACACCTAAAAATACTTCTGTTCAGCTTAGTTTTCAATTATAATATCGTAAAATAATTATTCTAGGAGAGCAAATTAGAATTATGTAGTGGATTAGAAAATATGCCTTACGACGAGTTCTTTGATATAATTGAAGAAATACCATCAGGAAATAATTCGATCCGCAGTGATGATATGAGTAGCGAACATGATAAACCAGTTACTACATCCACCACAACAAATGTGAACGAAATTGCTATTGAACCTACAACCTTGGCCGAAGATGAAAGTAGTGATGATGACATCCCACTAGCTCTACTTGAAGCTGAAGATTTGTTCTTATGGTTCCAAAGAACGTCCACATTTAACGATATTGTATTTACTGAAACTGCTGGGCCAACAAATATTCTAGATGAAACGGATTCACCAATCCAGTTTTTTAATTTATTATTTACCAACGAACTTGTGGAACACATTGTTTTTCAAACAAATTTGTATGCTATCGAGACTACTGGTCATCCCGTTCGGAGCTGAGAGATCAATATATATCACAACAAATGAGTCGGCACAGATTTGATTTTTATTGGAAAATTTTCATCTCAATGAAACAGCAACCCAAGTGAGGAGAAGATGGGTACGTTAAGATATATATGGTTCGACCATTTCTATATATAATATCAAAAACATTTTCTACTTACCCGCTACTTGGCCGCATAGGGTAATTGCAATTGACGAGCCCATGATTCGCTTCAATGGTTGATCCCACGAAAAGCAGTATATGCCAAAAAAGCCTATAAAGTGGTAATATAAAGTTTGGTGCCGGGCAGACGGATTTGTATACATCGATGAATTTCTATCATCGATGAAAACTAGAAGATATTTTTTGATAATTATTTTACTGATTTGCCTTTACTACGTGAGCTAATGTATGATAAAATTCATGCTACAGGGAGCTAGAAAAAATCGCAAACACTTAGCAACAGATTTGAAACCATACAAGCACTTGAAACGTGGTGAGTTTGACGCCAGGCTTACTAATGATGGAATTTTGGTAGTAAAATGGATGGATAAAAGGCCAATTTTGATTGCTAGCAATTTTGCTAATCCCAATTTCATCGACCAAGTGAAGAGAAAAACTAAATCTGGCGAAATGCAAAACGTAAATTGCCGTATCGTTGTAAAATATTACAACGAAAATATGGGATACGTTGATAAGGGCCGACATACTCAAAAAAACTTACGAAATCGACCGGAAATCATAGAAGTGGTGGCCTCGAATCTTTTGGCATTTTGCGGATGTCATAATTATAAATTCGTTTATCATTTACCAGCAGCAAGCTGGAAATATAAATTCAGTAGATCTCAAAACATTTAGGATGTTAACTGTTACGGGTCTTGGGGGAGCTGGTACGGAAACATGCGTGTGAAGTTTTTCACACTTTATTTCACACGTATACGTATACGAATCATATTGGAATCCGTAAAATCCAATTGAATTCTAATTGATTTATTAATGTGTTAGTGCATGTGTACACTGTTATGAAATGAATTATTTTTTCAGGAAAAATGTCATTAAAATTAACTAGGGATTTTTAAGTAAAATTTAAATATAAATTTACTTAGAATTTGGTAGTGTTTGATATTGTGATTATTTTAATTTAACATAATATGATTATATTTTTTATATGTGTGTTGATTAAATAAAAATTCTCGTTAATTCATATTTTCCTCACGGTTCGATTGATGTCTTGTCAATTTTTTTTTGTTCACACTTTCTTATACGCATTTTGCAGCTGCAACAAAATTATTGAAAGTAGCAATGAGGAAAATTTATCGTGAGCAACATAACTTTTCAAAGAAACATTCCCGAGGTTACGTTAAACGGTCGTTCATGGCTTTTTTAATTGGTTTATGTAAATTGATAACATTTACTAAAATAAAATATAAATTTTTTAAATATTAGTACATAAACCAAAAGCACAAACCATAAAAGCCAAGTACTTTGTTTAGTAGTAAAATCATTAACTCTAATTAGATTTCTAATTTGATTGTAATATCGAAATATAAGTATGTGTCTGTAGGGTGATAGTAACATTGTAAGCAACAAATTTAAATATTTTGGAAAAAAAAAATCGTGAACACTTTGGAACTGGGGTTGGGGGATCATATATAGGCTCATCAAATGAGGAATTTAATTATCTATTAGACGCACTATTGGAACCTGAGTCAACATCTGTGGTAAGGAGTGTTAATGGCCATTTTCAGTTCTAAGACAAATTTAAATATTTTCGAAAAAAAATCGTGAACACTTTGGGACTGCGGATGGGGAATCATGTATAGGCTCATCAGATAAGGAATTTAATTATCTATTAGACGCATTATTGGAACCTGTGTCAACATCTCTGGTAAGGAGTGTTAATGGCCATTTTCAGTTCCAAGACAAATTTAAATATTTTCGAAAAAAAATCGTGACACTTTGAAACTGGGGTTGGGGGATCATATATAGGCTCATCGAATGAGGAATTTAATTATCTATTAGACGCATTATTCGAACCTGAGTCAAGATCTCTGGTAAGGAGTGTTAATGGCCATTTTCAGTTCCAAGACAAATTTAAATATTTTCGAAAAAAAATCGTGGACAGTTTGGGACCCTTGTTGGGGGATCATGTATAGGCTCATGTAAAATGGCCATTAACACTCCTTACCAGAGATGTTGATTCAGGTTCCGATAGTGTGTCTAATAGATAATTAAATTCCTCATTCGATGAGCTTATACATGATCCTCCAACCAGGGTCCCAAACTGTCCACGAATTTTTTTCGAAGAAACTCAAAATTGTCTTGGAAGTGAAAATGGCCATTAACACTCCTTACCAGAGATCTTGACTCAGGTTCCGATAGTGTCTCTAATATTTAATTAAATTCTTCTTCTGATGAGCCTATATATGATCCCCCAACCAGGGTCCCAAAGTGTCCACGATTTTTTTTCGAAGAAACTCAAATATGTCTTGGAAGTGAAAATGGCCATTAACACTCCTTACCAGAGATGTTGATTCAGGTTCCGATAGTGTCTAATAGATAATTAAATTCCTCATACGATGAGCCTATAAGTGATCCCTCAACCAGGGTCCCAAAGTGTTTACGAATTTTTTTCGAAGAAACTTAAATTTGTCTTGGAAGTGAAAATGGCCATTAACACTCCTTACCAGAGATCTTGACTCAGGTTCCGATAGTGTCTCTAATAGATAATTAAATTCCTCATCTGGTGAGCCTATATGTGATCCCCCAACCAGGGTCCCAAAGTGTCCACGATTTTTTTTCGAAGAAACTCAAATATGTCTTGGAAGTGAACATTTCAATTAACACTCCTTACCAGAGATGTTCTTTCAGGTTCCGATAGTGTATCTAATAGATAATTAAATTCCTCATACGATGATCCTATAAGTGATCCCCCAACCAGGGTCCCAAACTGTCCACGATTTTTTTTTTCTCGAAGAAACTCAAATTTGTCTTGGAACTGAAAATGGCCATTAACACTCCTTACCAGAGATTTTAGGGCCTGGGTCTAACAACTTATTAAATTCCTCGAGCCTGAATTCTATTTTTTAATGATTCATATTTTTTCAATTTTTTAATGATTCATTAGGAATAAACTTTTAATAGTTTTTCCTAGTCCTATTCTTAAGGCAACAATAGTTAAGATCTAGCATAGTATGCAAAATTTCAGCTAGAATAAAAGCTTTAAAGCATCCTTTATTTAACCTTCTACTCGACAATGGATAAATATTATTTGATCAATCAAAATATGATTTTAAATTGTTCAATAAAGGGATATAACAATAGACAAAAATATAGTATAGTTGATTTTGCTATATTTCACTGAATTGTTATAACTTTTTATATTTCTATATTTTATTATATGACAATCAATTGGATAAAATTTTAGTACACACTGACGTAATTGGTTTTATTACTAATTTTCGTATAGGAACAGTCATGTTTTCTAATTAGATTTTAATTTAACAGTGTTACACTAATACAATGATAAAAGTGTGAATTTGTAAAGAACTTCACACGCATTACGGAAACACCATCTAGAAAACGAAGATCTAAATCTGAAACAAATAGATATAATGTGCATGTGTCACTTGAACAGTGTGATCAGCCGATGTTCACGCGCAGAACAACGATGAACAAAGTGGTTTTGTAGTTCCTGCAAAGTAGCTTTGTGTTTGTCGGATCGAAAAAAGTGTTTTCAAAATTTTCACAAGGGGTCCTAAATATAAATAACACATATATTTATCCTACAATAAAATTCAATGAATTCAACATACTCTAATACATCAGCCTTGTGGTATATTTTACATGCCACCTTCTAAAACATTAAATAAATAACAAAATTTTTTTTTAATACGCTTTTGATTATTATATTTATAAGAAAAGAAAATTAAAAAAAAAAACCGAAAAAAATATTGGTTCGCTTTGCGGCCCGGAAAGGGTTAAAGAATTTTACTCGAATTATGCAACTGCTTAAAATCCCAAGCCTTGTTAAAATGATTTATTCTTGGTCATGTTGACAACAACAATTTATTAAGTAAGACTACGGGTAAGCTTGAAAGTTGTCATATAAATCTTAACCTCAATTTTTAATATTATAGAACGAAACGAAAGAATTTTATTGAAA
Source organism: Nephrotoma appendiculata (assembly GCA_947310385.1). Lineage (NCBI taxonomy): Eukaryota > Metazoa > Arthropoda > Insecta > Diptera > Tipulidae > Nephrotoma > Nephrotoma appendiculata. The sequence goes on from OX371223.1 coordinate 282,091,083, forward strand.
TAGCTATGTATGTACAAGATTAGTGGCCAAGGGGCCATTAAATCTCACTGTTACAAATACAACCGATTTTCACTGTCCAGACGGTTTTTTTAAGAAATTCATTCATACATAAGCCCCATCTGATCCGTTACATATATCTAAACTTCAGTCTTAAAAAAAGGTCCTGTAACCACGGTATTGGCGACAGTTAGTTGGTTTACTTTTAGGTGAAATTATTTGTTGACAATATATACGAAAATATATAAGAAACTGCTTTATTGATTTCTTTTATGAAGTAAAAAATGGCGGAATAAATATATTGTGGTCTACACCCGACTTTTATTCAACACAGACATTTTGAACACACCACACTACTTTTTAAAGGTGACAAATACAACTAAGATAGAAAACTGATAAAAACAAAAACTGTCATATTTAACCAAAAATTTTCATTCCAGCTTAAATTTCAAAAGACAAACAATCGCAATGACACCGTTCTGGAAAATTTAGTTTTTAAATTTATTAAAATTTTATAATTCATGGGCTGTTTTCGAAAATATGCTTTACTTTTCTACAATATTGCAAATATTATCAAACATTCTACGAGAGCTTTCACTTACAGTACACTGATTTTAACCAAATTTCACTTGGACCATCCAAATTATGGAAACAATTGCCGTATTCAGTTTAATTTTATGTATTTAGAATATTTTTGGTAAAGTTTTTTTTTTTTTTAAATATTTACCAAAAATGAAATACTACCAGTATGATGACACAGTTTTCTAATTTGAGAAGGATAAAGCGAAATTGCCTCGTCTAACGGCTATTGCTCGTCGATTTTTTATAGTCTCAACTCTCGCCATACAGCTTGTGGTATGTTGGTTATGTGATTTAATTTACAGTGAGCAGTGCCACTACAGAGGCCAGGCCACTCATGTGATGCAAGAACATAACAATAGCGGAAACCCTTTGTACACTTGGATATACAGGAACATCTTCACTTTTTGCACCATATTATTGGTTCATTTTATATATAGTAAGAAGGAACATCCGAATAAATTAAAAAAAACGTCGGTTCTGCAGAACTAACATATATGCCATTTATATACTGGGTCTACTTAATTGTATATGTCTAAAGTTTCCAGAGCCTGATCTGTTCCTTAATAGATGTACTTATACAAATACTTATTATAGTTTTAATGGGCTTATCATTGGTGAGTGGGGCACTGTCCATTTAAATCAGTATATGATAAATGCTTGACCGCCATCTGATGGTGACCGTTTTAGACATTTCGGGAAACCGTTAACTCCTCTTTGTGGCTCAGTAAAAAATTCTCGCGGATGGCATTTAATGCAATTCCCATTAACCATAATTGGACTGTTGGTGTTGATTTCGTCTAAAGCTCATTTGCACTGCAATATGTGAGAACTTTACCAAAAATTCGATTCGTTATTAAGATGCCATTGAGTAGAAGACTTTTGATTGATTTTGATTTTGACTGAAACCACCATTTAAGAGGTCCGGTTCTTTTTGTGGCACTACGCATTGTAAATTAAAAAAATATGAGCAAGTTACATAAGAAACGATGTAAATAATTATTTAGGAAAAGCCAATCTTTTACAGCACAGTTTTTTATCCCGGGTGGTCTACAATTACGAACTTAGTTAACTTCTGCTGTAATTTTTTTAATAGTTCGAAAAAAGAACTTGATGGTGTTTATGCAGATTTTACTCAATTCTTAGAGTGGGTGCTCTCTAACCTTTCAGACCACAGGAAAAGTGAAACACAATTTATCAACGATGTGGTTAAATGCTTCAAATTCGGAAGATGCCTTTTTTCGCCGATGACATGAAAACTTTTATTTGGGTCCATTCTCTATTTACAATAGACTCATCTTATACAATAGACACATCTTAAGCGAACAAATTGCACAACTTCTTCAGATTATTGGCTCATGGTAAATAAATTCAAAATTATAGCGTTAAATGCTAATTCGACTGTGAGCGTCCAGAGGATAATAAATTTGTTAAAATTTTTGAAAAATCCAATTTAAAAATTACGAATGGTACGGCAGGATCGGGTGAATGCGAAGCCGGGTGGAGGCACAGCTATTCTAATCAAAAATGGATTAAAATTTAAAATAATTACACCACAAGAAATCAGCTACTATGTGGGCCTTGAGATTGTGATAATAAAATTAAAAATTAGAAGTACACTAAACCATTTATTTTTGATATCGATTTATTGCAAGGGCAATGCTAATGAAATTTTGGACGAACGATTTATTGAAGAGTGGAACAAAATTTTCAAAATTCTAAATTTACAACACCCAAATAATTACTAGATAATAGCGAGAGACTTGAATGCTAGGCATACAAATTGGGGCAATGTGGCAAATAATTCGAGGGGGAACCGACTAAACCGATGGGTGAGAGACAATTAAATGGAATTTAGGACAAATATTTATAAAACTGACACACCAACATGATACGTTCCGGAAACTATTTAGATTTGGCCATTGTGGATAAGCGCACCAAAATTGATATGAACAACAGGGGCGAGATACCGACACATTGCTATGATAGTGATCATAAGACAACTGAAACGTGTGATCATGGGCGAACTAGAAACGGGCACAAATGAGGTGAAGTAGAAACGATTGTGGTATAATTTTGCGGGCACGAATTGGAGGGCATAGTTCAAACAATTAGAGAAGGCACATCGACAAGCAGTTATAGAAGTGGAAGGAGGGAGTCTTGGTGATGAGAGTGATTCAAACATTGACACCAAACACAAGGAATTTAGATGAGGAGGAAATCAAAATTTAATTTTGAAAAAACACATATACGACGACAAGTGAAATTCAGAGACAAACACATATTTGGAAAATGGAGATTAAAAGAACAGTAAAATGAATCGAGCAAAATATCAAAATTCAAATTGAAAAATATTGGGTAAACAGAATGAAAAATGTAAAGCCAGGGATGAAAATGTGGGCGGAAATTAAGAAAATGCCGCGACAAGAGGCCACCGATATTAAGAGAAATTGAAGTGGACGAGCAGGAAATGAAGAAGTATGTGCAGCTAAATATACCGCGGGCGGAGATGTCGAGAACAAATTTCAAATTTTGAATGAACAAATAAATTTAGATATAATAAATTTAGATATAATTTAGATATAGAGGCATCAGAACAACCAGCTGACGATCCACAATATTATATTACAACCCAGTATTTGACACAAATTTTGAAAAATAAAAACATATAATAAAAAATCTTTCGGCCTCGATTTAATTCCAAACATAGTAATGAAAAATCTTCCAAATTCAATCATAATTAAATGTTTCCAAATTGCTGGACGGTGGCGCGCATATTCCTAATACTAAAAAAAGACAAAAATTCAAAAGAATCGGAAAATTACCGACTAATTAGTTCATTTTCGAATTTAGGCAAAATTTACGAAATTATAATTTTTGGAAATATTTTAGAACACGTGCAGAGGAGAAGTTTGAGACCTGACAATTAATTTTGTTTTCGGCAGGAGCATATAGCACAGTACATGCAAACACAAAATTAGTTTTGGACGTTTGCCACAAATTAAATATTAAACATCCTACGAGAGCATAGTGATGATTGACATAAAAGAACATTAAAATCAATTTGACTAGATGGTTTGTTGAAAAAAAAATTAAAGCATTTCGACTTTAATGAGGATCTAATTGAAATTATTTATGAGCTGTTGTAATGAACGGAAATTTATTGTGACAACGGGCGGCACTCATTTCGACCGTGGAGTTTAAAATTTTAAATGGGGTACAACAGGAGACGATAACAGCACCGATTTTATTTAATTTATACACGGCAGGGATGGTTGGCAGCGACATTTTAAATTCCCAAAATGTACAAACGTGCACATATGCAGATTTTGTGGTGTTGTATAGCTGTAACTGTTTGGTCGGCGATATTCAAGTTCAAGTACAAAAAGCTTTAGATTATGTACAAGACTATTTACATACCTTGCGCATCGAAATGAACATGTCTAAATGCGAAGCGATACTTTTCTGTGGTCCATTGCGTAACGCAAACCGAAATCTGGGGCTCTATTTTTGAACTATTACGAAAATTTTCGGTACCCAAAATTTTCGTAATCGTAATGGAAAAATTATAAATTGGTATTCTTGAAACCATCACGGAAAATAGAAAGAGGGGAATAAAAAATAATAACATTTCACAATGAGATGATTAAAAATGTCATTCCAATTGAAAACCTTAAGCCAAACGGATGTTTTTTAAATTAATGTTGTGTATTTTCGTGCTTAATATTATTAAATTTTAAATATTATATTACTAAGTTTTAATTAAATAAAGATAAAAATGGTCCAGCATAAACAAACCTCATCCCAAATTACCAATTACCAATGTAGATATTACTATATTTTTAAGAACCCAAGTATAACAAAATGGAACTCATTTTGACAGTTCCAATTTTCGTTTCATTTTTGAGATATTTCATGGAAGATGAATATTAAAAAAATATCTGAATAATTTTATTACAAAAATGAAATAAGGAACGAAAAACCATTACGAAAATTTTAGTAACGTGCCGTTGCAAAAATTTTCGGAATCCAATTCCAAGAATACCATTTATTGGTACCGGTCGACATAATTTTTTAATTTTCTATACATACATTGTCCACTTATGTAGATTATTAATTAACTTAACGCGGAGTAGACAATACGGCACAACACTGCGCACTGCGAAAATACTTTTTTGAATGTTTTATGGAACGAGTAAAAGTGGTTTCTATTTTTCCGAACTAAATCATTTTCAACGATGATTTATTAATATTTTTATAAATTTGTAATTAATCAAAATTGCATTTGTGGTTAAGAAAATTCACGAAAAGATAATATGGTTGTTTGAGCCTAAATTTCAAGATTTGGATTATTCACTTCCAATTGTAGCTTTCGGAAATCAGAACAAAATGCGAAACAGCCCGAGAAACAATTCCATAACAATCTAAGCATAAAAACGAGAGATCAGACGAACATAAAATTTGTCATGCAGTTATTGAATTGTTTCTCGGGCTATTTCGCATTTCCCTCCAATTTACTAACGCTACAAGTTGGAAGTGAAAAAAATAAGCATTGACCGCTAAGATCATGCGATTTTAGCGTCGTAGAATGTTTTTTTTTGGATTCTGGAAACCTAAGGATTATAACAACAAGCCCACGACCCCCTAAACTTTGATGGAGAAAATTGTGCGGTATATCAACGGAATTCCACCACATTTATGTGTGTTCCATACATAACCCTATATACTGTACACTCTATAAATCAATAGAAAATTCACAAATTCTAATTAAAACGTGTGTTTTCCATCGAAATTACTTCTTGTGTAAATTTTAGGATACCAGTTAGTACAGATAACAAAAGCTGATCAATATACCGCATGCAAATACAATTTTATGTCCCACCTTTGATCTTAAAACTAAGAAAATTAATACTTAATTGTATATGAGTATATATAAGATTACTGTTATATTGTTACAAAAAGGTTAAGAAACACACCTTTATTGGTTAATTAATATATTGCAACAATATTGCTGTGCAAATTTCTTTAATTGATTTATGATTCATTATGTTATGTTAGAACCTCAATGTCGATCTATTAAGAATATTATTGTGTAGCGGCGGTCTCGCGTATAAGTTTTGGGCGCACACGATCAGATCTAAGTAATACAAAGTTTCAATCCAACTTACGATTGCAATTACCTTACATAATTCACTATACAGCATTACTTAAAATTAATAATATATTTCTTCTTCTATAAAGGTATATGGTAATAAGAAAATCTATAATTGAAATAGAAACACGTTTTTATGTATTTATATTGTAAATTATAAATAATAAAATAAAAACAAAAAATGCAAAAAATTGTAATTTACATAATTTCAAATTGCACTTAAATAAAAAAATAATAATAATAATTTTTTTTCTATACTTCGTCGTCGTCGTCTTATAGCGCTAGATCTTTAATTTATATATTTTTTGTTAAATAATTAATGTTTGCACAATGATTGACATTAATAATAAAACTTTATTATTTGTGTGCAAACTATAAATATAAACAATTACACATTAATTTAATGTAATTAATAATTTAATTATAATTTTATTCTTATTATATATTTTCAGCGGTGCAACGAGGACGAGTGCCACCATCTCAACCGCCCGGTTTAATGCACGGCCAATATGCACTAACTGATCCTAGTTTTAATGGACATCCCTATTTAAGTTCCTATATATCGTTATTATTACGGGCCGAACCCTATCCATCGTCACGTTACGGACAATGTATGCAACCAAATAATATAATGGGAATAGACAATATATGTGAATTAGCGGCCCGTTTACTATTTTCGGCCGTTGAATGGGCAAAAAATATACCATTTTTTCCTGAACTCCAAGTGACCGACCAAGTAGCCCTATTGCGATTAGTTTGGAGTGAATTATTTGTATTAAATGCATCGCAATGTTCGATGCCACTGCATGTGGCACCGCTATTGGCCGCGGCTGGATTACACGCGTCGCCGATGGCTGCCGACCGGGTTGTAGCTTTTATGGATCATATTAGAATATTTCAGGAGCAAGTGGAAAAGCTAAAAGCGCTGCATGTCGATTCGGCCGAGTATTCGTGTTTAAAAGCAATTGTATTATTTACAACAGGTAAGATGCTCGATATATTGTATGACGATATATCGGCATTACTAACCAATTTAATAAGCGAACACAAAAATAACAAGTATTTAACAGAAAATGAGTTTATTAAAATGATCGATACATTTTATACCAATATTAATACGTCATCGTCGTCGAACTCATCGGGCGCATCATCCTCATTATCGATGCTATTAAATTTAAGTAATTCTAGCAGTAGTCCTAGTAGTAATAATAATAGTATAAACAATAATTATAATAATTTGTTAAATAGTAGTGGTAATAATAACACAAGTAGTAGTAATAATAATAATAATAGTTTCGGCCTAGGCAATACACAGTTTAATCAATTTTATCAAACCCCTCCACGTGCCTCACCATCGTCGTCGTCGTCGTCGGCTGCGGCGGCGGCGGCCGCATACCAATTTCATCATCACTATCCGAGTGCTTTTATGAGTACGCCACTCATGAATGCGTATAGTGATTTTAAATTTTCACCCTATTAATTAGTTTCTAGGTAATAATAGCATATATAGATTTGTTAAATAGTTATTAAAAAAAATTGTAGACCAAAAATTCGCCTTATACGTATTTAATAATAAAAAACGAATCTATTTCTTGATTAGAAAAGTTGGTATTTAAATAAAAACAAAATGTTGTTTCATTTCTTTAAAAATAAATATTTAAAAAAATTTTATAAGACGTGTGGTAGGAGCGCTCCTTTAATATTGTTGTTGTTGTTAAATTTGCGAGTGTTTTTTTTTGTTAGTTCCGTGTGGTAGTTGCAGGTAGTTTTGCCCAAATTTTGTTTTTATAATTTTTTAACACAGGCTTGACACAAATATATATTTATGAAAACTACTTGGTGGCACTCTTGAAATTTCGACTTATAATTTTCGTATGTATGCTTACGTAAATGTTAAAACATGGTTAGTATTTTTATTTATTTATTATTATTATTATTTTTCTTATTTAAAAAAAAAAAAAAAATATTAACTTTCCATTTTTTATAATTTGCAATCTCATTTTTACGTTTTTAATGTTTAGAAGATTAGAATTAGAAAATAAAAGTATTTTATTTTTTAAATCGGTACAAAAACAACTTATGTACGTACATAAGACAATAATGATTGGTATTTTATTTTGTTGTTTTCTGTTAACCCTTTTCGAGGCACGATTAAATTCGATTTCAAAATATTTTATATACAATTTGGAAAGTAATTGTGTTTAGTTCAATTAAATAAGGTTAAGATTGTTATTCGTAATTGCCATAAACAGAAGTTAAAGCTATAGTTGAACAATTTTTTAAAAAACAGTTCTTAATTTTAAATTGCATATAGTTCATAGTACTGTTCGAAAATTAGTTTAAACTTTGGGCAATTCTGATTTTTTTTCAAATATTGACCGAACAAAACGCGTTTAAAAATTCTCACCTTAAACTCAGCTGGATTTTAATTATCTATCTAATTAAAATCCAGTTAAGTATAAGGTGAGAATTTTTAAACGCGTTTTACTCGGTCAATATTTAAAAAAAAAGTCAGAATTTCCCAAAGTTTACACCAATTTTCGAATAACCTTAAGACAACAGACTTTCAGCTATTCTATTGCCTTGAGCTTTCAAAATCATTAAAATACAATTTGATTTGATTTTGTAATTCAAAGTGTGCAATTTTTAAATAGACTACCTAAAATTCAAATAAAGTTAACCACAAAGTTGTGCGAAAATCTTTTTTGGAATCCATAAATATACAATTAAAGCTTTTAAAATATAGTGGAGTAGAAAACTGTAAATTTTTAACTGTATCCCATCAGGAAAGTTATTGACGACACACTATTGACTTATGACCTACTCTCAAGCATGACACTTTTATAGAAATTAATAAACAAATGAGACTAATTTTCGTTTGCGACATGTCTGAGATGAATCGTATGTGAGAAGTCATAGGCGAGTCTTTTATGGCATGTCTGATATGAACTGTACTTGATATAGCTCAGCTGAACGGTAAATGTCATATTTGGTGTTGGTGTTCCGAACATAAATGTGATGTTGTAAATTTTTATCTCTCGATTGTTTAGTCATTTATAAAAAGTATTTGCTAGAAAGAGAAACATCGAAGACAAATCATACACGTTTCGCTTGAGACATTGTTATAAAGCAGAACGGTATATGACATATCTCACACTTGGCATCTAACGTTGGCAGTTTTTGGACCAATAGTTTTAGAAACTAATATGACTCGTCATAACTAAGTCGTTTAGTCAACATACCACCACATAAATCGACAAAAGCTGATACGTTAAAAGCTTTAAGTATCAACATACTTATTTTTTAGCTCTTACAAATTAAAAGTAACTTTTTTTTTATTTCAAGGTGAGCACTATCCGGCTATCCAGAATAACTCAAAATTTTAAATTTTTTTATTACTTAGATTGGATTATGATTTATTTAATTTGTTTTAAAACTTAAAGTGAAAAGCTTTTTTATAAATTGATCATTTTTCTCATTTTTCATTTCTTAGCAATCGTGGTATTGTAATTTAAATTAATAATTAAAAAAAACAATTTTTAACTGCTGAGCTTTTAGAAAACTTTTTTTTTCTACTCAAGTATTTTTGACATTTTACGAAAAAGCTTACGAGATTTTCTATGGGAAACCTGTGATTTTGTAATTTAATAAGATTGTAGCACGATACACTTTCTCAAAACTAATCAAATTAAAACAAGTATTTACTTAAAATTTGATTTTATATTAAAAAATTAACATTTTCGACTACAAAGTGGTTAACTTTCAGAAAATTAATTCGCAACTTTTATATTTATTGAGATTTAAAGTTAAATTTCAGTTTTTTAGTAAACCGAGTATCAAGTAGATTTGTACTTTACTATTCTAAAACTTTTGACAATTTTAAATGTCGTAAATTTATTTTTAAAATTAAAACGAACTAAAACTATTTTTTTTTAATTTCTGATACTAATTTTGAAATAAATTTCAGTCAGAATTTAGAGCTTTTACTGATAGACAAGAAAACTATTTTAATTTTTTAACAATATTCCCTTATTTGCTTTGAGTCTGTCAAATTTCAAACACATATGATTTTAAAAAGCTTAATCGATGTACATAAAAGTTTAAAAAGTTTATGGGTATTTTAGAAAACCTGAATACCTACCATTAGAATGTTACAAAAGATAGTTATCAGGTTCTGGAGCTTAAAAATATTTCAAACTAATTTTAACCTTTTTTTTTGGTTGGTTTAAAATTAAGAAATTTTAACGTTAGGGTTTTTAATAAATATTTTGATTATCTCCAAATTTCTATTAAGTCTCTCGTCAGTTTGTTTTGATTTAAGAACATCAGAACTGTTTTATTATTTTCAGCTTAATAGTACCTAGTAAATTTAAACTTTGGGTTATTGCTTTCCAGTATGTTTTTGTTTTTGTATAAGAAAACCATAATTATCTAAAAATTTGAAGTTTAAAAAATTATCAAACATAGCAAAGTTCAGAGCTTTTTTATACTTTATTGAGAGTCAACGCCCACAAACAGTCTTAATTAGCTGAGCTTTAAACAAATTTACACCTTCAAATTCAAAAATATTTTAAAACTTAAAAAGCATAATTCGGAAAATTTAGATAAAATTAAGCTCATATATAATTCTAAATAAGCTTCCAATTTTTTTTTTTGGTTTTATTAAAATTTAATTTTTTCTTGTATTTGGAAACTAACAGATTCTTTAAAATGTTCAAATTATTAAAAACTCAAACGTTAAAAGCGTTTTATCTGAGGAGTCTTATTTTTAGAGATTTGAAAGCAGTCAAATTAACTTTTTAGCAAAATGATTTATTTGAAGAATAAATCTTTTAATGATTCTAGGAAAACATTTTGATTTTTTATAATCTCGATGTGCTAGATGTGACTCAAAGCAAGCAATAAAGTTGTAAGTCAAATTTCAAATTCGATAAATATAAAAAATTCCTAAATTAAAAGCTTTTTATATTTTTTAATTGTTATTGTGGCTTTTGTAATAATAAATAAACCTCATTAGCTAAAAATTGAATTTAATAGCGTGAATTTAAAAATTCTTAAAATTGGATTGGGATTGAAAGTTTTAAATCGGTAAACTAGTGTGCGGAGCTTTTAAACATTTTTAATAGGTTTAATTTTTATTATTTAAATTACAGTTTAATTACAGTCTATTATTTTGTCCTTAGAGATAATTGGATTTTAGATGTGACTACTATCAAACAACAACGCTTTTACAATCTAAAGCTCAGATACTTTAACGATATGGTTTTATAAAAATATTTAAATTTTTAAATTTTATTTGAGCTGCCTAAGTGTACTGAAGTTCCACTAATAATTCAAAATGTTTTTGGGTTAGGTTTTATACTAAAATTTTGCATATTGAAGAAACCAACCATTTAAAATGCGCCATAACCTATAATGCCATATCCTAACGTCGACTTGTAATCCACTTCAATGGAAGTTATGATTAGTATAAAAGATATTTTCAAGTAACTCACACTGTGTCTCTCACAACAATTATTAAATCCTAAATTTCGTAATAAATTGTTAATTCATCACCATCGATAATAAAAATGTTGACAATTGATAAACGTCAAATTAAATTTACGAATAAGAATAAAACTAAGTTTAAATTAGTATAGTCAGTATCAAGTAGAAACAATTGTCATCAATCACACAGTATTAGACTGCTAAATTGACGGTTAGTTCATACTAGTTGTTCATAGATGGCACAAATCACACCGTATCTGATGTTTATTTAAAGTTAAATAAATAAATTAGACCTTATCAAATAAATATCAGGATAACCTATCAATAACTGATATGAAGTAATCACCAATTTAAATATGTCGGCACACAGCATTGAGCGACAAATTAATGTTTAAATTTATGAATTATACTGTATGCCTAACATGTATTTTTAAATTTCTGACTCAATAAATTGATGATTAGGCCATACCAGTTATTGAAAAATGTTATGGACATTAATAAACCAAGTATGCATTACATTTAGTTCTAAATAAAAATTTAGTTCAAATTTATGCGATTGCCGATTAGAAATATCGTGAAAATTGAAAATTTTTAATTTATTTAAAAAATTTAAATTATAGCTATACATCAGACAAAATTTTCAAATTGTCTTATATGGACGACTGTATAAAACTATACATAAATTTAGTTAGTCAGGAATTTAGACAAGCAAATCTGTATCAAAAAAAGGTTTGTTTGAAAACCATAATAAGGAATTCACAGTGCGTAGATCCATATTTTGCTGACATCTTCTGAAATTTGATTAAACTATACAGAAAAAAAATAAAGTTGAGTTGGACTATAAATATTTTATTTACCTAACTGATAACTGAGAAGTATACATCAATTCATCTTCATCGTAGTTTAACGCTGTGATTAGTTTTTAATTGTGATATAATTTGAAGTGTGCTCATTTACTAACGGTGCACGATGAGGATATTGTCCACTCACTATATAATGACAAGTTTGAAGATGATTTTTTTTAAACCTAACCTAGCATTTAGCTTTAGAGTTCGTGACTAATCCGCATAGTTTTTTCAACTTAAAGCAATAAATACAATATGATCCAACTAACGGTAACATTTAATAGTCGCGCATTCATTACCGTTTCATCCTACAAATGAACTTCAAAATCCGCTAGTTATACTGTTTAACCACCCCGTTTGTGTCATATATACTCGCTTCAAATCCAGATTTACATTTGACGAATAGCAATGAGGAGGAACAAAGAACGTCACATCCAGCGAATTACTACACATACCCAGGGTGTAGATGTTAATTTGCACTAAACTGATTAGTTGATATGATGTGATATATGGAAATCGTAGTTAGCACAAATAGATTCGTTTCTAAAGTCGTGATGCAATTTTAATATGTGAATATATTTCATCACACTCACACATTTCATATCTTAATTTCAGTTTGCACATTTTCGCTACAATATTCAAACTTCCATTGACTTTCATAATCACCGTAATTGGAACTTGTACTTGACAGTTGATAGATGTACGAAAAATAAAAAGAAAGAACCAAAATTGAACACTGTCATGGAAGCTTAAAATAAGTTTATTTGGCAAGAGATGGCGTACTAAGCAAATAAACTTTTTTGCCCTTAGAAAATTATACAATTACTTAATAGCTGAACAGCAACTGTATCAATCCGGCTGCTGTATCAATTGAACTTTTTTTGTCATTTCCTTGGTTTTCGACGTGGTTTGCACTGTCGACATCAGGGGTGCAAAAATTCGCTTTGAAATCTACATAATAAATTACGTGCTGAAACCGCGTATATTACATTGCGTAGTCTATTTATTTTATGTTTAGTTAGATAATTAGATTGTTATGTCCTGGATAGTTTTGTGTAATTTTTTTTAGTAATTATTTCGAAGTTTTGTCGAATTTCATTTTGAGAGCTACCTTAATCAAAGACAATATAAAAAACACTATAAAATTCTTACAGTGTTATAATATAGGAGTTTTAATTATTCTAATAGTTTTTTTGTGTTATTGCTAATATAAAGTTCATTTAAGTTTTGTTTGATTTTATATTTCAAAATAACTTTTAAAGTTTTAAATTAGGCAAAATTTTCCTAAAAATCTAATGTTTATGAATATGGCACGATAACAACTTCTACAAATTTAAAGATTATTTTTCGTATATTAAAATTAAAATTCAGTTTTAGTGCCAATTAAAATCTTACACTGGTATAATGTACTACTATTTAGAAATATTTCGATGTTTTGGAATATTTTCTTTTTAAATTTTCTTAAATAAAAAATGGATATTTATTTTTATTCAAAATGCTGAAGCTCAAGCCTACAGTGATTTGAGATTTCAGAAACCAATTACTTTAACTTAAATTACTAATGAAGCTTTTTAATTGAAAGTTATTGTTACCCACACACTTATGCTTTTGCTAAATACAGCTTTTGAGAGATTATACTACCATTATAAAAATTATAGTTAGTAAATTATTTTAAACGTAATATTAACAAATGGTATAAATTACATTTTAAGCTTACTTTGTTGCTTTTCAGAGAATTTCAGATTATTATTACAAAAAAAATTATTTTCTGAAAGCAGTGCCAGTCGCAAATCACATGAAATTTTATGCCGTAAATATTACCTAGCGTTTTCAGAAGTTTGTTTATCACAAAACATTTGTGTAATGATCAGGTTTTAGAGCTTTTGCAAAAAAAAATTCTAAATAAGCTTTAACAATTTATTATGTTTTTCATAAGTAATCATGTTTTTCAGATTCACAAATTTGTTCATCTAATTGTCAAAATTAAAACTATACTTTACAACTTTGTTAGATTTTCCTACTGATTGTAGGAAAATATTTAGATTTTCCACAATCTCGGTGTGCAAAAAAATCTCAAAGCAAGCAAAAAAGTTGTAAGACAAATTTTAAATACGATATATTTAGACTAATGCTAAATTAAAAGCTTTTAGTATCGATTTAATTTTTATAATAGCTTTGGCAATATTAAATTAACCTTAGCAGTTAATATTTAAAGATAATAACGCAATTTAAAAAATTTGGATATTATTGAAATATTGCAAGTTTAATAACGAGTAATTAGTTTTCGGAGCTTTTAAAATTTCAAATAAATCAATTTAATTTTCATTTTTTTTTCATTTTCATTTTCAAACGGTTTCTATTTAAAGCTCAGATATTTTAATGTCATGAATTTATTAAATATTAAGATCTATATTTGGACTTCTCATATGCATACTAAAGCTTTTTCGAACCAGGAAATTATAGTTCAATTATTAAAGGTATAGATAGATAATTAAATTTTTAACCTAAAAGTAATTTATTGTAATAGCCTGTACAGACAGCGGATTAGCTAACCCCATTTTAAAAAATTAGATCAAGCACTAGGAAATAAAATTTAAATTAGTTCGATACATCACGAAAAACTTGAAAAGGTTCTACTAAATTCGTCTATATTCATAGTATAGACTGGTATACTGTTAAGACATATTTTGATGTTTAGAAATCATTTCTTCTTGCTTTTTTCTTAAAAGGCAATTTGATATTTATTTATATTCAACATACTGAAGCCAAAGCTAATATGCTTTTGGATTTCGAAAACCAATTACTTTTAAATTATATTACTATTTAAGCTTTTTAAATAAAGTTTATTGTAATCTGTACCAAATATATTGATTTTTTTTAACACCATAAATAAATAACTTTTTATGTAAAGCTTTTTTTTTTTTTTATTTTTTTTTTATTTATTTTTTTTTTTAAATAAAAGGAAGTATTAATTGTCCAGTGGATTTAATGTCCTTTGAAGGTCAATTAATACCCCCCTTTCATTCACGCACAGACCACCCATTCACACAATTACAGTATACCACCTGCACATTGCAAGCTCCATGTCAACCTGTAAACTGACATGGACGGTGGGTCGGCGCTGAATTCTGCACTCCAACAGAGGGTCTTAGTTGTGTTTATTAACATTACCGATCGTAATCGATGACGAAAATTCTCTTTGCATCCAGCCTCTGATGGGATTCGAACCCAGTACCTTGGCAGCTTTCGAGAGATATTCTACCATTTTCAAAATTATATTTAAATAATCTGATATTTACTTATCATCTTAAACAAATTTTACACGTACTATAATATTTTAAGCATAATTTTAACAAGTGTATTCTCAAAGCTTTTTAAAAGTTAATTGAAAATTAATGTTTACTTGGTTATGTTTTAAAAGATACAGATTATAAATTGACCACAGTCAGACCGTATAGCAATTGATTGTCTAAAGTTAGGATTTAGTATAAAAAAAATTGCCTAAAGTTATTATTATTATTAAATTGTTTAGTGTAATTTCTATTTGCAAAATGCATAAATTACATTTAAAACTCATTTTGTAGTTTTTTCAGAGATTTGCTGAGAAATTTGCTTACCAATATAATTGGGAGTTTGAGTAACTACAAAGTAAATTTATCTTTCAGTTTTTAATAATAATAAGATTTTATACGCATCGTGAAAATCTGAGCTTTTATTAGTTTAAAGTCTCACATTATATTATATCCATTTTCAGTAAATATTTTGATATTATTAGGTAAATCATATGTAATTTAAATTTATTTATTTTTTGATATTAAAAGCTTTACACGAGACGATTAACTATTTTAAAAATCAACGTTTCTCAGGTAATAACCTTTTGATTTGATATATTTGATATTTTATCGCTAAAAGTGTAATTGTTTTTTGTTTATCAATTTGAAAAACATTTTTTGTGATAAGGTTTTAGAGCTTTCACAAATTTTATGAAAATTTTATACTTACTTACTTTTCAACATTATTTAATTTCGATTGAATTGTATCTAATATAAATTTTAATTTCAAATAGACTTCAGTCAGATACAAAAGCTTATTTATCGTAAGGTACGTTAGTAAATGTATTTATATCTTATTCAACTTTACAGGCTTAATTTTTTTTAGCCATACAAAATTACGTTGCATTCAATTTAGAATATGAACACAAAAAAAATTATTTTATCTTTTTCATTGTGAAAAAGCTTAATTTTTAGCTTTAAATTATGTAGAATTTTTTTTAATTTGGTTTAAATTTTAGGGAATACATTCAGTTATGGAGCTTATAAATTTCGAAGTAAATTATAAGTCACATTTATTTTAAAATATATTTCAAATATTAGGCTTCTTTTTCATAGATTTAAATTGGTACCAACTTTTTTTGATTTCTTAAAAATCTTAAATTCTTAACTTAAATTGGACTGCTAAAAGACGCACCAAGTGTTTTTTTGTGGAAAATTCAAGCTAAGAGCTTTTTGACATAACATTTTTCAAAAAAGTTATTCGTATTTTATTTATTAACAAAACGCAGTAAATACGTAGTTCGATTGTTTAAAAGATTTAAATTTGTAGTGACTTTTGATATATTAATTAAACGATAAATAAGCTTTTCAGAAGGAAGCTATAATTTCGAAGCAATACACTAATAATTATTGTGTTTAATATTTTCTCAATTTGTTGGCGCTTTAATTATTTCTAGAAATACATTTAAAACTTGTTGATTTAAAAAAGAAACTATGTTGGAGCTTTTAAATAGACCTTCTAAGTTCAAGCTTTTATAAAACAAGAAATCTAAATTTTTGAAATTTAAAAACTTAAGGGATTGTAAATTAATTTTTTAAAGTTCAGCTAGTTATTTATAATAAGCTTTAATCCCGAATTTTTTTTTTGTATTTCACAACCGCTTTTATTACTCTATTTAACGATTTAATTAAATTTAATTTTAAGCTCGATTGGAAAAAGCTTTAAACAAAGAAATAAAAGACAAATACTTTATGAAAACAATCCGAAATATGAAAACACAAAGAAAATTTTTTGTCAGAGCTGATTTAGCATTGAGTATTTTTATTTTATATTCATTACAGACTCATATAATATTTTAAAACTTACTACGTAGCTTGTGGCTAAGCTGTAATTTATATGTTGCAATAATTTCAAAGCTCAATTTATATTGTAAATTTTAACTTGGCTGTACACTAAATGCTCTAAGTAATTTTTTTAAATGTCGTGCTTTTAAAATCGCAGTATAAATGTAAGCTTTTTCACAGTAGTTTTCTCAATTGGTGAATTTATATATTTGTGAATCGTTAAAAACGTATTTCATAGCTTTAGGCTAGATATAGTAGATATGCCGAAAAAAGCACCAAAATTGTTTAAAAGCTTTAAAGATTTTAAATTTAAGAACTATTATAAAACGATCAGCAAGTAAATTTCAAACAATTTTTAGATTGGTTTAGACCATACTTGTCTATATTATTTGACAGGTTAGTGCCTTCCTTTATTTGTTTTCTTAAAATTCAATTATACCTTCTTTACTGTAAACCAAAACAGAAAAATATCGAAAAGCGCAAAAACCTTGCAAACGTGCTTTAGTGTGCAAACCAACTGCAAAACATAAAAAATAAAAACCATAAACAAAAAGTTGGAGGTGGAATATTAAATGTAAAATGATTGTGTACAATCAATGTACGATCACACAGTACTGCACACACTAGAACACCGAAAAAATACAACAAGAAACGATAAATAAAATAATAATATTAATAATAAAATATTTTTTAAAAGAAAACGATTATTCTTAATATTATTATTATTGATGATCATGATGATGATGATTTCGTTTGATCGCATGAGAATAAATTTTTTTATGTTGGTGTATATGATATACGTATATGTCCGTGTATAATATTCAATAGATCGATCATCGATCTTCCAATATATACCTATATAAAAAATTTCTTGAATTCTTTATTATTAATAATTTTTTTTTAAATAAAATTGCATTCCATCTCTCACTTTAAAAAATAAAAGTTTTTAACTTTTCTATTTTTTTATTATGATCAACTCGACACAAAATAAAAATCGGAAAATTAAAAAGCTCACGTCTTCGAGTTGTATTTTTTTATGTTTTAGGTAAAATAAAAAAAAATAATAATAATTTATATTATATACTTGCTATTATTATAAAATTAATTTCATGAATTTCGAAATTCTTATAATTTTATTGTTGTAAGAAGAAATTTTTTTTTTAGTTTTTTACTCTTCAACTTGTCTTATGGTTTTTTTACTCGTATAATAAATAAAAATATAATAACATTTTAGTTTCACTACAAATATAAACATAATATAAGCGCATAACCGAAGGAATCTTCTTGTGCTTTTCTTACTTCTTAAATGTTATAAATTTTATTTTTTAACGACAAGAAACATAAACGACAACTACTCGTATATGTGTTGTATATTATATGGTGGAAAGGTTATGTGCCATACCAGACCAAACGAAATAATATTTTCCGATTTTATTTTGTATAGTTTAACCCTGGTTTGGTTGGGTGGAACTACAAAGACGTGAGCATTTGCGCATTGATACTATGTGCTGTGGAATATTTTGAAGTGTATGGTTCTCCTTGATTATTTAGCATTTGGTGCAGTTTAGCAGTTAAGTGTTAGACTGAAAGTATAAATAATTCAGGGAGGGAAGGAATGGGGGTTTTCCACACAATACGCACTATTAATTAGCTCAAGCGAACGCAATCCTATTTTAGATTTAATTTTAATAAATTACACATTTTGTCATTTATGGCCGTTTTGTGTCAAATTAATTCAATTACAAATTTAATCCCTAATCAAAATGATTAAATTTAATTAAATATTAATAGTCATAAAAAATCGTAGATGCAATCAAATATGTAGTAATAAATTTAAGCCATAAAAAGAATTAGTTGTGTGTCGATTTATAATCTTAAGGTTGTTTAATAAAAAAATGTTAAACTCATAATAATTTATGAGTTTTAAATTCTATTTCAATAATTTAAAAAGCTTTATTTGTTTTTATTTCTCATATTCATTTTTTTTAAACGATAAAATTGCAGCATATATAGGCACGCCGAAGTATATGCAAAACCATACTTAAAAACGATTTATTTTTAATAAGCTTTTTGCAACTACTAAAACCAACCAATAGATGTTTCTATAAATAAAGTTATAAAATCAAGAGAAAATTTTTTGTACGTTTGGATCACGCTCAAAAATTAAATTAAATAAAAATGTTTTAAAGATTCAAAAACAAACATCTTCAGTTTATGTGGAAGACTTCATCAATCTTCGAAAAAGCTGCAAATTTAAAAAAACCATCAATAAAAATTTATGTTAAGAACCACTACTAACAATTAATTTGTTAAATTATGTATTCAACATTTGGTTAAATCTTAAGAACTTCTTGCGTAAATTACTGTCATCTACAGTTCAGAGAAACTGTCGACATAAATTTAATGACGTATCAAGCAGTACTGCTTGGTATTTCATGCACTTTTTTCTACTTTCCAAATTGTACTTACTTTTAACTTAATTTTTATTGAACTGAATTGTCACCCCGAATCCACTACTCGTGCCATTTGCCGTTTCATGTGACACATTTATTACCAAAGCATGTAGTATGTTTAATGCGTTAATTTTTCTAGTCACCTCAAAATTTCACAATTGTTTAACTAATTTGTTATACGACTGGAAAGCGACTGTAGGCTACTGCACGACTATGAGATTTTACCCGCGATCCCAGACTGAAGTTACCAACCAGTAGTTTTTGTTCAATAAATTTCGTGTACAGTTTTTGACATTTCGCTCATTCGATTGCAATTTTTGGTCATTATGTATTTTTATTATCATCGAAAAACTTGTTGCATATCTTTATTTATATTTATCAATTATTCCAGAAATATTAAATTCTAGCCGTGTCCTACAAATGAGATCCCTGTATTAATCCAGCTGCAGAAACAAGAAGATACCAAACTCTGAGATCTAGTGGTATGAGAATTTCAAACACTTTCATCAGGTGTCGCGGGATCCCGGTTTTTATTTTCATCGCAATCAACTTCAATTTTAAAATACTGATATGATTAGAAAACCTTGATCAGTACCTTCCAATTATAATAGAGGATCCGTTTAATTTTTTAAATAAAGACTAAATATATATATATATATATATATATATCAGTTTGATACGGCCAATGAATGCCTAAAAAAGTAGAATGAAAATAAAATTAAATCATTGGTTGAATTCGGTATTTTCTTAAAGAAGAACTTTAAAAAGCTTTTCAATTAAATTTTGTGTTTTTGCAAATTTAAATTATAAAAATTTAACAGGTTGTGCAATGTTGTGCCTCCGATAAATATCTGCTCACATTTATTGAAGTTTATACAAAGTAATTTTACCATACGTATACAATTTTTAAACATTTCGTATCGTCTTTCTTAAACCTATCCTAAAAACAAAAAAATTTGGTGGACGTTAATCGAAATTTTCACAAGTTTTTCACAAGTTTTCACAAATTTTCACAACAATACCTTATCAACTGAGATAAAAATTGTTAAATCGTGCCTGGTTCATTCCAGATATACAAAAAGTTCGAAGAAACTCTCTTGACATTAGGGACAAATTTAAATAAGATAAAAACCACCAGAGCTCGCATGTTGATTAGCCCAGTTTCGATATTTTCGTTCCAGAATCTATTATAGGCTTCTGGCCATACATGATACTACTATGTTTATATCATGTATGGTTCATTTAAGTTCCACACACATGTTGGGCTAAATAAGACCAAAACCACCCAAGGTCGTACCTTGACTAGAAAAATGTCTTTATTTATTTTTGGATTTTATCTTTTTAAATTGCGTTTGTATCTAGCATGGACCAAGCATGATGAATTAATCAAGTACTAGTATCATCTATAGCTAAAAACTTATAAAAAATAATAATAAAATTTAGCCGTTCAACATTTGACGAGTGTTCAACATTTCGAGTGGTTTCTATTCTATTTAATCCTGTTAATGGCAAGTAATTTCTTTAAACTATGAGCATCCTTCAACGGACCAAGCATGATCTAAAAATATTAGAGTTAGCTATGGCCAACCCATAACCCTTGACGTATTATGGGTTATAGGTTTTAACTTTATTAATGTTGAAAGGATTTTCAAGACAAACTGCGTGTGCTTCTTGAATAGACCAAGCAAGATCTAAAAAATACACTCCGCTCCACTTGAATAGGGCCAACATAATGTTTTAATCATTTTTCCAATTTATTATTTTCATTTTGTTTAGAATCATTCTTTTTTATGCGTTGTTGGAAACAGAATTAAATGCCACAATCAATTAATGAGATTCATTCATCTCTGAGAGTAAAAACAATATTTTGTTGAATTTTGTTTAAAATAAGAAATACGAGTTGTTTCTTTTTAGTTGTTCACTTGAATGAGGCCAACTAAAAACGATATAATAATGAACAAAACAAAGCGATAATTTAATCAGAAAAACTTAAATCCAACTTCTTAATTCCTTTTAAACAAAACAAAAAACTAAAATTGAATTTTTAGTAGTTCGTACTTTCACAGATTTTTAAAATCACTTAGTTAATTCGATTTTATCATCTCTTTAAGTTACTGATTATTTTAGAACTCTTTTCCTTCCTCGCAAATTTTTTCATCCCCAAAAGTTTTCTATAATGTTCAAATCTGATGAATATGGAGGCCACAAAAAAATTTTAATATTTTAGTTCTCAAACCACATTGAAATGTTCATTGTAATGGTCCAAAAATTTTCGAAAATCTTAGAATTTTATTTTCCAGAATTGCTTTGTAGAATATATCTGCCTGTTGGAAAAACTAAATCATTGGTTCCATACCATGAATAGCACCACGGGCCAAAATACTGCCTTCTCTGCTGTGATACCGATTCAAAAACTTTTCAACATTCTTAAATCGTAAAAATAATAGTTGTAGCCCTCTGGCCCGTTTAAATAATAGTTTCTTCATTGCTGAACTCCATAGTATGCCATTCATTATTCCACGTCGCATACGCTCAACAAATCACCATCCGAGTTTCTAATTAATCAAAGTAATTTTAATTTTGAAATTGCCTGGCTCGTGACTTACTATTTTCGTTTACTATCATTTAGTTTGGAAAATTTGGTTTTCAATTTAAATATTTTCGACAAATTTTCGATATTGCTGATGTCGATTTAGGTTAACTGATTGCTGTTAATTTCAATATTTTTTTTGTGTTACAATATCGCATTAGTTGACAGTTCTATTAATTCATCGACACGTGTTTAAATTTAGCAGAGATTAAGGAAAATGTGTTCTCCCGAATGTATGCAATATGTTGACAATGCCGCTAATCAGTCTGGACATTCACAACAAAACGTTCAGGATTTGTTTGTCAAATGAAACCTTTTCCAGTTGGAGAGCTTCATAGCACACATTTGAAAATTGGATCTAAACTTTTAAACAATTCTGTGTCATTATGCTCGGAAAACTTTATAATCAGAAAAAGTAATTTCTTAAATTAAACGTCAATTAATTAATCGGAACAAAATGGGTATAGCCGACTTTATAAAAAATCTGATTCTCCCTACAAGGCAAAACTACGCAGCAACAGCTAAGTGAACTGATTTAAGATAATTTTTGAACCCACTCACTCTTAATTAAATCAACAAATTTGGTCAATGCATTAGAAAACGGAGAAATGGTTTAAAAACGCCAATCAAAAAATAACAAAAAGCCATAATCGTCATGGTCTACGAATTATCTACATATACTATACCAATTGTCGACATTGTCAACGCAAAACTCAATTGTCTACTATATTTTCACACAATTTTGAAACACGCATAGATGCACAATACTGATACTCTGCAGTTAAATAAATTAACCGAACCTTTATAATCACGATGACCTTTACACGCTGTGCTTTTGATTATTCAGATATTCACAGATTTTCAATTTAATTTTTAGATATAGCAAATATCCAATTATCAAACCATTTTTAGTGGATATCCAACATTTTTGATTAACCGAATTTAAATTATATAAAAAATTAATTATAATTCAATTCTAGGTGATTTAAAATATAATTGGATTTCAACTGATATGCCAAATAAGAAACGAACCCATTTTACTCGAATTATGGTTTAACTTAGATTCCTAAGAATTCAAACAATTTAAAACGGTAAACACAATTCTTGTGACCAGAATAGGGCGAACTATTAAGAGTTTAAGATTAAATTTTTTTAGCTCAGAAATGTTTATGTTAAGCTAGTTTGGATTTGTAAAATTTCAAATGTGAGCGTTTGCGCATTGTTAGTACGTGCAGTGGAATATTTTAATGTGTATGGTTCTCCTTGATTATCTTGCATTTGGTGTAGTTTAATACTAAATTCAAAGTAGTTATTCAGGGAGGGGAGGAATGGGGGTTTTCCACACAATGTGCACTATTAATTAGCACTAGGGAATGCCATCAGATTTAAGCTTAAATTCAAATAAATGATAAATTTTATCATACTTATTTTGTATCAAACTTATTCAATTACAAATTTAATCTTTAATCAAAATAATTTTAATAGTCATATAAAAGATCGTAGATGGAACTTAATATGTAGACATAAATTTAAGCCATGAAAATGAAATAGATTTTCAAATTAGTACTCGACTTCAGAATTTTATAACAGAATTTTTAAGAACTGAATAACGAATATACAAGAGCCATAGGGCCTGCTTTTAAAAGACTAAGCTGTTATTTCAAGCACACATCCCACAAAAATACGAAACTGGCCAGGAGGTTTTGTCTTGTTGAGGTTATTGAAAAATTGAAATTTGTCACTTAGAACCACATTTAAGCCCATTTGGCGGCTAAATTTATAGAAAACAAAAGTGAGCACTAAATTAAATCCTCTAATTTATTCATAATATAGCAGCTTTAAGTGGACTAAAATGGACAAACGTTCAAAAACAGGGTCTTAAGCATTTCTACACTAGAAAGCTTTTTCTCATAAGCTACAAAATCATTCAATGTTGAATTTTCTAACTAGAATTATCAAACATTTTATTGTCATCTATCCAAAATAAAGAACATGTACATTTCTTTGAAGCGCCGGTTTTAATATTATAAATACTATTTCTAATGGAATAATAAATAGCTTGGTTCCATACCATCACCGGACTGGCCTATTTAAGTTTTGAGGAATAAATTGTTACACAACGCCTCATTAAAAGAGGAACGTGATATCAATGGCTGCGTCACATAAGAAATGACACTTTTATATAAAATCGTACTTATACCTGGCTGAGCTAAGCAAATGTTAGCATTAAGCATGATAGCAATTTAGTGTGTGAAAAACGTTTTCATAGACGTAATTATTAATTTATATATTTGAATATAACGATACCATATGTTTGACAGACGAATTCAATAGATTTAAAAAAGAGCTTTTCAAAACTCTGACCAAATTACTGAATAAAACTAGTGTAGTCTAAAACTGTGCAATACATTTAATAGCCATGCCTAATCGTAGAGAATCCAATGCATTCACCAAGGTTGAGTGTTTGGCATGGAGTGGTGGCGTAATTGGTCCATTTATCTTCAAAAATTCTGCTGAAAACTCCGTCACCGTCAATGGCGACGATTATAGCCATGCTTACCTTCTTTTTATAGCTTCAAATCGACGCTATGTAAACAACCTTTGGTTTCAACAAAATGGCACCATATGCTATATGCAGCAGCCGAGAAGAATTCTTGTGCGCCAAATTTCACCACCAAATATAATCGGCCGTTTTCGAAATGTGAATTGAGCTGTGATTTGGCGCCGTTAGACTTTTTGTATGGGTTTTCGTTAAAATTAGATGTTATGTAAATAATTCAGAGACAATTCTAGCGTTAACAGACAACAGTGCGACAGTTATTTGCAAAACAGGCGCCGAAATCATCGAAAAGTTCTTAAAAACTGAACTCACTGTATGACTTGCTGTAACGGCAGCAGAGGGGAGCCACACGAAAGAAATTGTTTTTCCTTAATAAATCGGAGACTCTGATCTGCACAATAAAGAAAAAGTTTCGACAAAATAATGTGATTTTGATCACAATTTTGATCCGAAATAATTAGCCAAACATTTTGTTTAATGTGGTGGTTTAAATTTTTAATAATGCAATAAAAATGAGTAATCTTTCTTATTCTTAAAACTAAAAGTTAAGTTAAAAATAAGAAATATATTTCTTTCAATTTCAAGTGAATTCAAATCTAAGCACTTTTAGTATATTCATTTTTTTAGCAAAGATTATGTTATCTCATCAAACTGTGATCATCAAATACAGGGTGTCCGCCGGGAAGGTATACTACTTTGTTTGTTTATAATTTTTGATTAAATGAAAGAGAATAGATCTTATATTGATAAATGTTTTATTTACTGTCGGCAATTATGTATGGAATGCAATATCAGATAAATGTCCGCCTCTGTTAGCCTCACAAATGCGAGCCCTTTTGAGTACATTTTTCATTACATTCTCACACATTTCACGCGGTATTTCATTAATTTCAACACGAATATTTTGTTTTAGTTGCTCAAGCGTTTCTGGTTTGTTTGCATAAGCCTTGCTTCTTAGATATCCTCACAAAAAGAAGTCCGGAGCAGTCAAATCAGGCGACCGTGGAGGCCAATCAACATCACCATTTTTTGAAATAACTTGTTGTGGAAAGAGTTCTCGCAGTAATTCCATTGTAATCCTGGCTGTATGCGATATGGCACCGTCTTGTTGATACCACGTGTTAATCAAGCCCAAAGCATGCAATTGTGGTGTTAAAAAGTTTTCAATCATATCACGATATCGCTCCTCATTCACAGTTACCGTTACGCCGTTTTCATTTTCAAAGAAGTAAGGTCCAATGATTCCTCCTGACCAAATTGCACACCAGACTGTCACTTTTAATGGATGTAAAGGTGACTGATGAATAATTTGAGGGTTTTCCGTTGCCCAGAACCGGATATTCTGTTTACTCACATATCCATTTAAATGAAAATGTGCCTCGTCACTCAATATGATTTTTTCATGAAAATCGGGGTTGTCATGGGCGAGCTGTAACATCCTATTGGCATATGTACGGTGGTGCAAATGGTCTTGTGGAAGAAGCTCTTGTGTCAACTGAATCTTAAATGGAAACAAATGCAAATCCTTGTGCAAAATTGTGGCCAAACTTGTTCTTTGAAGACCAAGCTCCTGAGCACGGCGTCGAATTGAGGTTGATGGATTGTTCTGAACTCTTTCTTGAACAGCAGTAATGTTTTCAGCCGATCTTGCAGTACGTTGTGGCCCATGCTTGGGCCTATCACTTACAGACCCTCTTTCTTCGAAATCATTCACTACACGATAAATAGTGCGTTTTGTTGGCACGTTGGTTCTTCCAAAAATTTCACGTAACTTTCTCATCGTCACAGTAATCGATGATTGATTTTTATAAAATGTTTTAACGATTAAAACACGTTGGTTTATCGAATATTTTTCCATAATAAATTTGCCACGTGTGTACTTCACGACTGCCAAATATGAACTGTCAAGACTAACGTTTACCAAAATGGCGGCAAAACAAAGTAGTATACCTTCCCGGCGGACACCCTGTATAAATAGTAACCACCAATTGGTTTGGCCAATTATAATACAAAAAACTACAAATTGTTTCTAAAAAGTATGAAATCACTAATTTGGTCACGTTGTGACTTTAAAGGGAACGGAGAACATGAGATGCTGAAAGAAAGGATTTAAAACAAAATATGTTAAAATTAATTCAAAATTTAACTATTAATATTCTTGACTATGGACCAATTTTATCTGATTAAGATTATAATACTACAAATTTTCTGAAAATGCTTTCTCTCGGAAAAAGTATCAAGATCTTATGAAATCGTGTAAAATTAATCTGTAGCGTTTATTTTTCAACAATCGGAGAGATAAAAAAAATGAACACGTAATATCTGATTGGCGTAACTATACAAAACTTGCAACTTAAGTCGTCCTTTAAACAGATGGAAAAAGCTATATGCCAAATATGATATAGAAATTTGCTACAGTTGCATAAGAATAACTTTTTTAGTATATTTTAGTATTAGCCGATATTAAGAACACATCACTCCGCCTGGAACTGTTGTACACTAAAAAGTTCGCCCCGGTTCAGCAGAAGCACCAGTATTTCTTATTTTTGTGTAAGATAAAAAAATCCGAAAAGTCAAAATTTTGATTTTTGAGCAAATGAACAATGAGATGAACAACGGCAGATTATCTGAAAATGAGATATCTCAATTGTAGATTTAACTCAGTCATATAATTTTACATGGGCTGGATACAATATATTCGTGTTATTTTAGGTTTATGTCTAATATAATCGATTTTAATAATATTCCATAATTTATTAAATTTCACACAATGAAAATAGAATAAACTAAACTGACAATTAGGGTACAGACTCAAACTAAAAAATATCTACTGAAAAGTAGACAGAAAATGTTCACTTTCCTAATCTTGAGACATCAAAATGTTTTTAGTAATATATTATGCATCCAGCCCATAATATGTGTGAGGCCTACTATTTTATAGTGAGGACAATTTTACATGGGCTGGATCAGAGCCTTCTATAGTAGCTACTGGCCTGTGACAACATTTATTTTTTGCTGATGACGTCCTTGTAAGTCGACAACTACAGGGCAGCATAATTAAGTAAAATTAATACACCTTGCCTCCATATTACGACGGCAATAAATTTGACGAAGTTAACAAAAATCTAAATTATTATATAATATATTATGAACAATTTAAATGTAATGAAATTTCTTAGTTCATAAATTGAATTTTTCTTATCAATGTTCAAGAAAATAATTTAGAGAAATTCGCCTATTTATATAACGTTATACAAAGTTTTAGTGTTACAAAAATATAAATACAACCGTGAGAGCGAAAAGAAAATTATATGACCGTTTTGCTTATATTTTGATTGTGTCCGAATTGAGTGACAAATATTTTCTAGCAAAAATATTTGACACTGAGAAAAGAATTGAACGTGAAAAGATTTTTCAGATTCTAGATTTAATATATAGCATCTCTAATTCTAAAAATAAAAATAATGATTACACTTACATTGGCAATTGCTACACTTATTTTGTCTAATTTCGATTTTTGTCTACTTTTTATTTATTTGTTAAATTTATTTCATTGCTTAATTTATTTATACAATTTTCATTTATATTTTTTATTAATTTTAAAATCATATTCATATTTTATATACTTGTTTGTAAAATTTACTTTTAAATTTACTTTGTATTTGCTATTTGGAAAAAATTGTATTTACTGTATAGGCTTTTTATATTTGTTTTTCAGAAATTAATATAAAAATGTTCATTAGCTTTGAAAATGATGTCGATGGGACATCGAAAGCTCAGTCATTAAATTGTTTTATTTTATTTAAAATAAAAACGAGCCCTAATCCATTAACAACTTTATTAAAATTATTGGCTCAATAAATAATTTTTAATTTCAACTAAATATATTTAGTAATGTAATTTTCCTTTTGGAAATTTATCTGCCATCTGCATAATATACGTTGAACTGTCGACTTAGCGTGTTGTCATCAGTTGGAGTAAGCGGCCAGTAGTTTAGAAAGCATTTGTGGGATGCACTCATTACACTACAAAGTATTCCTGCATTCGCAAGTCACCATCATCCCACAAGAAGGGTTCAATACGCAAGAAATTACAAATCTTTATCTATATTTATATACAACGATGTCCGATATCTTCGACAAGTATCCCGATAAAAAATATCAATCAGCGTTGAAAATTTTAGCCGAAACAAAATCGGTTCCGTTCACTTATTCTGAATTGGATATGTGCATGCAGAATTTTGAACGTTTGGGCAAAAGCGTGTCTAAAGTATATTCAGTTTTACTAATTGCCACCATAGACATTTTATCAACATAAAATGCTAAATTTCAAGAATTTTATTGAGAATGAACAACAATTATCATTTTTACGGGATCGTGTCAAGCCAATTACGAATATGGCGGCAACTCTACCTTATACAATATCGGACGATAAAAACAATCGTTTGGTACAAACAAAAATTGGGAGCTTTTAACAGTTTGATTTATTTCGAGTATTTTTTCGAAGTTTGAAACAACGACCAAAGTTACAGTTGTGCCAGAAAATCTAATTACGAAAAATGAAATAGGGAAAGATCAAAAATGGGCTCATCTGTCTAATATATAAGCTATTTATTAAATGCTACATAAATGTTGGGCAAAGAATAATTTGCTAAAAAAATATACAATTCAAATAAGTCAAATGATCGACGACGATCCACTAATTCCCCTTTCTTAGAGAAACCACACCTTTCCAAAAACAAAACGAAAATTAACTAAGTACATACTTTAGATTTCTATCGCACAGTCGACAACTTTTACCCTTTCTTTATATAATATGCAACAATTTATATCACATTTCCGTGTTTGCATTAAAACCAATTTATTATCTAATACAAATGTAATATTTGTGCACTACAATCTTCGTATTTACTTGGTGGTATGATACTCAATCGCCACTTGTTGTCCACCATCATAATAATAATAATTGTAATAAACATAAATATAAAATAAATTAAATTGCCCTGTACCACAAGAAGACTATATATACGTACAGCTAATATCGACAAATTCCGGATACAAAATAGTATACAACAATTTACACAACGATCACCACACCGCTTCATCATCATGATCATCATCATCCGTATGAAATTCCATTACTGTTAAAAAGCACAAAAAAAAACAGTTTGTAATAATAATCATAATATTTTCTTTTCTTTTATTATTATTACTATTTTTTTTTTTTTTTTATTTTTTAATTTCCATTTCATGATCTTCAATTTCTTTTTGTATAGTATAAGACGAAAACATAAAAATAAATAAAACGAAATGATCAAAACAAAAACGTTAAGAGGTATACACAACACATACAGTACATAACCGGTTTTCGCGCGCTTTTCTATACTCTACACGTTTAAAACAATAATATAAAAAAAAACACAATCTGAAGAAGAATTTCTTTTTTGTCCGCTCCGTATCCAGGTTCTACCCGTCGTCTTACACAAAAATAATAACAAATTTAAGGAAAATAAGAAAAACGTGTGAAACAATCGCGAATACATTGTTGTTGTATTAATTTTGCTCCGCTTTTGATTGAAGATCACTTGATCAATGTATCCGATATGATGATGATGATGATGAATATATTGTCGATCGCGAAACATAATATCTGAGTGGGCATTTAGCGTGTTTGGGTGAAATAAAATTTTATATTTTATATTTTAATAATTTGTTAGAATGCAGCGACTTCTGTATAGGCATGCGCGCAACCAAAGCAGCTGCGGTTACACAGTTTACGAATATCAATTAATTTCATGCAAATTTTATTTGATTTTTTTTTTTTGATTTTTGGTCGATCTTCATCAAATAAGAAGCGAAACGGACAATAAAAGAAACGAGTCAGCGACGATGACAACAACAATTTATTTTTAAAGACAATAAGATCAGCAAACTTAAAAAGAATTATATAAATAAAAATATATAAAATTGTTTCACGAATTTGTATTCTTATTTCGTCGTTGCACTGTGTGGTACTTATGCGCGAAACTTTCACAAATTTGTAATTTTTTATAATAAATATGGAATTTAAGAGCGCACACTTCGGTATTGAGGTTTCTGCATAATATTTTAAGGACTTTTGAAATTTTGATTGATTTGCTTCATCATTAATGCTGATCATATGACACGGTTGTTTACTGTTATTTAGCGCGGGAACTTTTTCGTTCTGTAGTAAATAATATTATTTATGATTAAGTTTTATATATAACACGAAATTTATTCGAGTTTTGAATGTTATAATTCGAATATCGAAATTGAAATCTTGTACCCAATATTTTATTTTTTAAATGTGTAATACATATATTCGCGTTGCCTACAGGTAGTGCTAGTACATCGCGACACAATAAATCTGTTTTAAGGAGTTATTCGTATAAGTACGAGTTTCGATAAAGGCTTATGATGGTTGGTAGCCGCAGTATTCCAAATACCGATTTAAATAATTAATATCTCGCAGCAAACAGATCGTCTTACATGACGATCACCAATCAGTAAAATTCTGTGATTTTCTTGTTAATTGAACCATTTTATGGTTGTACATATTTCTTACTCTGCATCTGATAAAGTTTTAGCAGTTTTAGGACAGTTTTAAAACAAGTTTTAAAGCGATTAATACTAGATACACAGTTCAATTTTTAGATAACATAAAGAGATGTCAAACTGATAATCTACTACAATGAACAACAAAAATAGAAAAATTTAAAACATAAAAAATGTTCATATAACATAATCGGTAATAATCCTTATAAACGCGGTAGTTTCCAAATTTACCGCTGGAAATTACAGGCAATATAACCTCGAGCCAACATTATATTTAAATTTGTTTAAGATGTAATCAATTCTAACCAGAACTTATAAGTTACATACAATTTAATATAGTGGTAACGCTGTATGTAGAACGTCTAAAATCGGTTAGGCAAATGGCCAGAGAATTGCAGATGAGCATTAGCAATGTACTCAATTTAAAATACAAATGGGATCGATGGCTCGAATTTCATAATTCCACTTTTTTAAAAATCCTGCTAACAATAGCTCGTTTTCCAAAATTTCGCTTTTTAAAGTTTTGCATTTCAAAATCCTGTTTTTTCTAAAATCTTCAATAATCGAGATTTTTTATATTAAAATTTTTTTATTAGCATTTTTATTAAGAACGCAGTCGTTTCTTGACCAATCATTGTCAAATTTAGATTATTGGATGACATTTGAATTTTAACATATACTTTACAAAAATGTTTGGGATTAAGCCATGATCAATGAAACAACAACAGCAATTCCTAAACCAATAATTTTAAAATTTGTTGAGGTAAATTGGAGAAAGATCCTAACATGAATTTTGCATAAAGTTTTGGAAGGGAACCTAAATTCCAAAACCACACTTTACAAAAACATTCAAAATTTCATTTCACAAATTACCATAACTTAAAAATAAAAAATTCCAATAGTGTAAATTAGTGTTATTTTGGAAGGAATTCCAATTTACAGAATTTCAATATTCATCAGTCTAATATATCTAAATTTATTTAATTTGTTTAATTTCATTATTTTAATAAATTAATACACGAACTCGATTTCAGCTTTTGGGTTGGATACGATTCGCTAAGTCCAGAATTCCAAAATCGAAATTCAAAATTACAAAGAAACAAAATTTCACAAACCAAAATTCCAATAAAAAAAATCCATTAAACAAAATTCCTATAAAAAATTCCAAATTTTAAAAATCTTATACACTAAATTCCACTTAACTTCGAATTTTGATTTTAAAATTTAGGCCAATTACATTTTGTTTTTTGGAAAGCCACCCTTTCTCCAGTTTTTTACCAGATTCAATACTGGTTGTTGTGATTCTTGAAACAAGGTTGAGTCTTTTACAAGCAGTGAGCTGTTCCCCTAGGAGAAATGCTTTTACCAGTTTCATATTTTCATGGGCATAAAATGGAATTTATTTTGGAATTTTGTATTTATTATTAAATTTTTTTTATTGGAAATTTTGCTTTTTAGAATTTTTATTATAGAATTTCGAATTTCGAGATCTGGATTTTGCAAATCTTTGAGCAATTCTTAAAAATTATTTTTAAATTTGGTTTTCGAAAATTCGGCAATGGTGAAAAAAATTATTTCTTTACTAATATTAATCTAATATTAATTTGAATGAAGATTTTTTTAAATTGCTTTTTGATTTATTGATTTCGCCATAAAAAATTGAAAGAAACTGTCTGGCTAAAGTTCATCTCAATAGCTCAGTGCTTGACAAACCAAAGACCTTAGTTTGTTAAGAAATAATCTAGATCGTTTTATTTCGACTAGAAACCCAAATTTCTTCAAATGTTCATGTTACAATCTCAATTCGTCTAACCAATAGACTCTCAAAATATTATGGTAATGTTTAGGATCAGTCAGTAATACTTTGAGTTCCTGAGCAAGATAAAAAGCCTATTATAATGAGGTTGCGGAAGCCTCTAGCATAAGATAACTATTTTAACTTAAACTATTGGGTTAGCCTGAATCTAACAGGTTTATTCCAACACAATTTTTAAAAGTTTAAAATGCAAATGGAATTCAAAGCTCGAATTTTAAAATCCTGATTCTCAAAATCCATCTTTTTTCTAAAATCCTAAACAATCCTTCTAAAAAACGAGATTTTTTTAAACATAATATTAAAAATTTCTATTAACTTTTTTATTAAGAATTCAGTCGTTTCTTGACCAATCATTAAATTCGGATTAACGGGATGAGATTTGAATTTTAACGTACATTTTTCAAAAAAATTTTGAGTTAGGCCATGCTCAATGAAACTAAGCCATTCCTAAACCAATAACTATTAAATTTGATAAGCAAAATTGGAGAAACATTGTAATATGAATTTTGAATAGTTTTGAAAGGGATCGGTTGTCTATTTTTGAAAATAAGAAAAGCAACTGACCTAAACTCCAAAATCACATTTTACAAAAACATTAAAATTTCATTTTAGAAATTACTATCACATGAACACCAAAATTCCAATAGCGTAAATCAAAAATGTATGTATGTATTTTAGAAGAAATTACAACTTACAAAATTCTATTATTCATCAGTCAAATGTTAATTGCAACATTTCGCAAAAAATTCTTATTATTTTTATTTTAATTTTTCTAACAAAATAATACACAAACATAATTCCAGTTTTTTGGGGTTGGTGTCCAACCTCCAGGCGCCAAGTCCAGGATTCCAAATCGAAATTTCAAACCCAAAATTCTAAGAAAAGAAAATTCCTATACAAAATATCGAATTTAAAAATTCTTATACAGAAAATTTCAAAATGTATTTCATTTAATGGGAACGGAAACAATTCCAACTGATCTAAATTTCTAAAATCCCAATCAAAAAAAATAACCAATTCAAAATTGCAACTGAGAAAATTTCAAAATTTATTTATTAAAAAAAAAAAAAAAATTGATATACAAATTTCCAATTCTTCATTAGTTTAATAATATCCATAGCATTTTGCAAAAATTCTAATTGATTTATTTCAATTAATTTAATTATTATTATTTAATTATTTCCATTAATTAAATTTAATAAATAAATTTATTAAATTAAATTTAAATTTAATTTAATTTTCCAAAATCAAAATTGGATTTTTTTTGGATAATCGACCCGGTCCCATGTTTGGGTATTAATTTTTAAGAACAATTAAATTAAATTTAATTAATTGAAATAAATCATTTGAAATTTTGAATTTTGATTTTTATGGTATGGTATTTTGAAAAATGGAATTTTATATTTTCGTTAATTCTAGTGGGATTTTTTTTTGGATAACCGACCCGTTCAAATTCCATGGTCATAAACTGGAACTTTTTTGGAATTTCGTATATTGGAATTTTAAAATTTGGCATTTTGTATAGAAATTTTGTTTTAATTGGAATTTTTATTTCTGGAATTTTGTTTTTGGGAATCCTGATTTTAGAATTTCGTTTTGGAAGTTTTGTTTTTTGCAAATCGTACCCAGCCTCATATTTCCAAGGGCATATGTGTAAATTTTTTGAAATTTTGAATATTGGAATTTTGAAATTTGACATTTTGAATATAAATTTTGTTTTTTTTTGGAATGTTATTTTTAGGAATTGTTTTTATTGGAATTTTCGTTTCTGCAATTTTATGTTTTGGAATTTTGATTTTGGAATTTCATTTTTGGAATTTTGGATTTAGTAAATCGTACCCAACCCCACTTAATTTTGAGGTTTTATTTTTTAATTATGGTCAATTTGATTTTTTTTGGATAAGCGACTCTTATCGATTATCGGACTGTTCTCTGAGAAATATACCTATTCAAATTTGCAAACTTGTGCATGACAGTCATAAACAAATAAGAGTACTAAAACGGTTTTACCAAATTCCTATAATATATTAAAATTTAATCATGGATTTCTAAATTATAATTTATAGTAAAATTCTAAAATAAATTTCATTTTATGCCCATAAAAATATATAGTGCGCCTTTCATTTATTTTGAAGTTTAGGAATTTTGATTTTTGGAAATTTTTAATGAAGTTATGAAATTTGAAAATTCTGCAGGAAATTTGAGCAACTTTTTATTTTTTTTTTTCATATTTAGTATTCAGAAGCCGATTGCGGCAATGCTGAATAGAATTGGAGAACGGATATTTCTTTACTAAATATTGTCAAATTTGATTTGCCAGCAAAATTGGAAATCTAATATTAATTTTGAATGACGTTTTGCATTCTGATCATGTTAATTGTACATATTTACAATCGATAAAACATTTGTTTTAAACTAAATAAAAATATAATTAAAATTTGTTGATTAACAAGATATCGGGCGTTTATTTTTTAAAATACCGGTAGCTTTTTGATTTATTTATTTCGGTCAAAAAATGTAATAAATACAAAAAAAAATCGAGAGAAACTGCCCGGCTAAATTTCTTTCCCAATAGCTGAGTGCTTTACAAACTAAACAAATTTGACCTTAATTTGTTAAGAAATAACCTAGATCCTTTTATTTCGGTTAAAATCACAAATTTCTTCAAACGTTCATGATACAATCTCAATTCGTTTAACCAATAGGCTTTCAAAATAGTATGGTAATGTTTAGGACCAGTCAGTAATACATTGCATTAATAATAAATTGCACAGCGGCTCCAACACACAAAGTTTAATGGGTTAGAATTTCATAGTGGTTCTCTAAATCTAATCCTGACCACGATATGTTAAAAGCCTATTATAGTGAGGTGGAAATCTCTAGCATGAGACCCGTACAACAAATGAAATAACTAAAATAAATAAAAGAAGATAAATATTAAATGGTTTCATATAAATTTGATAGTTAGTTACAAAAATATTTGCATTTGCCGTCCGCGCCATAGTAGAGAAAAGTTGAAAATTTCTGTAGTATTGCATATATGGAAACATCGATTTGGACAGAGAAGTAATTCGATCAATTTTGCAATCATAACCAACAACTTGCGATACGGTGGCTTGCCTTTGTGCCATAGAACTTTTAATTTTTGCATTTGGGGAAATTTATCCCTTCAAATGCACCAATAACACCAGCAATATTCGCTGCTGTTGGTATTTTATTTCTCAAGATAGTCGACTGGTAAAATACCTTGTGCATCCCAATATATGGAGGTCGAAACCAAAAAAATCAAAATTTGTGTTTTAGGTCAACTCGAGTGGCGTTCACTGGCTTATATCAACTCAGCTGGCTTACGTTTTGATTCCGTAGTTAAGAGGTCTGGGTTTCTCATGGATTAATATTTATTCAAAATAATGTATACACAGTCCTCTGTGATTTGTTTAATTTTTTTATCTTTTTTGGAATAACCGGCGGAATCCGGCGCACAGGCAGGTCAGGAAATTTTGTGTTTGTACAGCCACGTTTTTTGCCAATTTTTTTGGGGGAAAACATTTCCTCGTTTTTGGACAAAATCAAATAGTGATAAGAAGAACTGGGAATCTAACGCATCAGTAATGTCATGGCCCAAAATAGACTTGATTTAAATTATGAAAATAGTTAAAGCAAATATCTGGTATACTACTGAACTAATCATTTTAGTTTTGATGTCTGTAACATCAAGAAAATTAATATTAAATTCACTTGGCCATCTCTTTGTAATTTTTTGTATTGGGATGTATACCATCCGATACTATTTGTTGAAGGAAAATGATTCCGACAGCAATCAATTTTATATGGTTTCTTGTTCTTTGGTGATGTGCTTCAGGCAATACTATAGTTGACAAATATTATCTTAATTTTGAAGGTTGTTGTTTTGTATGGGTACATCTTACTTGAATGACATCCAACGTAAAATTGAGAATAACTCCAATATCAGAAGTTGCCTGGTCATAATTTGATATATTTCGTAGATAATGTTAAAGATAATTATATAATTTTTCCCGGATTGCTAAAGAAAATATTGAGTTTGATGTGCTAAATCAGTAACACGTTTCCCTCACTCTTCTGCATTGCCATTAAAATAACAGATTATCTTGCTATTGTGAGCCACATCATTCTTAATAGATTCCATTCTGTTATCTTCGATTTTCAACTGCATATTTTAACCAAAATTTTTCATTTTAGAGTTGATATCCGTGTAAGATTTGAGAGAACTGACATACTACTTACATTTCACTTACACAAATGTGTGTATTTTACTCGACTGCGACCTGTATTTTAATTTAATAATCATTTGGCAATCTTTTTTGGTAAAAACTTTTCACGAGAGCGAGAAATAAAACGTTGTTCATAACAATTCGTCAAGCTTAGGCCATTAACTTTTACCAATAACAGGCCATTTCAAGAAATTTGAAGACTAGTAGCCACTTGACCCATGCTATGGAAGAGGTTCAAAATGGATAATATGCTCTTATATTTCTAAAAAAAATTATATTAACAAGATTTAGTTTCCTTTATATATACTTTAAAGACAGTTGATCTGGGAAATGAGTATGACTCCATAATCTATATTGTCGTAATATGATCATTATTGTTTCTTTTGAACAAATCAGCTAATTCGATCTACAAAATTGTTTTTTCTTTTTCGATGATATTTTCCGGTGTATTGTTTCTCCGATCGAGTAATGATATCATTAAATTTAATTAATTTGGAAATTGTATTCTTAAAATCGATTAAGATCGTTTATTAATTATTTTAAAAAAATGGTTTAAGTATTTTATTAGTGTAGGCCAACCAACCAAAAATAAATTGCTACCTCAATGCTTATCATAAAATATAAATTTTTTTAATTTTCGTGCAAATATTATATCGGAAATATCTGAAAAAACGACAGTGTTTTTTTGCCTGCTCGCAGACTTGCTAGAGCGGACAAACTTAACCAATTAACGCCCAAATGAAAAGTAAAAGTAATAATATTTTTATTAAAATTCGGTTCAATTATAGTTAAATTAAATAAGTGTTAAACATGTTTGACCACCTTCTGACTTTAGAAAGAGGCTCAATTGTGTCATAATTTGACGCCATTGTGCAAATACTATTGTCCACCCATTGCACAATCAGTATCTTGTTATTTTCATCGAACCGTACCATACAACAAAATCCATACAAACCATACAACAAAAACGATATAACCTCTTGAAGCTTTCTTCATTATTGTGTTGTCCTCAATTGAACATTTTTTAGACGGTTCTCTCTAATAGTACCGGTTGCTCAGATTTTCTTCTTTCTAAGAAGCTTCATTAGTTCTTAGGTAGAACCACTTTTGCTCCAAGAGTTTTAGTTGTACTGTACTTATTATTATTTTTTGCACAATATGTGTCAAACGCAAAGCAATATCCAGAAGAGCTGCAAAGCATCCAGTCTTGGTAGCCAAATCTTACAGGCTTTCCTCTAATAAACTGTTGGGCTAGTTGGTGACCAGAATATTTAATCATGGCTTCGTCTATTGATAGCTCTGTCTAAAAAATTCCGCACTGCATGAATTTGCTATTTAAAATATTCAACAAAGGACGAATTTTAAACATTTAATCATCCTTATTCAACAGTTCGTTATCGGCTAGATGTAAACATATCATTTTATTTCTAAATATCCATTTCTACTCATACACTTAGCGACCAGTTTTATTCTTAGGTCCTCATTGAGAGACCAGTAAATTCTCTCTTATTTTATGGTAGATTATGATATCTTTTGATTAGTAAAATCCCAATAAACGTTTTAGCTTATAGAGGCGATAGCGAAAAATTGTCGACAATATGCTGGATGACTGATTTATCAATAAATTTTTCGAACATTTCTGTGGGCGTTAAATTTTTTATTTCCTCGATAAGTTGCACTGTGCATATATTATAAGACGATTCAATTGAAGCTTCGAATGTGCTGTATTTTGAATAGGTTTTTTCCCGTGAATACTGATTGGTTTTCTTACGTTTTTTAGCACGAAATACGTTTAGAGGTGCATCGTCGCTTAATGAAAAAAGGTCATCTTCTAAGGTGGTGCAAATAATTTCAACTTAACCTGGCACATCATTTGGGATTTCTGTACATTTAAAATCGTTGTCGTCGTATTCTACTTCGTCTGTCAAATAATTAGGCTCCGGTGGTTACAAAACAATATCGTCTTCATTTTCATTATCACTTTACGCATGTAAAGCTTTGGGAAGCGTATTGAACAGCTTTTTGCCATAAAAGCTTTTAGCGCTAATTTCCGCAAAGTTCAAATTCATTTCTAAACAAAAAAAATTATTTTTTTTTATCCCGTTTTACTCATCCGAGTACAGTCAAATATTTTGTTTATTATCAATTCAGGAATAGTTTTTATTTTTACAAATTGAATTATAAAAACGAAGTTTATTATATATAAAAATAGTTTCATACACTGTTACAAATTTGTTGTTGAGAGAAAAGTGTTATTCTACATTGCGAGAAAGCAGTACCAGAGTAAAAAAGATGTGTACTCGCGTGAGTACGGCGTTGGTACGGCGTAAATTGGTTTAAATTACTTCTATTAGGTATTAATATTATCAGGTTCGTCGCTTTTTCATTTTATGCGTAGGGATTGATGTCTTTCATCCTTAAAATCGATAAAAATTTCGAAATTTTCCGGAATTTTACTAAATTTATCAAATATCTTCGCAACTTTTTAAAATATTTTCAAAATTACGTATTAAACAATATTTTATAACAGCGTTTAGAGCTTGGACTAAAAATAACAAGGCTTACACTTACCTAGTAAAATAAAGTATAGTAATCATCAAATATTTCGACTTCTAAGTTTTTTGCAGATTTACAATTCGGTATCGCCGCACGTCTGTGTCCTATTTACAGTACACAGTCCAAGTGGTTTAACTGATCTGATGAAACTTTATACATAAGCTTTTTATAAATTAAGAAATCCCAGTGAGACCAAAATCGGTTCTCCTGAAGTGGTTGCTTTCAT
Organism: Nephrotoma appendiculata; assembly: GCA_947310385.1. Classification (NCBI taxonomy): domain Eukaryota; kingdom Metazoa; phylum Arthropoda; class Insecta; order Diptera; family Tipulidae; genus Nephrotoma; species Nephrotoma appendiculata. The sequence goes on from OX371223.1 coordinate 282,131,289, forward strand.
GAGAGCTTTTATTGTTTTTAGCATATATTTTGAAAAGTGCAACGATATCAGCTCAATCGTTTTTCCAAAATTTTAGCGGAAATGACGATTTTTGACAAAAAAAAATAGTTTTGCTATAAAAATTCGGCTCTGTATAGTCTTGATGGATTGATTGATCATGGCGAAGTACATATTTAAGCTTTTTCCGCAAATTGGAAGATCTAAATATCTTTTTGCCGATATTTGTACACCGGAAGTGGTAGCTTCCATGCAGAAGTATAAAAGCTTTGGAAAAATGTTTTGAAAGGTATATGAAAAAAAATCGGCATACAGTCCAGACTGATTAATTAATCGGAATGAATCTTTATATATGTTTTTTTCATAAATTTAGAAATCCGAGTAATATTTGACCAAAATGTGTTTGAACTTGGCATCTGCATTATGAGCAAATCGACTATGAACTGAAAGAATTTAAATTTAATTTGCAACATTATCAACCCAGTTAATTTTTTCAAAATTTTACCAGAAATGACAATTTTTGACAAAAAACTATTTTTCAGTAAAAATTGGGCCTTGTGGCCCAGATGGAGCTTTTTCTCTAAATTAGGATATCCCAGCATCTTTTGGACGAAATTGGCCTAACAGAAGTGGCAGATCTCTCACATAAGACTTTTCGGTTTTGTAAAATATTTTGAAAATTATGTACAAAACTTCTGCATCTATATAGCCCAGAGATATCAGGGGTATTTGGTCAAAGTCGGGCAATGGAAGTGATACCATCCACAGGAGCTTTTTTGTTATCTACTAATATTTTTAAACTTATTTATCATTTTGTAAAAAAAATCGTATGAGCTTTTCAAGCTTTACAATAAATTTTTTATATTTCAATAAAAATGAGAACATTTTTATATTATTTTTAATTTTTATTTTGTGCTAGTTTCGAGAGTTCTCTTTTCGTCAGCTATTTTTACTATTCTCTCTTTTTTGCTTTTTTAAGGAAGGTAAAGTGTTTACGCGTCAATTTTTCGATGAATATTAAATTTTTTAACAAGGGTTGTTTACAAATTTAAGCAGGGCAAATGTTTTTTGATTACATAAGAAAATTTTTATCACAAATCCGATAGGTTAAATTTTTCGCTTTAGAAATTAAATGTGGTTTGTTCGAAATCTACATATGAGCCGTTTATTGTGAAAGTGACATAATTCCGTTTTTCTAAAAAATGATAAAATTGTATATTTTGTAAATTATTAATTTTTGCTTTAAAAAAGCTTTGTGCAAAGTTACCACTCCACTTACAATGAATATACAGCTAGTAAATTTTAGTACAAGCATAAATATTACTTTAACTTGAGGATGAGTCTAGCGGCCATGGCGATCAATCAATCACTCTACCAAATCAAATTAAAGTGTTGAATAAAACCTTGCAATTAATTCATGATCCTCTTGGACGTTGATTAGATGTAAAGTAGACACCATGTTAAACAAAGGTTACCTGTCCGTTTACTTGTATACAAATATGTATTAAAAAAAACACTCCATGCTCTCGTGCTTAGTCACGATTTTATTTTTATTTTCATTTTGATAACAAAATAACATAAGAACCGTTTTTTTCTGTTGTACATTTCGTAAAATAATAAAATAAACTTAACTTTCAACTTTCGACCAGTTTTCGTTATTTCTTACATTTTTTCTTATTGTAGTTTGGTATTGTATAAAGATATTCATATGTACATATATATATGATATATACAAACCGAACAAACAGCAAGAAATATTTAAAATATAATTTGTTGTGTTTAAGACACAGTTATGAACATTTTTCATTAATCCAATCATAAAATACTGATGCACGTGTAAATACGTCAGGTCGCCCGATTGCACAAACTATGGTACCGTACGATACAATACCAACCAGTTCGACATTGTCACCATCGCGATAGACTAGTGGACCTCCGGAGTCACCCTGAAATGTATATAAACGACCGAATTATAAAAATTGTATATTAAATATACGGTAAATTTACTTACGCCACAAGCACCTTTCAACGGTCGTTCATACGTACAAATCTCTGTTTCACCAGCGGGCATACCCTGATCGTTACATTTTTTCGTATTCATCGACGTAAGCACAGCTTCACGTAATTTATCGGGTGTACCACCAAATCGTGGCGGATTCGTATATCCCCACCCAGTCAGCAGTAAATCAACACCACCATCAGTAAATTTATTTGTCACATTTAGCGGTGCAATTTTATTCGATATTTTCATTGTATCGTTTAGCCGCAAAATTGCAATATCGCTCCGATTCAATTCGATATATTCTTCGTGCATACTATAACTTTCCAAAAAGTATCGTTCACCGGAACTATCACTTAAATTATTTGTGCCTACGACAACCGACATTAAATCCTTGGGTACCCGATCAACACAATGCGCCGCCGTCACAATACATTTATCGTTTACAATCGATCCACCACAATTATGCGCCCATATTTTACGCCCCGTTCGAAAACCCAAAATATTCCGTTCATCAATATGCACTTGAAGCGATACCATATAGTGATATTGACGCTTCGATTGGGTCGCACCAATTATTTTTTGTTCGTCATCTTCTATAATCACTTTGGTTGCAGCACCACTTGTTGAAATTGTTTGTGGTGATATATCGTCAATACACAGTACACTCGTAAAAAACACAATTAGCATTAAACCACATTGTTTAGTTGCAACTAACATTATTGATTTGGTTTAAAATTTAATTATACCACTATTTTTATTTTTTTACGAACGATCGCGTTTAATATCCAAACTTGTGTTCAATTTAACGTTGTAATTGACAATGATACGAGTTAATTGGAGTACATTGGGTTTTTATAACAAAAAGTGTGTTACTGTTCTTTGTTTTGTACGAGTTTTCAATGCAAAATATTTTGATAACAATTCTGATTTTATTACGTTAGAATTTGGAGAATGGTAAATAGGTGGAGGAAGCATTTGATTTTTATTTTCGCGTGTTACTCGTATTTGCTTACATTTTAGTAAGGCATTACAAAAATAACCTAATCACATTTATCATATAAAGTAGCATTTTTGAAAAAAGTGACATATACAGGTAACCCAAAATTTTTAACTGTTAAGAGTTTAAAATTATTTTATTGTTACTGTTAACCTCACAGTAACGCGAAATGAAACGTATCTTAAAACTTATAAAATTCTAGAGATGACAGACTTTTAAACTTTTCAAGTTTATTTGGAAAATAAAAAATCTCAGCTTTTTATAATATATTTAAGCAATTTTGGTTGAAATCCAGGTCAAAAATAAAATTCTGAGCTTGATGTTCCAGCAACTTTTCACGTCCCACTAAACTTAAAAGCGAAAGGCAGTAATAAATAGTTTTGAAAACTTCTACAAATTGTTAAGGATGTGATATATATGACATGGGGTTCGTTACATATCGAATTGAAACCTAATTCGTACCAATAATACAAAAAAAAGAAACAGAATAGCCTTAGGGACGGTATGTTCCATATCGCTTTGAATTAATTAATTAATTCAGTGTTAAATTTGGGTGTTAAAAATATTAAAAAAAAAATCTATATCGTTTCAGTTCTACTAAAAAAGCGTCCATTATCGAACAGATAATTAATAGCAAAAGCCCATGCGTAGGTTTTTTGAGAAGTCGGTTATTAAAGTATAAAAAGGTTACGGGCTTAAACCGCACGTCGTAATCAGAACTTTAATTCGCAAAATGATTACCAGGGAATGGTAATCATCAAAGAATCCTGTAAAAAAAATAATTGCAAAATGTCATGTGCTGGTCAGTCTTAAGGCCTGTATTCAATGTGATTTTATTTAATTGCAATTTTTGATCAATTTTGGATTTTTTTCGTGGGTTTTTAAACTAAACTACTTATTGTGGCTTGGTCCAAGATATCTCAAACGTTTTGAGCACTGCGGTGTTTCAGCTAAACTTTCAACATTCACAAAGCCCTTTCCAATAACATGCGATATAGGTTGGGAAATTTTTGTTAGTCGTAGGTAGGATTGAAAAGCTTTTCAATTCTACAAATTAAATGTAGCACAAGCCATTCACCAGATATCATTGTTACAGACGGACATACAGATATCGATGGTGATAAAAAAATATACAGACACCCAAACAGACGAACACTTATTATCCCTTTCAGTGGACTAGGAACAACATTTGGTCTGGAATAAACTTGGACTGAAATTATAAAAATACATTCATTCCGAAAGCTTGCTATTATCCGGTTCGTATTTTAATTAGATCTTTTATACCACTAAACATTTTGTATTGAAACATTGGCATATTGAGTTAGGTATTTTAGAACAAATGTAATTACTGATACTGTACTTGGAGTAACCAAATTTTTTTTAGAAACTTAAGTCCAAATATTGATTTAGGTAAACTTTTTTAATTATATGGAAGGAACAATAAATTAAAAATAAATAAAGGCATTGATTTAAAATGTTAACATCAATAAAAACATTAGGATTAGACTTTTGGGTAAAGCAAAATAATCTTTTTTAACAAGTTTCATCAGAATTTCAATGAAAAATAGAAATATGAACTTTTAATTTCACAATCCGATTATTTAGTAATACTATCAGTTATCACTATTCACTATACCAAACTAAAAAAAAATAAAATTTGCTAGAAATAATGATTGTAGCACGGAACAATGCTACAAATTATTTAGTACACATTTGGTAAGAATCTTTTGGATCGCAATGCTCTTGCGATAATGATTGTGAAGTACATACCAAAAATAATACCAAAAATTTACACTGTTAAATTTAAAAATATTCCAATTGGATTTGTTTTGTGGTGAAATTGAAACAATTTTAGATAATCTTTAACATTTATATTACAGAAGTCCCTAAGTCTCTAATAGTGTCGATGTAAAGATCAAATAATTTTCTAACGATTTGAGATAAACACGAGAAAATTGTAAATCGATTTACTAAACTTTTTTAATTCTAAAGAAAGCTATTTAAGACCATGTTTCTATTTTTATATCTCCGATCCTAGAGATGTTCACGGCGTCTCACCTATACGACCGAATAGCTAAATCAAAACCCCACCTGGTGAACAAGATTTAATTATGATGATTTTTAACAAGTTCAGCGCATTTTTAAACAACTATGGTTTTTGATTTCAAACTATTTTCTAATTTTTCTATTACCCCTCCTAGAGACATTCACAGTTTTTAAAATGTAATTTATGATAGCGTAGATAAAATTGCAGCACTGACATGAACATGGATAGTTTAAGATGATATTTACTATGCCATACAGGCTACTTAAAAATTCCATGAATTTTAATAAATTTTCAAATTTCATTTCACCGATCCTGGAGATGTTCACGGGGTCTCACCCACATGGTTAGATAGATAAGGTAAAACCCTATGAGTGTGATGAATGGGATCTAATTATGATGATTTTTAACTTGCCCAGAGACATTTTTACGTTTTCGGTTATATCCCATATACCAGAAATGCTCACAGGATCTCTTTCATATATTCGGATAGGTCAGAAAATTACCTATCAATACTGTGAAAACAGGACACGAATGATGATTTTCACCTTGTTTTTGAAAATTTAAAACTTCTTCATTTTCAATTTATTCCTCAATTGGAAATTTTGTTATTTTCTCCAATAGGATTTTTACCCCATTGACATTCCCAAACAAGCGACGAACCCGATTTATTGTAATAATAATCAAATAACTGAAATCCTAGAGATGTTCACGAGCTCACGTTTAAACTATTGGATAGTACAAGGTTTCGACTTTCGATAGTTCCGGAAAGGGTTCGGTTATGATGGTATTTACAGTGTCATACACGACTTAGAAGTTTCTTAATTTTAATAACTTTCTCGTGCGAATTATTATCTCAAACTAATTAAAAACGTAAAAAACGGTTGTATTTATACTCAAAAAATAAATCAGCCTCCTACAATAATGACAAGGTACAATTAAAACAATTTTACCTGAAAAATATTGGTGTTGCATTTTCTATTATCGGTACTGTAAATGAAAGAAATGAGTGAGATTTATAAAAAACGATTTGAAACGGTGTTTTTAAGTGCACATCCGAAAAGACCAAAAATGTCGATTGCAAATGCAGCAAAATATATAAAAAAGTTGAAAACATTTGAACAGAAGAGGATTACACATTATTCAATGTAAAAAATGTTGACGATTTGCCAGATAGAGTCAAAATTCGAATCTCTAAATGCGGAGGATGAGGCCATCATACAGTAATTTGATAAAAAATCTTCGCGACTACAGTGGGCGAATGAACATATAAACAAAGATTTTACGAATGGTTGGTTTACCGATGAGTCATCCTTTTGAGCTTTTAATGTTTAAATTCGTGTTTTGCTTACTAAGCAAAAAGAAGGATTGTCTGAACTGTAAAGCACTCGCCCTAGCTCCATGGATGGGGATGCTTTACCAAGCAAGGTTTTGTTAAATTAATCGTTTCCACATGAAATCTCAACGCACTTTTCATGAATAACAATATTTCATGAGGTTTTACACCATACATACTCTGTTCAAAATTTAAACTCAAAAAAGGCATCACAACATTGAATTGGCCATCTCAATCACTAATTGCAATCCAATCAAAATTTATGGGAACTCATGAAGATTAAGCTGTAAATGTACCACATAAAACATTTGACCGCTCTAACGTGAGTTGTCGAAGAGACATGAAAAAATTTGTCACCACAGTTTACAGAAAATTTGGTTGATAGTATGGACAAAAGGAGCCAGGCGATTATCAACAGTAATGGAAACTTTACTATGTATTAGTTGTTAGCGTCCTAGAAAATAAAATAAACTTTCTTCTTTCAAAAAAATCCTAGCTTTATTTATACTTTGTTTTTACCGCACACGCTCTTGTTGCACAAACCGTATGTGGCTTAAATCCAAGCGAAATGGTTGTTCTGAATAGTTATTTTCAATAAATTTCTAGCTTCACACTTATCGGCTGTTTCTGTTTTTGATTTTGCATGTTCCTTTTGCTTTTGCTTTGGGCCTGGTAAACAAGGCGGACTTTTTTCATAACTACATTGCAGGTGAACTTTAGAAAGAATAAACATGAAATTTCAGGCCTCAGCGTTGCAAGTAAACTTAAAACGTAATGTTAATAAAACGAAACAAAATTTTTTAAACATGAAGCCTAATTTAGAAGCTCTCTTTCTCGCCTACATAAATTATTAAACTGTTCATGGATTTGTTTATACCACAAATTTCATGTTAACTGATAATAAAAGTTGGGCCACTCATACTACCGACATTTTATAAAATAATTATAAACCGTTTCTGATCTTTTTATTTTCAAGCAGTTAGTTGCTTTTTTATTTTATTATAACGCATATAAGAGTCCTTATATTATGTTACCATTTTTTTTAAGCACTAACCTGTCAATATTAAATTATCTGAAGCCAAAATTTTATATAATGTTTAACAGTTTGCGTCAATCCAACTAACAAATAACGAAGCTCGCACAAATATATCTGGCATCGTAGGAACAGCACTAATGAATGGGCCTCGAGAAACAATACCGACTAAAATTTCCAATCCACTCCGAAATTGAATAAGCGGGCTACCAGAATCGCCCTATATAAAATAAAAATATTTAAAATAGCATCTAGAAAATTTTAATTAAGTTTTGAACTTACATTGTCTGCTCCTTTTCCTATTTCACGCGTACATATATCCGTTGGAGTACCACCATATAACAAAGTTTGACACTCCTGGTTCGTAATCGTTTCTGTATCAACTTCTTGTAATTTTGATGGCGGCGGCAATATGTTAAACGGTTCCGTATAGCCCCAACCTATTAAACGTACAACAACATCTCCACCAACAAACTGCGTTGATTGTGAGATTGGGCCAACGTTAGATGAAAATGTCATGGGCTGAGATAATCTTATCACTGCTATATCATTTTCCCCCAATTCCACATAACCCGGATGTTTCTGAAAACTTTGTACCTTATATCGTATTCCCGCTGGATCGTTTAAGTCGTTGCTACCCACAAACACCCAAAAATTATCTGGTGTAATGCCATCAACACAATGAGCGGCCGTAACAACACAATGACTTTTAACTATCGCTCCACCACACCGATGGTAATATTTATTTTGTCCCGTTCCTTGTCCAAGTGCATTTTTTTCTTCGCGGTATTCTTGAAATGACGCCATGTATTTGTAGCGATACACTGCATCCCGACCACCAATTACTCGGTATTGTGGCCCACTATCCACGTATTTAGTTGCGATAACCAAAATTAACCAAAATATCGCTTTGAACTGCATTTTAGACTGCGTTGTGTTTAAAATGCAACTGAGGTATTTATACTGCGGTAAAATGAATAAAATGGAAAATTTATTTCGATGATAACGCGTGTGTTGTCACTTTTATCGTATCCGTTCTCGAATTAAATATTTAATTTTAATGTGTATGAATGACCGCATTATGAACAGGTTTACAAGTAATTAAATTGTTTGCCTCCCTGTATTTATTTCCGTTATCATCAGTTTTATCGCACTGTTTTCTTTATCTATTATAGTTAACATAATGACCCCCTATTGTACAATATCTACAAAAATTATTTCATCATATCGATAAATAAGAAATGGTCCACCCGAATCATCCTGTAGTATAAATTAAATGTTTTAAAATAAAATTATATTTCGGCGGTTTTACATTCCACGGTTCGATAGTTCACAAATGGTTTCAGTTGGTTTGCAGAGCAGTTAGATTTTTGTTACATTCTTCGTCAGTCATTGTCTTGTCAAATTTTGCAGTAATTTATCTTTAGTACTCAGTTAAACAGTAATGAATAAATATTTAAACAGAGCAATCTAACCTAATTAGTCGCATTGTATCACACATGTTCACTTGAATAGACGCATTGTGAAATTGATTTGTGAGTAAACATATAAAGTTGCTAAAAAATTTTCAATATTTTCAAAATAAGTATTCAGTAGCTGATCCAGAATAAAAACGGGTAGAAAAAATATTTTAAATAAGGTAGAAAGAGCAAAAATCGATGCCTACTACTTGGGGAGATTTTCCAACCACGGTCATAAAATCGAGCTTAGTGAGCATGCTGTGGACAATTTTTTAAGAGACAGTGCATCAAAAGGAAGCAACTGCAAAGGAAGCTACAGGTAACAGTTCTGACGCCTCAAGATACACAAACAATTAATAGGCAGAACGGCAGCTGGGTCAAATCATCTAGTGCCTAATCCATTTAGCGTTACCCAGGTAGCACCACGTGGAGGTATGAATTTAGTTCTTGGCTCCCCTCTGTTTGTATTTTAGGTTTTTTTTTGTTTTTTTGTTTTAATTTTTTTTTTTATTTTTTAAATTTTTGTGGAAATGGATTGGAAATGCATTTTGTGTAAATCAGCAAGTGCGGAGATACTCTTAAGGTATGCGGATATTTTATGTTAATTGCGTTTTCCATTAAATCATCATACTTTTACCAATTATCATTCTTATATAAATAGCTAACGTAATGTTTAAATGATTTTATAAAACTGACAAAACTGTTAAGTTGAAAACTTTGTTCAAAATAGCCCACATTCATTGGTATGCTCGACAAAATTATTTCTTCGGTTTTTGCTGTTTCAACATATATTTAAGCCATATTGCTCGTACTTATTTCCGTTATAACCTTTTCCGTGCCGCAACTACAGTATAATGTGTCTGGCTCTTTTAAACATTCGTACTAATTCGCTTAATTCGTACACCGCACCTTTGTTTCCACACAGTTTTCAATCCGCAATCGATTCGCTCCCGCGAGTTTTATAATCGACGTGATTATTTTTCAAATTACTTATTTTTTTAATCGTACCTAAATTAAAACTAGTTCCTTTTTTCTTCACTTGACCTCTCCATTTATCTTCTTCAGCCAAAATTCCAGTTAATTTTTTTTCGGCAACTTCTTTTAATTTATTTCCTTCGAAACTAGCTCGACTTTTATTTGTATGAAACCCTTTTAGAATTTTATGAAGTTTCCGTTTAAATATATAATCGATTTGATTTGCGAGCACTTTAAAAAATCTTAGAGGCTTTGCGGATAGCTTACCATGATTCGGCCATTTACACAAACGACCCCATAGCGCCAATCCTAACATACGGATGGTCTTGAACTTTTTTGCGGAGGTAGTTCACATTATGTACAATTGATATCAAGTAAGATCGGTTACGAGACTTTAGGTTCCGGGAACCATTCGTTTAAATCTAAAATGTATATTTTATTTAAAGTGGGCCATCCCAGGATGCTTTAGCGCCAATCTCTACATACGGATCGTCATGGCAGTTTTATTTTTTATAGCGGACTTGATGTCGTGTTGAAAACAGAAGAGATTTCACGACTCTCGTGGTTCCCGAGAACCATTAATTTAAAACAATAATTCATACATGAACTGAATGGGCCATTCAGATATGGACGTATTGTGCCAATCTCAACATACGGTTGGTCTTAGGATTTTTTTTATAGACAGAGGTCATTATGTTGAATTTAAATCATAAGAGATCGATGACGACATTTTAAGTTTCTGGGGACCATATATTGAGGTTATAAAATTTCATTAAAAAATTAAAAATATATTTCCTAGTGCCCGACCGCAGTGCCATCTACCTGGTATAATTGTGAATCTAAACCATCCAGAAACCCACTCAAACATACACACAAAATTTCTTTAAAATCGGTGCAGCCGTTTAGGATGAGTTTAATTACATACACACGTAAAAAAGAATAATATATACGAAAGATTTGGAGGCGGTGACATTTTGGGGTTATATGTTCTTATATACGAGAAATCTTAAAAAAAAAAAATTTCATTAAAAAATAAAATAAAAAAGTTCTAGAGCCCGATCGCAGTGCCACGAACCGGGTCCAACTGTAAATCTAAACCATATCTAGGAACCTACCCAAAAACACACATAACATACAGAAGAGTTATACATATAAAGATTGGGGGTGGTGGGGGTAATGAAATTTTTGAGTAAGATGCTCTGATATGCAAGAAATCTTAAAAAAAATTAAAATACAATTTTTCGTTAAAAAATTAAAAAATAAATCCTAGAGTTCAATCGCAGTGCCACCTTCCAGTCCAATTGTTAACCTAAACCATCCAGGAACCTACCCAAATATACACACAACATTTCATTTAAATCGGCCACACCGTTTCGGAGGAGTTCAATTTCAAACAAACGTAGAGAATAATTATTTAAATATAAAGATTGGCTTTCGCGCCAATCTCAACATACGGCTGGTTTTCATAATTTTGTGAAAGATATTTGAAGAATGGACACTTTAAATCATCAATTATCATATTTTGTGACATTTTAAAATTTTCTGGGATGAATTTAAAAATCCTGGAATCTGATGAACATTTTTTATTTTTCTGGGATGAAATACTGGGATAACTTCACGCACTTCTCAGTAGGCCGGAAATAAAATATTAGAACAGGAATTACAAACTAATTCTTTCCCCAGTTCCTTGTTCCCGGTAAATTGCAAGAATAGTTCCACTGATTGTATACCAAAAAAAACAATCAAGCTTTCACAATGGATACTCAAATGAGCGTTTCCTATTTAGAAATTATTAAATATTACAAATTAATTGAAATACACATGTTTCGAATACCAATTAATACATTTTCCATTAAATTGAAAAAAAAAATCATTTAAATTTAGAACTACCATTATTATAAATTTGATGAAATTTGGAACTTCTAATGAGCCGCGCCAGATGCAGATTTACTTCGTCAATACAGCACATTTTAGAGGAGTGAAATTTTAACCAATAACAAATATATCATTGCATTAGTCCTACACTGTTAACCTAATTTCTAATAAGAATTTTGAGTGGATTATTTTGAAAAAACACATGCTTTGAAATGTTTAAAGAATTGTTCTTATAATATGCCATCAAGTCGATAAAATAAATTTAAATGAGAAGACCTAATTTGCCCATAATCAAAATTCTCAATTTTTAAAATGTTTGACATACCGATTTCTACGTACGTTGCATTTCATATGGATTTCACAGAGATTCTTTTAGCACGTACGAAGTAATAAACTGTCTGTATGCCAACATCTCAGCGTTTTCCAAAATCTTCATTTTTTGTTTAATTGGTGAAATTGAGCACTATTTGAAGAATCCCCGTGATCCTTATAATATTAGTCAAAATATAAATTACTCAAACAGGTGAAATCGGTATGCCATACAAATTAAATAAAAATTTGAGAATTGGCGAAACCGGCGAGGCATGGCAAATAGACAGATTAATACTCTCGCTTTTTTTTTCAAATAATAGAATCAATTTTTTCGACCAATCATCTCTTGTGAAAAATTGCAGAAGAAAAAAATCTTTAGTTTGGAGCGAAAAAATTGTTTGAATGAATGAATGAACGAAGAAATTGAAGTATGAATTCGGGCTTAGTTTTAAAACTTAATTTTATATAAAATCTCAATATGAAAAATAGTGGAAACGGATATTTGTTAAGAAAGGGATAGCACTTCTCATCTCTTTTTGAGTTTATATATCTTTAATAAATTCAGTTCCTTAATAAATTTATTTTTACAGTGTTTTTAAAAGATTTAGATTTAATCTTAAAAGTCATATATTTGTAAAAAAAAATCCATTATTCTAATTTAATTATGGAAATAAGTTCAATATGAACGCCTGGAATAAATTCAAGAAAGTCCATTTCTTTTGTAAAAGTCTGTTTTTGGGAGCATTGTGTTCCACAATTATTTATAAAGGGGAACCACACTGTATACTTTAAATATAAATAACTTTACTTTGATTTTATAATTATTTTATAAAATAATTTACATATGTATTACAATTTAATTAAAAATATATTTCAATTTATCGCGATATAAAACTGTGTAAACATAAAAAAGAAAATTTTAATTCTACATGTAATAAAAAAAACAAAAAATTGTATAGTAAGCATTTGTTTTCAAAGTGCCAGAATGCCAAATAAAAAATATCGGGTTCGATCCCCATAATACTTCTCCTCCCAAATTTGTAGAATTTGGGGAACATACTGGCAGGGGGAATTATTCCAAATTTAAAAAGCAAAGATTTTAATTTAACGTGGTTGTTGAACTTTTCATCACAGACGATTGCGTAAATTACGAAATATAATTTACATCGCTTTTACATACCGTAAAATAAATAATTAATAAAATACTACGTCCTTAACAATTGGCGCCATCTTTTGCGAAATCAAATAATTTTAGGAAAATTGACTGTGTACTCGACCGAACGCAGTCAGTTAATCCCCTATTTTAAAATTGTATTTTGTTCAAATCTTCAAGACTGTGTGCAAAATAGTTTTCAGTATCTATGTAAAATGACACATAGGCCCGCTAATCGTTATTTTTTGTCCTTTTTGTCCGTACGTTTTTTCGCCAATATTCTTTTATTTTTAATTCGGGAATTGAGAAGCTTTTGAGATCTTTTCTTTAAATGGGCCGGGTTCCTATCATAGAAAATCATCCATTACGACCATTATACTTCACATTATATTTATTAGCAGAATGAGTAAAGAATGCCGAAAGCTCGAAAATTATATTTTTTAAATAAATCAATTTTGATAAGAAATATACTTCCAAATAATCTTCCTTTAAGCTTTAATCGCTTGAACCCACATTTTACTCGTTTTGCTCAATAAAATTTCGATTTAATTGTTTAGAAGTGACTTACTTTATCTGAAATATAATTATGTCAGTTCTTTTCAAACCTAAAATTTGTTTACTTTTACTTGACAGTATGCATCAACATTTACACTGTTTCTCTCTCTTTGACAAAAAAATTCGAGATGAATGTTATTTCGAACTGGTTTCGAATCCCAAAAGGGGCAAGTAAAATTATGACCCCTGTTGGAGTCCAGAACTCATGGGCCGACCCACCTGTTCAAGTGATTTACTTTAGGTAGCATGGAGAGAACCGCAAAAGAGTTGGGGGTGACAAACAAACAAACCTTTATTTTTTTTAAGCCTTCAGACAACCTTTTAATAATTTTTAATGCTTAAAAAAAATCGACTGGTATTATTTTGTAAAAAAGGAAATATATTTGCTTTGTGTTAGCCCAACTATATATAAAATTTTAGACGTACTCATTCCTTTTAATAAAAAAGTGATACAACAAAGTTTTATGAAAATAATAAATTTATTCAGTTTTACACCAGGCAATTTTTTTTTTTTCATTCAACCAATTTTTAATTGCCAGCAACTTCATATTGTCACTGGTACTGATAATCGTGATTTGAATGTGATAATCGGTAATTTGAATGTAGAATATACCGTCCCTACCATTGTTCATACTCGATCCAAAGTTATATCCATGTCTATTTGCGCTGTACAAAAATATGGTAAATTAACTTCCTCTAATACCTTTTGGGTGATATTGTCTTAATCAACGTTTTCGATTCTCATTTCAACCGCTGTTATTTGGCGTTGACACTGAATATTTTTTTATACAGATTTTTTTAGTGTCCTAATAATGCTTAATTCCTGGACTTGGACTTGCTATTTGTTTCGATAAATTATTAGCACCTAATCTTTCGCCAACTCGCCGATGGTATTTGTGATCGCTATCTTCTGGAGCTCCAATAGTTGCGGTTGCGTATGTGGTGTTGCCTTGCTCTTTCATGTTTTGCTTCATTCAACTAGTTAATTCAGTCTCCATAGTTGTATTGTTAGTATTAATCATACTGGTTGACTGAAGACTTGATTTCCTCATACTGGCAGTAGGTGCATCAAGTCTCAGAAGAATAGCTCATTCATTCTTCTGAAGAAGAATCATGCATTCTTTTGATTCCATTATTATGATTCAACTGTTTCACGTGCGAGTATTATGAATAGCATTCCTTACGGAGTTATTGAGATTTCATCTTACCGGAGTTATTGAGATTTCAACTTTCATAGTGCCGATTTTTCGATACTTCTAAACTGGTAACTTTAGCAAACTATGTAGAGTAGTGCCTCCAACTAAATGCGTCTTACTCCCTTCACTTATATTCACTGATTGCCTATACCGTATAACCTTCTCAGTTCCAGGACATCCCTTGCAGAACAGAAGCTTCCTTTCTCTGCTGTCATTTTACAGCTGTTCTACGATAGTTCATGTGATTTTTAAAAATATTTCTTACTGGGTCACATTCATGGCGTGCTGTGTTCGATAGCACTATGATTTCTTTATCTGTTCATCCGGTATTTCTTCTTCTTCTTCTTCTTCATGCTCCATATCAAATTGCTTCGGTTGCTCAAGTGTTTGGAAAAAGCTCGTCCAAATTCATCAAACTTCAGTACTTAGTATTCTTACTCTGGCTTGCGACTTTAAGGGAATATGTACGAGCTCTCGATATATCATTAATACATTATTTTCTCCCATCAAAATTTGCTGACTTCGACGTTTGGCTATGCAGAATGTTATTGCTTCGTTCGATCCATGCATAGTTAGATGTTTATATTCCCACCTATTTTCATTTCACCCCTGCAGTAGGTGTGGGTAACTGCAGCATTGAAACTTTCGAATTTAAAAATGAAACTTTGCATACCGATTAAGCCCAATTTGCCCTAATTGGTGCTGACGGGGAAAAAAGTACTAGTCCAGAAGCCGAAAAAAGGGAAATAAAAAATTTTGCGAAAAACTTGAAAGACGAAACCAATAAAACCTAATTTCTAGAAAGAAAAAAAAAACAGAAATATCTAAGCCTAATTATGAAACTTTCAAAAGATGTCTATAATGATGAAATTTGTGCTTAGCACAGAACTATGATTTTCATAAATTGAGGTAAATCAAACTAGCCCCTAAAAGATACTAAGCCCCTAAAAGTTTATTGCCATCTGAAAAATACAGTGGCTGAATTTGTGCTAATCCAGAGTTGGCCCAATTCCATTGAAAAACAAAGAACGTTGAATGAACCATTTTCTGTCAAAAAGTGTTCTAGAAACCAATGAAGTTGGCACTTCTGATCACATGTTCACATATTATCACAAATTTACAACGGTGTTTGTTGTTCAATTCTGGATTTGAACAAATTCAGCCACTATATTTTTCGAATGGCAATGAACATGCCTGACAGGAACATGCTATCTGAATTGCTTATTCTTGGATTTTATAATATTTTATTTCTATTTTTTAATTTGTTGTTTAACAAAAACTTTATTGAACGGTATACATCTGTACTGTGTTTGTTTAATATAGTATCTTTTAGGGGCTAATTTGTAAAGTTTTATAAAGTTTTAAAATTTAGCTTAAAATATTTCTGGTGTTTTTTAGAAATTAGGTTTTATTTGTTTCGTCTTTCAGGCGAATTTTGAAATTTTGTTTTCTTGTTTTTTCTGCTTCTGGACTAACTAATTTTTTCCCGTGTGCTTCGTCCTGATCAAATAAGGCTTAATCGGTATGAAAAGTTTCATTTTGAAATTCGAAAGTTTCCCTGCTGCAGTTACTCAAGTATATATATTTTACTACTATGTATATTTTACTACTGTTCGTATATTTTTTATGATGTCGTCCCTTGGGTGCCTTACCATAACCTTATACGGTGAGGTAAACTTGACATCTTTTGCGATTTCATAGACTTACGAGCCCTATTCTTGAATCATTCATAACGAATGATGTACGAATCTTAATCCGCACCACCATGCGGAGATGTGAGTTTCCTCTTGATTCACCAAAAGACGCCTTTCACTCGTCCACCAAACATTCTTGCTTATGACGACCAGATATTGCAATATAACACGTTGTGTGGCGTGTATGTCAGGTTCACTAGCAGTGATCTTCCCATGTCTAGGTAACGGAGATCGTTGCAGCTGAGGGTGACGTAAAAGGTTGGTGGTCACAAGCATTTGATGTGTGCCATCACTTTGTTAAGTGCCTCATGCCAACACACTGCGATTGTTGTCTTTATCTGATGATATTTACACAGCGACACTTTGTAGAATAGGTATTCCTTAATTTTAAATCGTATGGGGCTGCCAAATATTAGGTATTTTCAGTTATCGAGTGGTGTGAACATTACGAGTCAATCTTCCTTCAGTCCTTTAAAAGTTTACGTTTCTCCATATAGAAGCGAGAAGAAGAATTATGATTCGGTGAAATAATTTCGATTTTGTTTTATGATGTTATCGACACTTCAACATTATTCTCATGAAATAGCCGATCCAATTCCACCAACTGTGCGGTGGTAGAATGGCAGCTCTGACGATATTAGCTAGCACTAAGGCGAAAAAATGAAAACCAGCGTAAAACGATTTGAATATTATCTCTTACGACCCGTGCGACGTACGATATGGGAAGCTTCTCTCGTGTTCCTCTCGTTCCTGCGGATCAACTACTCTTACCAAATCTTGGTCGCTAAGGGGTAGATTATTTGCGACTAACCATCAAAGTGCTTTTTAAGATATATAATGTATGTAACCTGCGAAAGTGAGCGCGACACAAATACTGCGGTATCGCACAGAATGTATTAAAACAACAACAAAGTTAAAAATATTTCAACTCGAGTGTAGAACAAGAAGGCGGGGCAAAATGCATTTCACGTAATTTGATTGTGTTTGACTGCGAAATCGAGTGTGATGATTTTTGTTTCCGCAGGTGTTCAGCTTTAGATTCCTACTCTCGAGGCTGAGAGCTCACTAGTGTAGTTGAGATTTTCAAGATGCTCAGTAATGACGATTTCAGCCCTTGCTGATTTGTAAAAGCTTCAAACTTTATTGTAGCGCGTTTTAACAATTAAATCGTCTTTATGTACAGTATAATTTTCAGTGTCATATGCAAAATTCGTTTCGTACACTACAAAGTCTTACATTTTTCCAAGTTTTGTTTATTTAAGGAATAAAAGTAACATAAAAGCATTTTAAAGGCAACTATTTTAAAATTTATGCTTATGTTTAGTTATCACCACAATTTAAGTTAATCCAATCAACAAATAATGAAGCTCGAGCAAATATGGTTACTATAGGCACCGTAAATAAATCAGTAACGATATAACCTCGTGAAACCATACCGATTAAAATTTCCAATCCATCTCGAAATTGTATAAGTGGCCCACCCGAATCACCCTTTATAAAAAAAAAAATATTTATTGTTGGATCATGTCAGTTTGAGTTTTATCGTATCTTACATTGCTTGCTCCTTTTCCGGTGTCACGCGTACATATATCCGTTTGAGTAGGAGCATATAAAAAAGTTGTACATTGCTCGTTCGTAATCGATTCTGTATCAATTTCTTGTAATTTTGTTGGCAGCGGCGTCACTTTTAATATCTCCGAATAGCCCCAACCTATTAAACGTAATTTAACATTCCCACCAACAAAATTCGTTGATTGTGAGATTGGGCCGATGGTAGATGAAAATGTCAAGTTCTGAGATAATTTTAAAATTGCTACGTCATTTTGGCCAAACTCCACATAATTTTCATGCATACGAAATTCTTTAACATAATATCGTTGACCGGCTTGATCGTTTAAGTCGTTGCTACCCACAAATACCCAAAAATTACCTGGTGTAATGCCATCAACACAATGAGCTGCCGTAACAACACAATGACTTTTAACTATCGCTCCACCACACCGATGGAAATATTTATATTGTCCCGTTCCTTGTCCAAGTGCATCTATTTCTTCGCGGTATTCTTGAAATGACACCATATATTTGTAGCGATACTTTGCCTCCCGACCACCAATTATTCGATATTGTGGCCCACTATCCACGTAATTAATTGCGATAACCAAAATTAACCAAAATATCATTTTGACCTGCATTTTAGACTGCATTGTGTATAAAATGCAATTGAGGTATTTATACTGTGAAAAAATGAATAAACTGGAAAGTTTATATCGATGATGACGCATATGTTGTCACTTTTATCGTATCCGTTCTCGAAATAAATATTTAATTTTAATGTGCATGAGCGGCCCCATTATTAAAGCCTCCCTGTATTTATTTCCGTTATCCTTAGTTTTATCGCGCTGTTCTTTAATCTATAGTTAACATAATGGGACTCGTGCAAACATATGCGGAAAAGTGGCAATCGCATTAATGATGAGTGTATGTGGTACAATGTCTACAAAAATTATTTCATCATATCGATAAAGAATAAATGGTCCACCCGAACCACCCTGTAATATAAATTAAATGTTTAAAAAAAAATAATATTTCGGCGCTTTTACAGTTCATGGTTCGATAGTACACATATATGGTTTCAGTTGGTTTGCAGAGCAGATTGATTTTTGTTACATTAAATAAAATAAATTTCCGCGTTTTACTTGGCGGTGGATTTTTTTTTCTGATGCTGATGTTTATTATCAATATACACTGTGGTTCACTTGATTGCTGTAATTTCTCTCTAGTACTCAGTAAAACAGTAATGAATAAAAATTTAAACATAGCAATTTAACCTTATTAATCGCATTGTATCGGTTCACTTGAACTGATGCATTGTAAGGGGAAAGTTGCTTAAAAATTTTCAATATTTTCAAAATAAGTATTCAGCATCTGATCATGAATTTAAATAGATAAACTATTTTAAATACGACAGAAAGAGCAAAAATCGATGCTTACTACTTGGAGGGATTTTCCCACCGCACTGTACCGGGCATAGTGAGCATGCTGTGTGAAATTATTTAGTAAATAGTGCATCATATAGAAGCAACTACCAAGGAAGCTCAGCGAACTTTCTGACACCTCAAGTTACAAGAAACATGTATAGGCTAACGTCCAATTCAGCTCTTTCACTAATAAATACAGAACGGCAGCTGGACTTAATGCCAACAAATCAACAGTTCGTAGAGCAATTTAAAGTGCTTCATTTTAAAAGTTTTAAAAATTAAAAAACACCACCCTGTACGCCAGACAAAGATTGGATGTGTATCCACAAACATTGAACAATAATTGGTAAAAGTTTGTTTTTTCGGATGCAAAGAAATTTAACTTTGATGGACCAAATGGCTATAATTATTATTTTCATGATTTTCGCAACGAAAAACCATTTTTGACTAAACCGTCATGCCAGAACAGGAGGAGTAAGTTTGTGGGGTACAGTATCATATTTCAGTCAGCAATAGGTTTTTTCAGAAATGCTTGGGCTATTTGGACCTCTTCAGTCAAACAGGATAAACGTTGAGTAATTACTATGGCAGCCTTATTCCCCTGATTTAAATATCACCGAAAACGTATGGGGCTGGCTCATTTGCAAAGTTTATGAAGGGGGCAAATGGGATTTGAGCTGCATGGGCAGAGATTTCGTTGGACTACTTAAAACCTTTATTTAATTCTCTTGCAAACAGGTAATACACATTACTAAAAATAGATAGAAAATAATATTAAAGAATTTTTTAATAAAAAAAATATTAAAATAAGATCATAAATGACTTTGATTTCATTATATTTCTATAAAATTTCTATTATGGATTTTGTGAGTAAGGATTTCTCTCTCTTCACAATAAAAATGGTTTTTTGGTTCCTCGAGAAATTACAGTAAAATTTACATATAAACGTAAAATTGCAAGTGCGTCTAATCAAGTAAGCTGCAGTGTAACATTTATTCTTATATTAGGCCGGATTTAAACTTCTACGATCATTTATTCAAACAATTTTTCGACCAATCATATTGCGCCAAAATGACGTTCTGCATTTTTTCACACGACGGTTGTTTGAAAAAATTGTTTGAATGAATGAACGACGAAGTATGAATACGGCCTTAACAAAACTTTGCTTTTGCTTTATGTTTATATTTAAATCATATCAAATATAAGTTTCAGCGCTTGAAAGAGAAACACGCAACGTTTGCATGACGTTTTAAGTAAAACTTGCCAAATTAAAATTTGTATATAAACTGCAAAATGCAGCTTCAATAAATATTAAGCATTTTGACTATAAAAAAATTTATTGCAACTATAGGCAACAACTTGGCTAAAGCATTTATTAGAAATTAGATATACATGCAAATTGTTAATCATTACGCCACCGAAATATTTTGCACCTGTTTTTTACAACGGTTTCTAATTTTTTAACCCTTGTCATGCGGCATAGGTACAATTGTACCTCTACTGTTTTTAAATACTAATAAGTCTTCTAGTAGAAGCCGGAGAGAGTTAAAGCTTTTTGAGATCTCTACAATTTAATAATGTGGAAATTCCAAATAATATCTATTTACAAAAATGCTGTCTACAGTGACGATTTTCATATAAAATATGTGTAAGTACAATTGTACGTCTGCCACCTTTTAGAATTGTAAAATTATGTCGCCGGGCGAGGGTTAATCCAATCAAGACAAAACAACAGACCTGTGGCAGTATTCTGGCAATTCCCTGGGAATAGGAAAATGGGGAACGAGTTTATATGTAATATTTATTTTAAAAAAATTCTGTGAAATTTTTTTTGAAAAAAAAAAATAAAAAATAAATTCGGCAATAATTTTCCCTGTCAATTTATGTATGGGAATATTCCCAACTTATAACTATTTACATTAAACTTTACTCCTCAGTAGGCCGGAAATAAAATATTAGAACAGAAATTACAAATAAATTCTTTCCCCAGTTCCTTATTCCCGGGGAACTACCAGAATAGTGCCACTGATTGTATACCAAAAAAAAACTTTCGAGCTTTCATAACAGATACTCAAACGAGTGTTTCCTATTTACAAATTATTTGTTAATAAATATTACAAATTAATTGAAATACACATATTTCAAATACCAATTTATACATTTTCCATTAAATTAAAAAAAATCATTTAAATTTAGAACTACCATTATTAAAAATTTGATGAAATTTGGAACTTCTAGCGTGCCGCGCCAGATGCAGACTTACATCGTTAATACAGCGCATTATAGAGGAGTTAAATTTTTAACAAATAACAAATATATCATTGTATTAGTGCTACACTGTTAACCTAATTGCTAATAAGAATTTTGAGTTTGCTTATTTTGAAAAAAAAACAGATGCTTTGAAATGTTTAAGGAATTGTTCTTATTTGCCATTAAGTCGATAAAATAACTTCAAATGAGAAGAAATTCGAATTTTCAATTTTTGATATGTCTGATATGCCAATTTCTATTGTTTCAGTAGGTTACATTTCATGTGGATTTCACAGAGATTCTTGTAACACGTTATCAGGAGGTTACAATAGCTCAATGTACTAAGTAATAAATTGTCTGTATGCCATTTCTCAGCGGTCCCCCAAATCGTAATTTTTTATTTAATTTGTGAGTTTAAATGATAAAAATAAGTATGTGAAGCTATTGCAAACTCTGATGATGACTATGAAGAATCTCGGTGATCCTTATAATATTAGTCGAAATATAAATTACTCAAAAACAGATGAAATCGGTATGCCATACAAATTAAATATGGCATGGCAAATAGACACATTAATACTATCGCTTTTACTTCGTCTGTGTCAAATCGTGGAATAATCCTTGGTACCTTTATGTTAATATAGTCAAAATGAAAATTAGCCAAACAGCTTTAATCCATGCCATTACAAGGAATTACTCATTATTGTACTTAATTTTGTCTTACGACAATTTTTTTTTTATTATTTCTTTCACTTATTTTTAAAATATTAAGGCCGGATTCATACTTCAGTTTCTTCGTTCATTCAATCATTCACACAATTTTTTGACCAATTATAACTTGCGAAAAATTGCAGAAGAAAAAAAATCTTCATGTTCGAACGAAGAATTTGAAGTATGAATTCGGCTTTAGTAAAACAATTTTTATATAAAATCTCGGAAACGGATATTTGTTTAAAAAGGGATAGCAATAAATCTCTTTCATCTCTTCTCGCCATCAAATTTTTCACATCAATAGTTGATCGTGCCTTTTATGACATTATTTTTTGTTTATATTGGCCGTTAAAAATAGGTTCTTCGGAATAAGACATACGATACCACAAATTAAGAAATGTATTCAGGCAGATTGCTGCTTTTAAAAACGGTACATCATTCGGATGGCGAATAATTTATTCAGTAAAAATTTGGGGAAGAACTGGGTTCGGATTCCAATAAAGGCAGATTTTCCATCATTTGATTACGTTCGCGGTGATGAAAATAAACAAAACTATGGCCCCTGTTAGAGTCCAGAACTCATGGGCCGACCCACCGTTCATGTCGTTTACTTTAGGTAGGCATGGAGCTTTTAATGCGCCGATGGTTATTTCAATTTGGTAACTGCGTACGGTGGACGTTAAAAGAGAATCGCGAAAGAGTTGGGAGTGCTCCGGCCTCAGTACAGCTGCAAAGTTAAAAAGAAACAAACAACTTTTATTTTATTATTCAAACCTTAAGAAAACCTTGTAATCAATTTTAATGCTCACAGCAAATCGATTGGTATTATTTTGTAAAAATTGAAAATATGTTTGCTTTCTGTTAGCCCGATTGAAGCCTCTAGAATCAAAACTCACAACATCCAAAAATTGTATTTTTCCGAAATGACGAAAAACCGTTCTGGCCTTTAATTTGAAGCATATGGTTGAACAAAGAAGCTTAGGTGAAGTCATTTGGTGATAAGAAATGAAGCCCTTACAAAACATATAAACTTATAAATTATTTTCAAAACTAAAAGCTCTTAAATATTGCATAATTTCAGCTTTGAAATTTATTTCTGGATAATGCCAGTTTTGACTTTAAATTTAATTATTACTTGTATTGTGTTAAAAACACAAATTGTGAGTGTAAGGAAAACAATACAGCATGAAATCATTAGTTAATTCAAATAAACTTTATTATTGTCTAAATATACAAAAAAATTAAATTTTTTTAAATTAACAAATGAAATAAAATTATCAGACCTACTGAAAACAAATTTAAATTTGATTTACTTTAAAAGCTATATTCCATATTATTAATATTCTATATGAAAAGGTTTACTTCTTCCTCAACCATTTCACAAAAGTTATTTTGGTTTGGTTCATTCGTATCGGAATTTATAACATTAAGAAAAAACTGTATATCTGGTTTGTGTCGCCAAAGTAGTCCATAATCTTTGGTGAGAAGTTTTCCAACATCGAATTTCTTCTCATTGCTGGTATTACATATTTGCCTTTTCAATAATTTCGAGGTGTAAATCATCAGATTTTTTTCTAACTCTAAACAAATTCTTGTACATATTTTGATCACCATTCTATGTTGCCTCTCCTCTCACAACGATTTTATTCACTTTGTTTTTTTTATATAAATTTGCATGTTTAAAGTTTAAAACTTCAAAGTTCTGTCCTACAAGTTTAACTGTCGCATAATTAGATATACATAAACTCATAAATTTCTTCTTTCTTTGATATAACATCTCGTTTCTTCATTTCCTTTGCATTAAAACCAATAACCCTATCCGGAGGAATAAAACTATGACCTGCTACAGGATACACTATTTCAATTTCTTTTATCTGCTCAGGGGCTTTTTTTGTTTACTAATATAGCTACACATAGCTACGAATGTTGAATTTTTATTCTGAGCAGCACACCCATCTGAAATGAGGCGTATCATATCATAATTCGTTAAATTTATTTGATTTAATGATGCTCATCGCATCAAACTTACACGATGTAATAATATTGGAATCACGTGGGAAATGATTCTCAGTTCAACAGTACAAGGTTGCTGAGTCAGGAGTTAAATCTGATTTACTTTGACCCCTAACAACTGTGTAATTTTGAACGTAGATATGCCGACTATATTAGGTACATTGATCTGGTAGCTTTGGGATGGGTAGATTATCTTCTGTTTATTCTTTTCACAGTTTTAATTGACCCAAAACCTAAATTATAATTGGTATTGAAATTCATTCTGAAGTATGACTTTAACGGCTATATTTTCAGCTTCAGGCTATATTGAGTTCAGATGCTATAGATATTGTCTTGAAAGTCTACTCCTTCAATAATGCGACTCGATCCATTTCAGTTTATTAATAAATTTCGAGACACTTTCTTTTTTCGAAAAAAATTCAGCAGTTCTTTCGAATCCTCCTCGCTTTTCCGTTAGAAATTCATCATGATGAAATTGCTTGGTTAGATTTTTAACCTTAAATCTCGATACTCCAAAATAAAAATAAAACTTTTTAGACAGACTAGAATTTTCTCATTTTTGCAATTTCACGCGTATGTTTTTGATGCCAAACCATTTTTGGGCTAATTAGGTCTGCGCTGCCGCTTAACGTTAGAAATCTCTTCATGTTTTAATTTTAATATAAAATGATTTTGGAATTCAAAAGACTGAATGAAAATTTTTAATATTACATAATATATTCATTGTATGTAAAGTACATCAAAGTTTTCCCTGTGCATGCTTACATTTGGGATATTCAGGCAAAGATTTTTTGTCTAGACCTTTACTAACGTTGCTGATGTCAAAATGTGTAAGACTTGCTATGTCAGTGTTAAAAATGACAAAATCCCGTCTTTGGCAACCTTCAATGGTTTTAAATATCCAGATAGACCAGCATACTAACCAGAATTAGACATCATTGTTGAACGATTTATACCACCGCGACTCCCTTTTAGGCAGATAAGTAGATTGCGGCATTTTAACGGTCAGTTCGCTATAACCGGGCAAATAATTAATGTACCTTTTTCAGTTAACAATATGATACAGCTTTTACCCAGGCCACTAGATGGTGAATTTAGAAAATTTTTGTATTAATGTACACATCAAGAAAGCTTATTCATCAAACGATGATTAACATATCTGGTCCAGACACCTTTATATAGGTATTTTGATATCAAAGTAGATGATTCCTGAGTCACAACTAATGATAACATGATAATTGATTACACCGATTCTGCAGATCACATTATACCTGTTGACCCTGACTCTGCACAAACGCGAATACATATTGATGAATTGAGTGAGCACATTACAATTGATGAACGTCTTATAGCCCAACAGCAAACTCTTATGTTGAACGAAGACAGATTCTTTCACATCGCTCCAGGTGAAAACAAAACTCCAATGAGTTTACTGTTTGATAAATATGCAGAGGAATTATCGTTTCTAACCATTTACTTAGGACAATTTCGTGTATTCCGAGATGACATTACAGTGACGCCATTTATGATGGCAACCAGTGAGTTGCGTCGTTCTGATAGGAGGGGAGTGACACCAAATAAACTTCTTTATACTGCGATGGAGATATTGCAAATAAGAGTTTGTGATGGCTTAAAGATTGGGTTCAAACATATCGGCACGAACAACAATATTTCTAAAGAGCAATTTTATCTGAACATTATATTAACACCTGTTTAGAGAGCAACTTAGCTTTTATGAAATCGATACCTAATTCTGCAGTTTATTGGTCTGCGCGTAAGCGGGATCTGTTTGCAATGATGCGCCAGTTGGGAAAACCAACCATGTTTTTGACGATCAGCGCTATTGAAATAGGCTGGTCGCATCTTTTAAAGCTTCTTCATAAACTTAATTATAACGGAGAAATACTGACGAATGAGCAGATTGAAACATTAAATTACTTTCAAAAAACAACCTTGGTCAATGAAGATGCTGTAAGTTGCGCAATTTACTTCAATAAGTTGGTTAATATCATCATGTTAATTTTACAATCGACGAAAGTAAGTCCGTTTGGAAAATATAGAGATCTTAATTATTTTAAACGCATTGAATTCCAACATAGGAGTGAAATATGAAGAAGCGATTGCCTTAATTAATGCTCTCATTTCAGTAAGTTCATCAGAATCTTCTGGACATATACAACTTCAAACTCATAAGCATACTTTCACATGCTATAAAAATACTCGGGCGAATGCTTGGCAATGCAGGTTCGTGACACCTTTCTTGCTATTCGTAAAACAACCATTCTTATACCTCTACAGAATGAAAATCTAGAGTGGAAAAGTCTACAACTACAGTACAAAAATATACGAAAAAACTTAGAATAATAATGATTACGACAATATTGAAGAATTTTATCGAGCTAATCACATAATATCAGATGAACATTTTACGAGCTGGAATAACTCGACCGCGAGTATTTATAAAACGGCAACCTTCTGAAAAGTGGTATAATTGTTTTAATCCTTTTATTCTTAACCTGATTGGGTCTAACATAGATTTTCAATTCATCACTGAAGAATATTCATGCGCCCAGTATGTCGTCGATTACATCAATAAGACAAACAGAGGGTTTAGCAATTTGCAACAGAAACTCGTTGAGATTATAAATGAGAATCCCGACTTTGATATCATCGCTGCAACCAAAAAACTTAGTATTAACGTACTCAATAGTGTTGAAATGTCAAGTCAAGAAGCTGCTTGGTTTTTATTACAAGAACCCATGTCCAAGGCGTCGTAGCTGTTGCTTATATATCTATACTTATTGGCCACAACATCGAGAACGAATCAGAAAAACTCTAAAGGAACTAGCACAACTTGATGATGATAATATACGCATATGGAAGGAGAATTGGTTTGATAAGTACGAAAAAAGACCCGATGAACTGGAACACATCACTCTAGCCCAGTTTGTTTCTCGGTATAATGTCACTGCTAAAGGAAATGTAAAATTACGGAAACCTCCTAAAATTATAAGATATCGAAGTTATGACATGGGAAAAGAAAAAGAATTATCGGAATATAAGAGAAAAATGGTTTCTCTATATATTCCTTTTAGGATTGAAGAAATTGATATTTTGGCAGACATGAAATTTCTACATATTTTTGATGAAAATGAAACCGTTAAAATGGAACGAAGAAAAAAATTCTAATCTAATTTAGATATTGCCAAAACGATGGAAATTTGTGCGTGATTATGTCAGCAAGAAATTGAGCTCAATGATTCACAGGATCATCGAAATCAGGTTTATGTCGAGGATATTCCTGATCCATATCAACACCTTCTTCAAGATCCTCATGCAAGTGTCACCGATGACGTAGTAGCAGCGACGATGAATAAGCTCGGAGCAATATGGAAAAAGAAAGAAAACTTGATGGAGACACAAGAATTTCTCCAGTTGATGAGAAAATCGAACACGAAGCAATTTGAATTGGCACAACATATTTTCTCTCTTTCTCTCTCTGGAACTATATCCCATCAAGGGATTTGGCCGCCTCACATGAAGTTTCATAATCATATTTTCATTTCGCATAATGAGTGATTAATTCATTGATCCTAAACCAGCCGTGAAATTTTTTCCTTGTCACCACCGATGAACAACAGTTGCAAATGATTGAATCGAGGTTCTGTTCAGAGGTAGAAGCAGAAAAACGCTGTCCTAATGGAATTCGTTTATTCAATAACTGATACTTTTAATTTAAAAATGTTGCGTTCATCTGATGCAATGTCAAATTCAATTGCTGATGACGAAATAATAGGATGTGTCGGTGATCGATGTCGCTGATGGTTTAGCCAATGGAGCGGTTCGTAAATTGTCATATGTTGAGTTGGGTGCTCAAAATGAAGTACTGTGAGTTTGGCTTCTATTTCTAAACGGCGTTGGTGTTAAAGCTCGTGGAAAAATGGCTGGTTATGCGAACGCAAAAGAAATCAGTAGAGAATTCATTCCTATCAACCGTAGATCTGCAACATTGTCTCTCAACCGAAATCAATTCATTCATGCTAAAAGAAAACATTTCCCACTCAAACCGGCTTGTGCGTTGACAGTTCACAAGTCGCAAGGAGGAACATTTGATGAAATTGTGTTCAAATACAACAAGACACATTCGCAACCTTTGGTCTACGTGGCCTTATCCAGGGTCACATCTTAAGAAGGCCTTCATATTGTTTCTACTGATAACCTTTTCTTTCGTCAACTCACTAATGATATTTGTGATCCCTATCTTCTGGAGCTCCAATAGTTGGTTGCGTATGTGGTGTTGCCTTGCTGGTTCATGTTTTGCTTCATTCAACCAGTAATTTTAGGCTCCATAGTGTTGTATTGTCAGTATTAGTCTTACTCGTTGACTGAAGACTTGATTTCCTCAATACTGGCAGTAGGTGCATCTTGTCTCAGAAGAATAACACATTCATTCTTCTGAAGAAGAATCATCCATTCTTTTGATACAATTATTATGATTCAACTGTTTCACGTGCGAGTACTATGAAATATTGACATTTTATCTTTCAAGAGACCTCAATGTCTCTCCAATGCAGATGCATAATTTTTACATTAACATGTCGGTAGTGCCGATTTTTCGATACTTCGGAACTGGTAACTTTATAGCAAGCTATGTAGAGTAGTGCCTCCAACTAAATGCGCCTTACTCCCTTTACTCTGCTATTCACTGTTTGTCTATACCGCATCACCTGTTTAGTTCCAGGACATCCCGTGATGAACAGAAGCTTCCATTTTCTGCTGTCATTATGCAGCTGTTCTACGATACTTCTTGTGATTTTTAAAAATATTTCTTACTAGGTCACATTAATGGCCTGCTGTGTCCGATTGAGCTCTGATTTCTCCATCTGTTCATCCGGTATTTCTTCTTACTCTTCATATTCCATAAGAAATTTAACCGGCTGCTCGAGTATTTGGAATAGATCAATTTAAAGATATTGTTACAATATCCAGAAACTCGTCCAGTTTTGTGAAACTTCTACAATTAGTATTCTTACTCTGGCTTGTGACTTTTAAAGAATATGTAATTGAAGTTAGTCCAGAAAGTCATCCCAGAAAAAATAAATTTTTGCATCAGACAACACTTAAGTTATATATTTATACCAGCCCAGGATTTCAATAAAATTAATAATTAAATTGGTATTAGTTCAGCCCAAGAAATATTAAAACCTCGTAATAAAACATATTGCAAGGAAAGATAAAAATATATTCAGAGCCCAGACATATTTAACCGAAAAATTTTCAAATAGATAATTACATTACAGTGAGATTATAGTATCAGTCTCAAAGGTGGGATTAGCTTGAAATTTATATGGTTGGTAACAGACATAATGACAAGTGGTTATAAACAGGATAGATAATGACGAGTATACTGACTATAGTCTTTACCATTAGGTATGGTTTCCAGAAACTATTCAAGCAAATATGAGCCTGTAGCGCCAATCACAACGGTAGGATTATCTTGAAATTGTAATAGTCAGTAACGGACATGATTATTAGTAGTTACTACTAGATTTGATTTCCGGAACTAGCGGTTTCTTGCCCAACACGTGTGCACCTGTAGCGCCAATCAGAACGGTACGATTTTCTTGAAATTTGTGTTGTATATATAATTGCAATGACTCAGAATTTCATATAGAATTTGCTAGTCTACATTACATTGTCCGATTCATTTGAAATTACCCAGTGAGCACCGCGAGGACTTATGAATCTCTGACTTCGCCCCTCTCCCTCCCCCCGTACCATTTTGGTGGATTTATATTAAATTTATTTAAATGTGTATGGACCAAAAGTTTTTGTAACTACGTGTTGTTTAATTGAATAGATAATCTTCAGTAACGAACTGTATTGCGATTTCTGTTTGACGTAGACGAGAAAATGTGGTATGACTTTATGATTTTTTGGGATTTTAATTTTGAGTGAACTCTCTAATAAGTCGTCGTATTTCTCCCATTGGTTATTTCGATGACAATAATTGACATAATGTTGGAAACTAGGCACATAACTTACGAAACTGTTCAATTAAATAGAATTTGATTTTAATTTAATTATTAGTGCCAAATTGGTTAATGTTATTGGTATATTGCGATCGACGGATGGCTCTACATATATAAGAATATTGCATTACTAAAAATTAAATTTTGTTGAAGCATAATTTCACAACAATTTCGACAGTAAAATTCAAATGGGCAGGCATTTTTGGAAATTTTTCACTCCTAAAATGTCAAGCTGGTTCAAATTTAGTGGAATATATTTTATTACATTTTTCACGGATGTTATATTGCAGGTAATATATTTTGTGCCCAGAAACCGCTAGTTTCGGAAACCAAATCTAGTCGATACCACTTATAATCATGTCCGTTACTGATGACCATTACAATTTCAAGATAATCCGTTATGATTGGCGCTACAGGCTCATATTTGAATGGGCCAATACATTTGACAGGGATTTGCTTGAATAGCTTCTGGAAACAAAGATTTCTGGAAACCAACTTCGACGTTTGGCTCTGTAAAATGTAATTGCTTCGGTTGATCCACATCGCTGGATGTCATAGTGTCACCTATCTTCATTTCAGTCCTGCAGTACGTGTGGGTCACTGCAGCATGGAAACTTTAAAATTTCAAAAGAAAACTTTGCAAACCAATTAAGCCCAATTTGCGGTAATCAGTGATCGCGGAAAAAAATTAGTGCTACTCCACGAGCCGAAAAAACGGGTAAAAAATATTTCAAATTCCGCCTGAAAGACTGATACGTAATCAATCGTTTTAAATCAAACTAATACGTCGAACAAATAGTCGAGTCAGTGAATTAAAAAATAACGAAAACTAGTTGTGGTGGACGGATCGGGATGCGGTTTTCTGCATTCTCTTCCAAAATTTATTTGTAAAAAATGTGGTAGGGTAGATTTTGGGGCAAACCGGAAATTGCATT
The DNA here is from genome assembly GCA_947310385.1 of Nephrotoma appendiculata. NCBI lineage: Eukaryota > Metazoa > Arthropoda > Insecta > Diptera > Tipulidae > Nephrotoma > Nephrotoma appendiculata. The sequence goes on from OX371223.1 coordinate 282,162,837, forward strand.
GCTGCAGCCAAAAGTGCATTCAAAAAATGCATTATCTGGGAGGCCTTTTGGAAGATTTAAAAACTTGGTAAATAAGTGTCAGAACTGACCCAGATCGGGTACTCTGGGGTTTTCGAGGTCGCTGATCACGAATACCAGAAACTGACCCTAAACGTCATCTCCATGGCTTTTCCTGACACAACCCAAAAAGGCCAACCGAAAATCATTGTGGGGTGTTTTTTGGGGCGCTGAATCCAAATCTGGCATCGGCGAACACCCCAACTGCACCTGGTGAGTGCCAAAAACCACCCTAAAATCATAATAGGGGCGTTTTGTAGGGCATTACATTTTGAGTAAGGAGCTTTTTTTTCGAGCTTTTTGGCGCATATAACACGCCGTTCCGTCATGTTGAAGTCAGGTTGAACATCATCCTCAACAGGTTGGACATCATCCTCAACAAGTTGAACATCATCCTCAACAGGTTGAACATCATCAGAATTGTTGCCTACTCTTGGTTTCTTGGGTTTGGGCTCTGAGAATGTATTTCCAGCCCTAATATATTTGTGACGACAATTTTCGTGCACGCCAATGGAATCAAGACCTTCAATAATATTATGCAAACCATCTTGCCGTATTGTATGTGAGACATTGGATGTGTGATCCCTTTAACCCACACTTTGGTGATCGATTTGTCTGGGGAATGATTCTCCCAACCTGCCAAGTGCTTGCAAATAAGGCACGACTCCGCATTATCCATGATCCTAGAAATTCAAGGATACAAAATTTGAAGATTTAAAAATTCGTAAGAAATAGAGAAAGAAAAGTAATGACGTAGGGTGCTCGTGTCCTGACCCCCGCGTAAGCAGTACTACGTACTTTACTGGTAAAAAAGTAATACACACATGCATCAATCGCCCTCGTTGGTAAAATAACAAGCAGCTGCTCGGCACTAACCCCCCCTCTCTCTCTCTCTCTCTCTCTCTCTCTCTCTCTCTCTCTCTCTCCCTCTCTCTTTATTCTAGTTTTAGTTTTCTTTTTTTTTTGTAGCTTTAGTATTCTAGAATTTAAATTTACGGATTTACTGGTTTTCTTCTGATAATTTTATAAGAAATGGATATTTTGTCCGCTGCTATATGTATGTAATAGTGAAGTCAAATACTCTTGTTCCCGGATACTTGATATTTTCAGCTCATACTTCTCGCTATTGAGAATATTTCCAAATATTTATTCTGGAATCATGACAAGTTATAAACGTTAAATTATATCCAATTAATTAAACCAAATTTAGAGTTAATTATCCAACTTATGAGGAACTCACCCTGATTATGGATATGTTTCTATGATGAGACATCCACTGATAAATTACCTCTCTAATCAAGAGATGTGAAGAGCTACGAATTATCGTTGACTGATATATAGATAATAAATAAATAAGCATTCACTGAGATGCAAGAAAAATATCCCTCACATAACCAGCGTTCAAAAATACTCTTCTATTTCTTTCTATTCCATTTATATTCTCTCAAAATGATTTTTTAATTTTTTCCCCACTTTTCGTTCGTAAATAGTAAAATAAAAAATTAAGAATAATATTCAGTTTTCAACGAATAGTGAGCGAATAATGAAAAACAAATAGATCAATGTTTTGAATAGATCAGAAATTATATTTTTCTACTCTCTGCTCCTTGTTAAACGAATAGTTGGCGAATACTTTATACATTTCGTATTTTAGAGTAAATATTTTTCTATGTGGAATTTTTTTTTTTTTTTTTTTGGTTTTTTTTTTTTTTTTTTAATTTTTAAAAGGAAGTATTAATCGTCCAGTGGATTTAATGTCCTTTGAAGGTCAACTAATACCCCCCTTTCATTCACGCACAGACCACCCATTCACAACAATTACAGTATACCACCTGCACATTGCAAGTTCCATGTCAACCTGTAAACTGACATGGACGGTGGGTCGGCGCTGAATTCTGCACTCCAACAGAGGGTTTTAGTTGTGTTTATTAACATTACCGATCGTAATCGATGATGAAAATTCGCTTTGCATCCAGCCTCTGATGGGATTCGAACTCAGTACCTCCCGGTCCAAGTGCCGAAGCTTTAACCACTGCACCACTTGTCCGGTAATTGTACTATTCAATTGTTTTTGTTTGCGAGAACTAAAAAAAAATTTTATTCTCTTCTTTTGTTTTACTTTTCATATTTGTTTGAATAGATAATGGAATATTCCACTATTGTAGGATAGACGATATATTTTTTTGTTTTCTATTCAATACAAGATGAATATAATCAGTAAAATTTTGTTTTCTGTTCACTATTCGCGACGATCATTTGTAAAAAATATTTCTTCGATCAGTAAAGAAAGAATAATATATTTTGTAGAGCGAATTTTAGAACCCTGCACATAACTATTTGTTATAAATATAGCTCGTGGCAACATAAATGCTCCAAAAATGAACACGTGTTTCTCTTGACTATGGATGCCGGCAGCTGCTCGTTCTACGCTTCGTGAGAAAGTGAAAGGCCACTCGGCAATGTTTGGAGATCTGGGGGAAATTATTCTCGTCGTTCTTGCAGGACTGGATCAACTTCCTCGAGGGCCCTAGGCGAGAGTTACACATTAATAAATGTGTCAAATTATGAGAATGTTTTTGGTGAGTTTGTTGGGGTCGTGTCTGTAAAACCCTCCGAGACGACGTTCAGGCCCAGGTTTCGGTGCAGCAGGTGTTCGAGGGATCCTTTTCCACGCGAAATATGGATTAAGCGGGCCAAAAACGTCCCTACAATGATTTTTGTGTTGTTTTTGGCACTTGGAAAGCTCTCGGAGAAGATGTTCAAGATGACGTTCCGGCGCACCAAGTGCCGGTGGGGTGTTCGCAAATGTCATATTTAGATTCAGCACCTCAAAAAACCCCCCATTATGATTTTCGGTTGGCATTTTTTGTTTGTGTCAGGGAAAGCCACGGAAATGACGTTTAGGATCAGGTTCTGGTGCACTAGGTATTCGGAGGGTCGTTTCCGACGTGAAATTTGGAACGACCGCCCTACAAAACGCCCCTATTATGATTTTAGGGTGGTTTTTGGCACTCTTCTCAGGAAAATTCTCAGAGATCACGTGCGCGTCCGGGTTCCGGCGGACCAGGTGCCCGTGGGGTGTTCGCTGATGCCAGATTAAGTTCAGCGCCCCAAAAAACCCCCCATTATGATTTTCGGTTGGCATTTTTTGTTTGTGTCAGGGAAAGCCACGGAGATGACGTTTAGGGTCAGTTTCTGGTGCACTAGGTGTTCGGGGGGTCAATTTGAACATCATATTCGTGATCAGCGACCTCGAAAACCCCCGAGTACCCGATTGGGGCCAGTTCTGACACTTATTTACCAAATTTTTAAATCTTTCAAAAGGCCTCCCAATAAATGCATTTTTTGAATGCACTTTTGGCTGCAGCAATGCAATTTCCGGTTTGCCCCAAAATCTACCCTGCCATATTTTTTACAAATAATTTTTGGAAGAGAATGCAGAAAACCGCATTCCGATCCGTCCACCACAACTAGTTTTCGTTATTTTGTCCTTTTTACTAGTTCACTGACTCGACTAAAAATATAAATCCTTTCCGCTTGTGTCGTTTTAATTTAGCTCGTTTTACACTTAACTATGCGACTTTAATAATTATATTATTATTGTTAAGAGTTGGGTACATAAATATTTTTGTACACATTTTGTACATATGCGATGGTGTGGGTTTCCTCTATTCTGAAACTTTATTCGTCAACAGTTCACCCAGCCCCAAACAATCAGTACGTCACGATGACTAGATATTTCACTATGACATACGTTGTGTGTCAGTGTATGTCAAGTTCACTTGAATCTTTATTAAGTTTTCCATCGGCTATTAGTAGTGTGACGAAGATGGTTGGTGGTCACATGCATCTGATGTGAAAGCTTTTCTTTATATTTAAAAACCACACAAACCTTGGTGACCTTGCGGATCTTTAAAACCTTCAAACGTTATTGTAGCGCAAATATGTAAGACTTTGTAGTGTACCAAATGAATTTTGCATATGCAACTTATCCGAAAATTATCCGGTCAATAAAGGTGGTTTAGTTGATAAAAAACAACTAAATCTTTATTGACCGGATAATTTACAATGTGATACGCAAAATTCGTTTCGAACACTATACAAAGTCTTACATTTTTGCAAATATTGTTTATTTAAGGAATAAATCTAACATAAAAGCATTTTACATGCAACTATTTTAAAATTTATGCTTATGTTCAGTTATCACCACAATTTAAGTCAATCCAATCAACAAATAACGAAGCTCGAGCAAATATGTTTAGTATAGGCACCGTAAATAAAGCAGTAACGAAATAACCTCGTGAAAGAATACCGACTAAAATTTCCAGTCCATCTCGAAATTGTATAAGTGGCCCACCCGAATCACCCTTCATAAAATAAAATTTTTTATTGTGGGATCATGTCAGTTTGAGTTTTATCTTAACTTACATTGCTTGCTCCTTTTCCGGGGTCACGCGTACATATCTCCGTTTGAGTATTACCATATAATAAAGCTGTGCATTGCTCGTTCGGAATCGATTCTGTATCAATTTCTTGTAATTTTGTTGGCGGCGGCGTTATTTTTAACGTCTCCGAATTGCCCCAACCTATTAAACGTAGATCAACATCTCCACCAACAAAATCCCGTGATTGTGAGATTGGGCCGACGGTAGATGAAAATGTCAAGTTCTGATATAATTTTAAAACTGCTATATCATTTTGACCAAACTCCACATAATTTTCATGTACACGATAATCGCGAACATAATATCGTTGACCGGCTAAATCGTTTAAGTCGTTGCTACCCACAAATATCGAAAAACCTCTTGGTGAAAGACCAGCAACACAATGAGCTGCCGTAACAACACAATGTCGTTTAATTATCACTCCACCACACCGATGGAAAAATTTATATTGTCCCGTTCCTTGTCCAAGTGAGTCTTTTTCTTCACGGAATTCTTGAAATGACACCATGTATTTGTAGCGATACACTGCCTCCTTACCACCAATTATTCGGTACTGTGGCCCACTATCCACGAAATTAGTTGCGAATAACAAAACTAACCAAAATATTACTTTAAACTGCATTTTAGACTACATGGTGTATAAAGTGTAACTGAGGTATTTATACATGAAAAATGAATAAAATATTAAGTTTATATGTCAGTGATAATAAAATGAATATTTAATTTTTTTTGGCTGACTATATTTATTTGCCAAATTTAAATTTTATCGTCAGTTTTGTCACACTGTTCGTTAATCCAATCAACAAAAAGTGAGGCTCGTGCATTTATATCTGGAAAAGTGGGAACCGCACTAATCATAAAGCCGCGTGACACTAAACCTCCTAAAATTGCCTCATCATCTCGATAAAGAATAAGTGGTCCACCCGAGTCACCCTGTTGAATAATTTTAATATACATTATAGTATAAACTCTTATATATTAGTTCACTGCTCTTACACTATTGGCTCCATTGTCTCGTTCGATCGTACATATATCGGTTTCAGTTGGTTTATAAAGCACACATTTGTTACACTCTTCGTTAGTCATTGAAGTTGTATTCAATTCTTGCAGTTTACGTGGTGGTGGTTTTTCGTTTCTTTGATCCGTTAAACCCCAACCCGGAAGTCGCAATTTAATGCCACCGCCAATAAACTCTTTCGACAGAGTGATTGGACCAATCCGATCTGTAAATTGCATTGATTCATTTAATCGTAATACCGCAATATCGTATGCAACATTATATTTGGGATGTATGGTGAAATTTCTTAAAAAATATCGTTCACCCGATGGATCATCCAAATCATTGGTGCCCGCAAAAACTGAAAGGATGCTAGACGAAAGGTTTGTAACACAATGCGCTGCCGTTACAATACAATCATGTCGTACTATTGTTCCGCCACATCGATGAAAATATTGGTATCGGCCAGTAGACGTTCCATTCTCATCTTTCACTTCGCGACATGTTTGAAGCGAAATAAGGAATTCGTAACGTGTTGTTGATTCCTCGCCACCAACAATTCGAAGCATTGGACTTTTACATTTAACATTTTGTATAAAAAATGCGGCACAACTCAACAAAATTAATATTTTAAACAACATTTTACAACTATTGTGGATCAGAATGCAATTGCAGTGTTTATATACGGCAAAATTGCATGAAACCTAATTAACATTTGTGGTGACATGTTTATTTGTATTTCGTATCCGGTGACCGAGTAAAATATTTTATTACTTTTTATTTTATCAATACATTTATTATAATATGTCAGCATCGTGGACTAATTCTTCATTCTCACACTGTTCATTAATCCAGTCCACGAAACACGAGGCTCGCGTAAAAACATCTGGAATGCGATACATCGAACAGACAACAAATCCGCGTGATACCATCGCCACTAAAATTTCTTTACCATCGCGACACAAAATAAGTGGACCACCAGAATCACCCTGTATGAAATATAAAAGTTGACATTATTGTGTAATTTTAATCTACTTTACCTACATTACAAGCTCCTTGTCCCATTCTCTCGTACGTACACAAATCTGTATCGCTAGCTTTAAGAACCGGATTCTTATTACACTCCTCATTCGTAATCGTCGTTGTATTAAGCGCGCGTAATCTACGCGGCGGTAAAGTTCCAAATTTGGTCGGATTCGTATGACCCCACCCGAGTAACAACAATTTCACATTACCACCAACATATTCCGTTGATAGTTCGATGGGACCAACCCGATTCGAATATTTTAACGTCTCATTCAATCGTATGACGGCAATATCGCTTTCGACCAACGACGAATACTTGTAATGTATCGAAACATTCCGTAAATAGTATCGATCGCCAAATTCATCATCCAAATTATTGGTGCCGGCTAGTACCGATAAAGCACTGGGTGTAAAATTTTGTACACAATGGGCAGCCGTTACAATGCAATCTTTCCCGACTATGGAACCACCACATATATGTTGATATTTTGAACGGCCCGTGGCCATTCCAAGGATATTTGTTTCTCGTCCGTACACCTGGAGCGATATCATAAATTTATAATTATTTTTTGTTTCTTGGCCACCGATAATCCGTAATTTTGGGCCATCCGTTTCATCACTACCAGCGAAAATTGTGACACACCACAACAATAATAACACTTTGAATAGCATTTCGATTCTGGACGTGGCAATAAATGCAACCGCCGTATTTATATGCGTCCAAATTGCACATATCGTATCGAAATTTTTGGTCAGCCCATAATTTTTATTGATAACAAATACCGAATATTTTACAATGGCATATTTATTGTATCCGCTCAAAAATATTTTATAAATCACAACTTTACACCATTTCAATGGTGCGATGTATGGTATATAGTGGTGGTGGCTCTTCAACCAGCGGAATACAAATGTAATTTTGCGCGTGACGACATTAATTGAATCTCAATCAAGGTGTGTAGAACAGAATAAAATTGTATGGTAGCGAAATTTTTATTTGACATTGATATATTACAAGAATATTGTAATCGACGTCATATTTTATGATATTGCGTGCGTACAAAATGCTATAAATTGAGGACAACGTGAAATATATTATTAAAAACAATTTGTTAAGGTGTTGAATGGAAAAATTAACAAAAACAAATTCGTTGAATTGATAAGAACTATTGGCACGATGTTGCTTCAATATGATGACAATAACAACCAACAAATTGAACTAATAATAAAACTGATAAGTTTTATAATGAATAAATTATTTTTAATTTATAATGTAGTTTGGAAAAATGGTTTCAATTAAATTTTTTTATAGCTTTTAAATTATTTTATAGTTGGGGAATGGTGGTGCTTACGAGTACATGATTTATGCGTATTTGAAAATAGGTTTATGTATGAAAATGGGTATCGCATGCGTTATCGCCCGGTTTGATCGCAATTTATTGCATTGCACATTTAAATGAACTTAAATGTGTGCATTCGAATGTCGATATGGTTGCTAAAATGTTGCTAAAATATTACTCGAAGTAATAGTCCCTTCTCCTCTGGCTCTCTTCACAGATTAGTATTTCGGTTCCAGTATGTGATTTCAGGATCAATTATTAAAATTTAAAAAACCAGGAAATATTAGCTTCGATTTTACCATATAGTAAATTATTAAGAATACTTACATATTTCAACCAGTCCACACGAGCTAAACAAAGCTAATAATCGACTTCTACAAGACAGATGACCAACAAACAGTCAAGTCTTAAACGTCGTTTGTGTTGCACAAAACTACCGGAAAGAATAGCGACTCGAGCTGGTCCTATTTTAAAAATATTTACACACCTAAAATATTTTAAAACTGGCCACAGGATTTTTGCAATGTATTGCAAACCTGATTAAAGTTAGCCGAACGTGAAAAAAAACGACAATTCAGATAGTGTCTTTACTACTTCAGCCGTTTATTAAAAACATTATATATTAAATTGAAGTATTCTTGCCGAAAGTAACTATCGTACTAGAATCAGCCGAAAACATACGTAAAATATGGTAACAAACAACAAATAAAATTTTCAACTTAACCGACATTATAATCAATTTTCAAAAAATAGTCGATAAATAAGCTTTTATGATTGTGGTTTTGTGATTATCGTTAAAATGGTTGTTCGCCGATGAAATCGTTCGTCATTCGAGATTTTGCCATATTCATTATACGCCAACCTGACCATGCCAATTCGATACCCCATGACCGTAGGTAGATTTGGATTTCAGGTTAGGGGTGAGTCTGATGAGATTATCCCCTTCTTCTGTCAATAAAATTGCCCATTATTTGAGATTTTGACAGATAGACAGCATCTGACATCTGACTATGCCGTTTTGATAGCCCATAATCATAGGTAGATTTTGATCGAATCAAAACTTTACCCATAACTTCCCAACCCAAACGTAGAATTTAAATCTGCCTAAACAATGGACAGAGGAACATTACCCCAATATATCCTCATCGAAGCCACTCCAAACATCAAATTAGTTCGGTCAAATCGGCGACATTAACATTTTTCTGGTAGAAAATTGATCATTAATTTCGTCGGTTTGGTGCAATAGTTACACAACTCAAATGTCACTCGTTGCATATTTTTATTATTTTGTATCAAAACAAGCTTTCTTATGTAGTTATTTCTAGCAAATATGGTAAAATTTCATTTAAAAAATCGCTCAATTTACAAAAGAAATTAACTTTTTAAAATTTTGAAAAATATCTTAAGAAAATTTGCAAAATATTAAAGAATTATAAAAATTAAGATCATATGAAGATGTACGAATAGAAAAAAAATGTTTTACTAATCAAAATGTATTTTTATTTTCTTTTGAAAAACGCCGTTTTTACAAACAATTTTGAGTGATTTTTGTAATCGCTCTACTGAAAAATTAAATATTTTGAGTTGTGTTACTATTGCACCAAACCGACGATTTGTTAGTTTTAAATCTGAATTGCCCACTACTTTTTGGTTGAATTTTGAAATTAATCTTCTATATCGATGCAATTTAAATTAACGAAATTTTACGGCTTATATGCATGCTACTGAAGTTAGCCGAAAATTTCAGCCGAAAAAACCTGCATTATCGACATATTTTGTATCAGGTGGTAATAAAAAATTCTGTTGTATGAGCCGAAAAATACATGTAATTGAAGTTGATAGTAAATTTTCGCCGAATTATTTTTAAAAAAATCATTATAACATAAATCAGACGTTTAGTGGTAATATGAACTAGGTGAAGTTAGAACAATTCTAAACTGTTGGATAAAAAATATATAACTTATCGTGTTAGGGGGCAATGAATTTGAGTTGTGGCACTAACGGTAAACACCTGTGCCAAAAACAGGCCATATTTAATGTAGCATCATGGTGAAATAAATTAAAAGGTGGTCGCACGTTTAGTGGAAATTTGGTCCGGATGAAGTTACACCACTTCGTAAATTGCTGGATCCCGTATTTATAATTTGTCGTATTAGGGGGCAATGTATTTGAATTGTGGCACTAACAGTGAACACCTGTGCCAAAAATCAAGTCATATTTTATGTAGCTATGATGCTATGATACATTTCACTATGATGCTACATAAAATATGGCCTGATTTTTGGCACATGTGTTCACTGTTAGTGCCACAACTCAAATACATTGCCCCCTAACACGACAAATTATAAATACGGGATCCAGCTATTTACGAACTGGTGTAACTTCAATCGGACCAAATTTCCACTAAACATGCGACCAGTTTTTAATTTATTTCACTATGATGCTACATAAAATATGGCCTGATTTTTGGCACAGGTGCTTACCGTTAGTGCCACAACTCAAACACATTGCCCCCTAACACGATTAGTTATATATATTTTGTCCAACAGTTTAGAATTGTTCTAACTTCACCTAGTTCATATTACCACTAAACATCTGATTTATATTATATTGATTTTTTAAAAAAATATTCGGCGAAAATTTACTATCAACTTCAATTACATGTATTTTTCGGCTCATACAACAGAATTTTTTATTACCACCTGATGCAAAATATGTCGATAATGCAGGTTTTTTTCGGCAGAAATTTTCGGCTAACTTCAGTAGCATCTTATATGCACCAATTTTGATACTTTTAACCTGCATTATCGACGTTTCGCGACCTGCATTATTCACACTTTTCGGCTGAAGACTTTCGGCAACAATACGCATTGCTTTTATCACTAATTGAAACAACGCCGTTAGAAGCATCAATTTAACCCAAAACTGCCGAATGCCCGAATATTTTGAAACGGCAGATGGTTCATAAACCTGCATCTCAAATGATAACTATGATTCTGGCACGCAAGGAAAAGACATTGAAATCATAAGAAAACCATTGTTCTCTGTATGAGTAAATAACACAAATTCGGGAAACAATTTATCATTAACATGATTGATTTCTGGTATGGATGAACTATGTAAACAGATTGGCAATTTATCTGTATCGTGTATATTCAAGCCGAGTTAACCATATGCCACCAAACCGTCGAAGCGCTAGGAAGAATAGCTAAAATCACTGATTTTGTAAAATATTGCAGCGGTTTTTCAAGTTTACTTACTATAGGTGCAATTTCATTAATAGTTTATTGTCTACAGAGTTATACCAGGGTCTTTTATTAAGCTAAACTTGAACGAATTCACGTGTTACTCTTCTCCAACCAACCCACCTCTTCTTCACAACTTGCAGACGAGATACGAATCAAAAACTCCATACCTGCAATATCCATAAAAGTGTCCACAATAAACTGCAACAATTAATATAAGTTGCCATCTAGAATAAATCTGTTAATCTGATCATTCTTGCCAGAGCTCTGGAAAAGTCGAGAAGAGGATATAAGGCGAGAAAATCTTTACTGCTAACTCAGCTTAGATTACCCCAACAGGACCATCTGTTTCATAATGTGAATGCACTCTATCGCAAGGTGTTGGTTGTGATAAGCTTGCCGCCTTAGACCTCAGCTCTGGCGGGTTCACAATAGCGTTACACTGCTGGAATAATAAAAAAAGAGTGAGTCCATTGGTACTCTCAAGGAGATGTGTAAACATGGCGTGTGTACAGTTTAATTTTAAGGAAGAAGAAATTAAATGTTACAAACTAGATTTTTTCATTTGCTTATTATCGTCAAATACAATACTACAACTCTTTCGGTATAATCGACGCAGTTCGCTTATGGTAGCTTAAATAAGATACATATCCCTTTTCCGGCCGGCGATCACAATTGAGCGTGGTGTATAAATCGTATAAAAAAATTTGACTGACCGGAAAAGAGATATACTAATTTTCTGTGAAAATTGATTTCATCAATAGTCGTTGCATATCTTGTAGTAGATATATTTCGATCTGAGTTCAAGTGCAAATCGAATTCGTCTCGCAAGAAGTTTATAAGTTGTTCAGCTTGAGGAGCAACAAAATTAATATTGAAATCCCCGCTCATAATCATCGGCCAGTCTCCTTGGAGCAATTTTGGAATTCTTTCAGTATATGGAGGAAAAACGAAATGTATAATGAACTTAATTATGTCTTCGACAGCTTTATTCTGCGATATGTATACAACTACCGAAAGCATCTTATTCACCTTATTCCCATTGTGAAGCTGAAGTTCAGCCGTGCATATATCGCTAATGGATTGTGTTGTTACGCTCATTGATATGACTGTTTGTTAGATATTCCAATCTTCTCAATATACAGATAACAACATTTATGTTGAATCTTACATCAACCGATGAACGTTTGGGTTTAGGTTTGGAAGACCTAATATTAATTTTAGGAATTGGATTACATTTTAATGTGACGAGGGTGATTTGATTGGACTAAAAATGATTTGTATGTTAAGCTTGTATTAGTTAATGTTAACGATGAATGATAATTAATGTTGATGAAAATCATTGTAAAATGATCTTAATGTGGTAAGTGTTTATATTTTAAGAACTGCACCTCCTGTGCACTTCTGTGCGAGATTAAGAAGCAGCGAATCTCTAGAGCGGTGCCTCGATGTTAGTTGATGGTGATACTTACCATTGGCAAACAGCTAGTTGATCGGAATTCTCATTCTTGTGTTTTGTTAAAGGAAACTCTCTCGATGACTTATAGTTTTAATTTTTTATTAGATGAATGAATTGGGTGATTGAGTTTGGAATTATAATTGTGTTTGATTAAAGTTACACTGATTGCACATTTACTAAGTGACTGATTTAAAACGGGGTTGAGACAAAACTGGACTATGCTAATACCGTAGAGGTTCGTCGAGTGACCAAACCTCTAGGGGTTTACGATCCAGTTTTGGATATTAATCTACTACACACAAGTTGCTGATTGTGTGTTTTATCGTAAGAGGTATACATAATATACTATCTCGTTATAGGTACCACCCTGTTATGCATGAAATGTGGTGGCACATGCAGGTATGATTGGAAAATGGTTACGCTGAATACTAATTGTCCGAATGTTATTTTGATAAATAGTTGAGCTTTTTCTAGAAATGGGCACCAAATATCGGTCGATATTTTTTTTCTGCACCCATCCAGCTTTATAAGCCGCCTGACCTTCTTGCCAACTTGTGAACTTGTACCTCAATCCAACCAGAGTCCTCTGATATTTTTATGTTGTTCTCTATTCCTCGTCAGGATAGCTTTATTCGATATATATCAGACAGCCCATAGTTCCATTCGCCAGTTCGTCTGTCACGTCAATATTTGTTTTGATTAAGTAATGCCAAACTATGACATGTGGAAGGTCGTACGGCAAACCAGTTGTGTTCACTATGCTCATTTTAAGGATCTTTTGACGGAATGGCTACTTTGGCAGCCCGTTGACCATCTCTCTTGAACTGAACGCAGCATTCAAAATTAGGAAAATTTGCATGCTCTTCATTGCGTAGCCAGATCTCGTAAAGCAAGAGAATTGAGCATCCCTGCGTGACTGTATCAGTTAGGTCGAGGTGATATAATCTGAGACTCTGATAGTCCAATGTTAAAAACGAGACGTCATTATAACCTTGTACAAAATTCGCATTCTCAAATGGTGGTGGCCCACGCATTATTTTAAATTTTTTATTATTTTTTTAGTTTTCTCTGATCGATGGAAATGTCGATGGTTTCTATTTTATTTTTTAAATTAGTTTTTTCGTTTTCATTTCTATTATACATATATATGTACAATGTACCATGTGCCATGTTTAGTACAAAATTGTTTTTATGGCTTTCGTTACTTTTTTTCAAACCAAGTACGTCATTTCCGTTCGTTTCATTTACAAGTTTACTCTAATACAGAAAAATTTGGTAGGCGCGAGTAAAGATGTTTACACATCAAAAATCCTAATTATTTATTGAGCCACTGAGAAAAACAGCAATATCCCAATTAGAGATGGTCAACCAGTCAAACGGAAGTAGCAACAAGTCCAGTTGGCAGAAACTATTTTGATAGAAAGACCCTTAGTCTTTAACGATTTCATAATAGAAACCGTTAATTTAGTCGAATAAGTTAATCCCATTACCCAGATGAGCCGATCGTAAATTTTCAGTATATGTTTATTGAGCTAGTTTTAAAATTCTCCTATTTCGTATTATGAGCTCAAAGCTAACCTCACTGCTAGATGATACCAGCACAAACAATTCCTTAAGCTTTCAATTAAGATTATATTTAGGAGGGATCCTATTAAAGTTTATAGTAAAAGTGAGACATCTGTTTTCTGAGGTAAGGATGTCATTAGGTTCCTTTCAAGTAGCGTGCAAATATTTTTTTTTTCATTTTTTTTTTTTTAAATATAACATACGCTCATCTTCGCCTTTAAAAACAAATTGACTGACATCTGACGAAATATTTTAAAAGAAAAACCATATACTATAGATGATAAAACTCACAAAAATCTAGTTTTTATGTTATCTAAAATTCTTAACAGACTATATAATTCAACAATGTCATGGGGCTTTTTGTCACATATACAAGCATCACCTATCACGCGCAAAAACGTTTAAACTGCCTATAGTGAACAGCTTAAAAGGCTACAACGGTTGAGCTGCATTAGCTGGAAGCTCTAACCTTTGCGTATGGAAACTCATAGAAAATGGTCCCACCGATTGCTCATTTGTAAACTATAATTCAAGACTATATCCTACATTAATCTCAAACTGGGTCTGGGCTTTTCTAGATGATAGCCTATCAAATGACTATAGTTCATTTGGATCAATCTAAATTTAAAGAAAATGTTGTAAAATCAGTTTTGAAAATTTCGTTTTTTTTTAAATAAGTAACATTTCACATCCAAGGAATAGTGGCCTGAAGCTCTTTTTGTGGTAATCTAAGACTATGGTATTCTAAAAACCTTAATGTATTTGTTATGTCCATCACAGTACTTTGACTTGATGTTCAATGAAATAATTTTCCACTGACATATTTTATTCGAAAATATCTTTATCAGTATGGTAAAGTGACAAGGAGGGTTATTGCTTAATTCTTACGATCACGATGATTTAATTCCTTTTAGGCCAGATAAAAACGCTACATAGAATATCTATTATATAAACATCAAGGAAATCAGCAAAATAAAAAATAGATTGAGTGCAACAACCACCAAAATTGAGTTCTACTAGTGCTATAAATTTGCTGAACATTGTTAAAATTATGAAAAAATGGACGGCTTTGAAAATCATAACATCCAATTAATTACTTGAAAATATCTGGCACATTGCACAGTTTGAGCGGCTGAACTAAAGAACTTGTTAAATTTGTTGGATTTTGGCTTCTGATAGTGTGCTCAAAGTGCGAGATTTATGTTTTTTCTGAACAAAATAGGCTGAAGTTCCGATAAACCGCTCAACTACTCTGTCGTTGACTGTTCGGTACAGTTTTTAGATCACGAGTGTTTGCTAAATGGGAATGCCATTATGTTTGTAGATTTGATGTAGTATAGTTAGTCTATAAAAGTCGAGGATAGTCCAACAGCGCACTTATCAAACTGTTTATTTGGAAGATATACGGTGGCGCTATGCAAAAGAGATTTTTCATCGTCTGCTCAGTGACCCTCCAGCCATCTCTTGGATCGGTCACCGAATATGTAGTCGCGCCACTGCAGTCGGGCCTTCCTCGGCGATGTGCACCGGCTGGCTGTTGGTGAAATATTTTATTTATCAAGCTCTTATTTATCAATCTTGTGTATAATTTTTTGCCTAGTTTGAAAGATTTAGTAGATCTCCAGGTCTTAAGAGGCTAAACCCGTCCTATGTACCCATTTTTAAAACGCTGCTTGTGATGAAATGAAAATAATCCGATATGTTAATCAGAGCCCTTTGTGTATGGTTTATAACATAGTTTTTTTTATGAAAAGGGTGTCAGCCTACCACTTGAGCTGATTGTTACATATGTGTTTCACGTATAATGGTGAAGAATCGTAAACCGCACCTAACCTGGAGAACAGACGCTTAATTAGTGTTGGTTTTAGTTCGCGAATGTCTCGCCATGACGTATAGTGTGCATCTCTGTAAACAGAGTTTTCTCTGCTCGTCTCATTTGCATCGCCTGATTCATAAAGTTATCCAGAAAGCATGTCGGTGGCATTTAGACAACTTATATATTGTTTCTTTTCAAAATTAGCAATTATGTATATTTTTCTCTTCAAATGGTTTAGTAGATATTTTTATGGAGAGTTTGGTAAGTGAAACTTAAATAATTGTTTTCTCGCCACAAGTTCACTCGAATTATTGTTATATGATTATGAAATGCGGTTCCTCGCCATTCTAGATTAAAATTTTTTAAATTTCCTTTTCTTTAGTATGTGGACTATTAAAATATTTCACGGAACATTGTTTTCTTATTATAAAGAAGATAATATTTAATTGTGGGTAACCCATAAACTCTTTACGTTGAACACTTAATAGCGGACAGCTATTTTATTCGACAGTAATTATTTAGACGGATTGTAATGACAGCCTTCGAAATTGGCAGCCGTTAGCAAAAAGAAATTATAAAAAAAAATCTGCAATTTACGTGCAAATTTTTATATAAGGCAAAGACAAATATAAAGAAATTAAAGCAAAAAAATCAAAAAAAGTAGGCTGAACTTAATTTTTATAAGACTCTAGTGAATTAAATAATTTTTAAGTTAATCAGCATTATGGTCCGGAATGTATCTGTGATCAATGGCATCAACAAATAAAATAAAATTACGGTATATAAAAATGAACTAAAGAATGTTACCTTGACGGAGTATCCTCGGCGAAGAAAGCGCTCCCCACGACCTTGGTACTACGTCGGTTTCCTGTAACAAATATTGCTAATTAAGAAACAAAAAAAAAAAAAGTCTGATTAACTGGAAAATTAAATAATAAAATAAAATCCTATCTTGTATTGTAGTAAAATTAATCGAAAAAAAATTAATTAAAGTATACCAAGAAACTGAACCACAAAAGAAATTGAAACAAAAGTATAATGCTAAAAAAGTCCTTGACCGGATTCACTGCGACTGATGTTACGCTTTCACTACCAACTGTAATTGAGCTACCGGTAATCCTGGTTAATCGGTTGGCACTGTATCTCTTTGTATCAAAATTACTCTGGAGGACGATTATTTCCACACATGAATTTATACCTATATCCACCCACTTTGGTTAACCTCCCCGATCCTTTAACTTAACTCTACAGCACGCTGTTTGCTATCGGGTCGCACCGCAAAGTTATAATATCTTAATTGCAGGGCTGACACCAGTTTATATGCATAAAAAAAATCAAGCACTCCAATAACACTTAGTATAGTTGTAACTGACTGCACCAAAAATCAAATTAACTTGTGATTGCCCAAAAAAACTCGAAGATACCATGAAACTATTAATTTATTTAGTTTTAGTTCTTTATAAAACCTACTCCCAGATATTTATGGAAAATCTAGCGTTAGGTATAAACGTCAAATAGAATGCGAAATAGAATTGTGTTGCGTTTTCTTCCATATTCGTATGTGACTCGCCATATACCAAAGTGCCGCAGCTTATTAGTATTTTAACATTTTCATGGCACAAACTTCACTCGCCACAATTTCTAGCTTTAAAAAGATGAAAAAAAAATATTATTTTAGGAATAAATATTCAGGCCACTAGCTGCTCAGTTCAGAACTCGTATAGCTAAAGATTTAGGGATCATTAACTCCATTAATTAAAATAAGAAATAGTAAAATGCGCAGCGATATTCAGTAAACTAATGCTTCATAACACACTTCTTACATTAATCCTTAAAATATACAAGATTTATAAAAATATTATTTTAATTCCAGGTAAACTCCTAGATGATAAAAACGGATTAACCTATAACAAGTTGGTTTGTACGATAATTAAATTATTGCACCATTATATAAATAATTTTCATATAATTATCTAGGTCAAATAAAATTAAAAACGCGTATGGTGTATAAAAATAACAAATACTCCATGATCCATAATTTATCTAATTTGTGATGTTCAAACATTTCAAGGAGATTTATTCAAACTTAAGTAAGTGAAAATAAGTGGAAATAAATTTCTCTCTCAAGATAAATAATAGGTGCTCGCCCCAAAACAAACACGAATAGCACGCACAACAATAATAATAAATAGCTCATATTATATGCACCCCTTGAACAAATTCAATGAATTCATCCATTCATTCATTCATTCATTCACAGTGTTCCTTCATCTATTATGGCCTCTTAAATAATAACCTTTTCGTTTTTTTTCAGTTTTTGAATGTGATTTTGGAATGGGGGGGATATTTTATACACTCAATTCACTTAGAAGAATAATAATCATAATAAATAGATTTTGGTCCCGAAGAAAATTCGACTACTGTTGATTTATTGTTTTGTTAATAGGTTTTCCTTACATTTTTCCACCAGCAGTGACTATAAAAAATTAAATCTCTTTGATTTTTTATT
Organism: Nephrotoma appendiculata; assembly: GCA_947310385.1. Classification (NCBI taxonomy): domain Eukaryota; kingdom Metazoa; phylum Arthropoda; class Insecta; order Diptera; family Tipulidae; genus Nephrotoma; species Nephrotoma appendiculata. The sequence goes on from OX371223.1 coordinate 282,181,297, forward strand.
TATTATATATAAACCACGTTTCTGATATTTGGGTAGAGAAAAGTCGAATCATCAATTGATGATGTGAATTGAACTTGAAATATGTGAATGGCCGTGCCTGGTCTGTGTTATATACACACATCGAGAGAGAGACAATTGAAAAAGGATGGTATGTTGCCGGATACAAAAGGTTTTTATGTATTTTTTAAATATTTTAGCTTAAAAAAATACAGAACATGACCAAGGAGGAATTTTATTTTTGTTCTTACATACTTTTGAAAATGTTATTTGTTTTCTGTTTTTTTTATTTTAGTTTGGGTTATTTATTTGCGGGTTAAACAATAAGAAGGCGTCACACAACTTGAAAGATTTATTGCAAAGTTTATTTTATTGCAATATAAATAAATCTCGATATAAAATAATAGTTTTTATTAACACTCTGGTGTTACAACATTATTTTTGGAAGCCTAATTTTTTAGAATCTTGAAATTTTCATATTTCAGGAAAAAAACTTGTAAACTTATACCACTTGTCACTCTTCATTTATTAACTTATTACGATTTTAGATAATTGTTCATTGCACCATCATGAATAGCAGAAATGGCTCAATTTAGTTTTGATGGTGGGACTGTTGTCTCTGTGAACCATGGTTTTAAGTGCCCTTGGTTAATATGAATACAGCAGATGGCATAGCCGCCTATTGCTTCATTGGTCAGCAAAAGTTTTGTGTAGTATGCTTTTTTTAGATAATACCGGTCCAAACACTGCATTTAAAATTGTTTTAATATATATTCTAAAAATCTATGGTGACCTACATCGCTTTTTATACCATATACACTCAAAAGGACCTTTAAAGCCTTGGATGTCTTTCAAAATCAGGAAACTTATTGATCTCAAAAATAAATTGTACAAATTAGTAATGAAACATGCTCAAAATAGTTCTCTTTAAGATATTCTTGAATTAAATTGCTTCCAAAAAACACTTGTAAAATTTCCTTATAGTAACAATATTTATTTGTTTTTGGAATATCGATTTTGAAATATTATATCTTCTTCAGTTCCTTTTTTACAACTATTAGAACAACAACTATTACAAGAGAAGAATAGTTGTAAAAATGGAACTGTAGAAAAATAATATTTCAAAATCGATAATCCAAAAACAAATAAATATTGTCACTATAAGGAAATTTTACAAGTGTTTTTTTGACGCAATTTAATTCAATTTTATAAGTGACCAAAGTTAACAGTGAGGCTAAAAAATGGATTTAAACCATTATAGCACAAATCAAGATATTCGAACCTAAAGACCAACTCACTCAGGATGTATATGAAGTTGGCCCAAATTCTAACCCAAAAAAATCGATGGCAATACTAAAATATACTGACTATGATTATAGGCAAGTGTCAGCCCAAAAATTTTTAAAAATATTCTATTTACTATATACCAACCCAAAAACTATTCTTTCAACAATAGAAAAACCGCCATGCTTTAATGTCAGCCCAAAATAAATCTGTCGTGAAACTATCATCAAAGAAAAATATTACTGTCAACTCAAAAAAGTAAAATAAAACAAAATATGCAATTTAGTTTTAATTCTGTATCGGATTAATTTGAGTGTGGCCCCTGATTATAAATAGCTTTTAAGTTATATGATGGGAATCGGAGGCTTAAGGGCTCCCCATAGTCGTTATTCAGATGATAGTACCATTCGACGAAATATGTGATTGATTTTAATTCTGTATCGGATTCATTTGAGTATATGGCCCCTGAATATGAATAGCTTTTAAGACAAATACACGAGTCGAAAGAAATTCATACAAAAATGGAGTTATGTCGCTTCTGTAAATTCTGTGATACAGTTTAAACTAACCGCGAGCACTTACCATAAAAACCAAATCAACCAATGAGCGATTGCCAGCTGTACCGCTAAGATTATTTTTGTTATAGTTTAAAAACTTGGGTGAACATTTACGTTAAAACAAATGTGCAGGAGACATTACTACCACTTAAAGTTAAAATTAATAAAAAAAAAAAAAATTTACAAAAGCTTGTACTAACTATTTAGTTATCCAACCGTAATTGAAGTCAAGTTGAATACTACAAAGTTGTGTAAGGAAATACCAACCAGCCAAAGATCCATCCAGTCAACCATTGTACAAGTTATCTCCAAAATCACTAGACTCGAATTTAAGTTTTTTCTATAAAATGAAAATCAAACAGCAAAACGATAATAACGCAATCCTCAAACTAAGGCTAACATAAACGGTTTTAAAGCCTGTCCAGCCATTTCATATACAACTCTGCACCCGATCACACAGCTACAAAAAAAAATCCACCGTAAAATATCAAATTCCGGAATTTGGACATGCTTAATGTAACTAGGCCTTTATTTAACAAATTATGCTCAAATATGGTATGTGCAACTGGGTTGGGGTTTTAACGTAAATGTAACGTGAAGTTCAGGAATTGGACCATTCTTAATGGAATTTGGTCATTTCTTAACCAATTGCGATCAAATTTAGAATGTAACGGCGGACTAAACGGCGATACTTCTATGCTCGCCATTAAACGAAACATATCTATACACAATCGGCATGTTGGTAACTCAAGCACCGTTCCGGTAAACTAAATCAACCCACACGAATAAAGAAATATGCATCAAAACCATTCCCGAGACTTTCACTTTGGCACAAAAATATGGTATATGACGTACAGTGGCAGTAAGATCATAGACCACCAATGAGGCTTCTGCAACAAAAACCACCCATCCCAATGGAAGCCGACGAGTCTTTACAAATAAACGGATAAATTACATGAATCGGGAAAACTATAAACGAATACGTAACTGGGATATTAATGTCAATCCACAAAAACAACAAAGTATTCCATATTGACCTGCAAAGAGAGGAAAAATCCCACGAAGACTACATTAAAGAAAATAGCGAACTTGCAGAAGAATCAGAAGCCGTAAAAATCCAATTCGAGATAAACTTTATAGCAACGAATTCTGGAATAAAAGCGAAATCCGGATCACCACTATTGGCATCACGTAAGATAAATTCCACTGGAACGTGAAAGTGGAAGCCATCGGAACACAGAACGGAGTAAACTAACGAAATTCAAAAAGGACAACTCGTGACTGAGTGAGAGGAACTAACCACTCTGGAATTCGAATAGTGCAAGATTAATCCCTGGGCAACAGGGATATTTCAATAAGTTCGCTTACTATCTCGGATTGTAAATGGCAATTCCAATCCCAACTTGAATTTAAACATTTCAAGTATTTTCAATTTCAGTTTCAAAATTTCAATTTCAAAATTTCAATTTCAAAATTTAAAATTTTCATAATTTCAAAATTACACAATTTCAAAATTGCAAAAATTCAAAATATCAACTTCAATTACAATTTTAATTTGAAAATTTCCTAAATTTTAAAATTCAAAATTTTAAAATATCAAAATGAAATGAAATTACAAATCTTCAAGATATCAAAGTGTCATTTGAAATTGAGAGAGCCAATTGAGAGGAAATTTTAGTTGTACACTGTAAAGATTTTATAATCGATTTACACCTTTTGAAAACTATACTAGCGCTATCTATTATCTACATATCCAAACTATTTTCACCACTCCTATTTTCATATAGAAGGAACAAATAATCGAGTCGAAAGAAATTCAAACAAAAATGGGGTTATGTCACTCCTGTATATTCTGTGATACAGTTTTTTATCTGTGATACCGCGAGCACTTATGATAGAAAACTAAATCAACCAATGAAAGATTGCGTGTGGTGCCGCTAATATTATTTTTAGTTATAGTTTAAAAACTTGACACTTAGTTAAAGCAATTTATATAGATCTAGTGGACCCGACAAACATTGACTTGCCCGCTATTAGCAGCTTCAGCAACCGTTTTCTCGATAGTTAAATTTTTGATTAACTATATACTAAATGACATTTGACATTGGGTTTGACATTTCAATGTTTTAGTTTGATTTAGTCATTGTATGATTTGTTAAAGCCCAAAACAAATTCAAAAAATAAGTTAGGCTAGGCAATGGCGTACCGAAATGAATGACTGGTATATTCGAAATGAGAATGCAAATATCCTCAATCTTTATTAACGCCTCGTTGTATATTTCCGGCGAAAATCGATATTGGGATTTTAATCAGTGGTCCGAATGCGATGCAGAGTATCGTCGCTCATTGAATCTTTATATTAGTAGAGAGCAGAAGCCTACGAGGGAAAAGTTATAGTCGATAATATGACGGATAGTTGGCGAATTTGATGAGGAGTAGAACTCAGTACTGCATCTGCAAATGTGAGATCCCAAAGGTTGTCATCTTTCAACAAATGTAATTCGCATCGTGGTACGAATCGTACCAAATACCATTGACTGTTCGCAAATATTTGAAGAAAATCGGTCCAGGAACGTTAAGCAACAACAAACGCGAAAAGAAGCATTCTCGTTGTTTCGGGTGGACTGTGTATAATCGGCCTAAAGTATTTTCCATGAATATGACGTCGTACCCTTGGACTGGAACAATTCGCTCTCGTAGGTGGGGCTAACATTGTTGACTGTTGGTTCTACGTGAAAAATCGTGACACGCATAGTCCAATAAACTCAGTTAGTGGGTTTTTAGGGCAGTTATTGTTTATTGTAGAGTAGTCCCTTGAGGGAAATGATCACGCTGTTCATTTTCAAGGCACACGGCCAAATGTATAACAGCAGGGTCTCTGTCGTTTATGGGAAAACTTAAAATGCGCCAAACTACTACATTGCTACTAATGAATCGGCCCATTTGGTAACGTGTATTATTTCGACGTTATCATTTAAATTTTGAGCAGCAAATACAGCCATATCGCTGCCCTTATGAACGTATTCAAATTAATTTGATGGACTTTGCCGAACTGCAGAACTCGACGTTTATGTATGCGGTTTAGCTCAGCAATGGCGAATACGGAACCACCTAGCGGTTGTCTATGTCAACCGTACCACCGTTTGACATGCATATCAATTATGATTAGCAGAATAGGTACGATTGGCAAAACAACGCCAATCTATCTAAATATCACAGAAATTGACATCAGCGCCACCAATGGTACACAAACATAACTATATGAATTACTCACAGAAGGTCAATTATTCATGAACTTCTCAGAAGGTTTTAACGGTCAATTATTCTTAAACTTATGATTTTTTTTCATTTAATAAAATATTTGGGGGTGGTGCGGTGTGACATTTTGTGGTTATATGTTCTAATATGGGAAAAATCTTAAAAAAAAGTCGTCAAAAAATAAAAATAAAAATTCCTAGAACCCGATCGCAGCGCCACCTGCCGGGTCCAATTGTAAATTTAAACCATCCATTAAAATTGATCTAGCCGTTTAGGAGGAGTTGAATAACATACACACATACAGACGAATTATATGTATAAAGATTTGTTGGTGGTGGGGAGGAGGTGAAATTTTGGTGTTGTTTGTTAATATGCAAAAAATCCTAAAAAAAACTAGTAAAAAACAAAATTCTAGAAACCGATCGCAGTGCCAAGTACCGGGTCCAATTGTGAATGTAAGCCATACCTCCCCCCCCCCCCCCGGCAAATGAGCTAACTCAAACAAACAAACACGAAATTTCATTATAAATCGGTCCAGCCGTTTAAGAGGAGTTAAATTACATACACACGTACAGAAGAATATAAGGATTAGCGGTGGTGGAGGGGAGGGGATTGTGCAATTCTGACACTTGCCTATAGTCATAGTCAGTATATTTTAGTATTGCCATCGATTTTTACGAGTATTTTTGTATTATTCGGATCCTAAAACAAAACAGTTTATAATTTACAATATATTATTACATTTTTGTTGTTATAATAGATATACTTATCTTATTTTATGGATAATATTTATAATCAAAATTTTATTTTCCTCATATATGTCAACTGATTTTGACGTTTGTTTACATTCTGTCAATCATATACTATTGAGCATGACTAAACAAGTATTGTGGTCGATAACGCAGATTTAAGAATTCTTTACATAAACATTCGAAGTATGAGAAACAAACTGGACAATATAGAAACCGTTCCTGATGCTATCTCGATATTTTAATCTTAACAGAAATTTGTATAGTGGAAGGCGAAAAAATTTTTATAATTTAAAGCAATTCAATGGTTTCTACTCGAACAGAATAGGTGGTTATGGTGGAGTGGCAATTTTTGTAAGACCAAACATAAGAGTCGCTAAAATATTTGTGGAAGATAATGACTTTTGTCAAGCATTAGGCATTAAACTTATCGTGAGTAACATTAGCGTTATCGGTTTGTACCAAAAACACAAAAAAACAGCATTCATAATTGTTTTGTTTTGTTAGAAAAATATTTAACGATTTTAATATTAATTTATTAGATCATCAAGATGAAAATGCAACAAATCACACGCAATTGGTAAACTCATATGGTCATCTGTTTATAAACAAACGAACAACTGAATATTTCACTCGATATAGTAATGGAATTGGTACAATAATTGTCCATATCATAACTGATTTGTTAGGGTATAAATGGAACATGAATATTTCGGACCTTTCATTATCTGACCACAAACAATTACTTTTACAAGTGAGCAAAGTAGCAACCCCATGACAATTGCATGAAACTATATTCAAAATGTTAGACTGTGATAACTTGACCAAAGATGCTTCCTGGGTTCGAATTTGTAGGTCAGAAAATCTAGATGGTTTCTGTAATGGGTTGAAACGCTTAGTACTGAATAGCACATACGTATTATAACCAATAACGTTAAACCAAGTGGTGCTTCTTGGATCACCTCTGAAATAAAAGGGTTGATTAAAGAACGAGAAAAATTCTTCAAGTTAAAAAATAAATTTATTGGCGATCAATTTTTGGCTACTAAACACAAAGCATTTCGCGCCCTGGTAGCTTTAAAAATTAAAAAGGCAAAACGCGAAAAATGCTTTAGTTGTATTAGCAAAAATATAAACAAACCCAAAGAACTTTTGAAACATTTAAATGAACTTATTTACAATAGAACAAGTCATACTAAAAAAACTGTAACTTGTAATAAAGTTGCGAATATATTAGTAAATGAAGAAAATTGTAGATCACTTCAATGATTATTTTGCAAGTGTCACGAGTATTTTGCGAGAAATTTCAATCACCCTGGTGAAAACGATTTGAATTTTTATCATATATCATTTCTTATCCCTTCGAACTTTGGCCAACGAATGATTATGAAGTGGAGCAGGCAATATTGAGTTTAAACTTAAATGCAGCCATTGGTAATGATAACATCTCTACAAAAGTATTGCAGTACACTGTTAACTATATCAGTCCACTCCTTGCAAAATTCATATATGAAGCCTTTAATAGTGGAATCTTTCCTGATTGTAATAAGACTGCAAATATTATTCCTGTTTATAAAAGCGGAGATGAAATGGATGTTACTAACTATAGACCGATATCATTATTAACTGCTATATCTAAAGTTTATGAAAAGGTTATACTTACTCGAGTAAGTCAATTTTTAATCTCTAACAGTATCATTAGCAACCATCAATTTGGTTCCACATTGGGCTCTAACACTACGGCGGCATGTTTAAATCTGCCTATTCTTAGATCTAAGTAAAGCCTTTGATACTGTAAACCCAGACATTCTTTTGATAAAATTATCCAAACTAGGCTTTACTCCAAACCAAATATATTTGTTTCAGACTTATTTATCCAACAGGCGTCAATTCGTGAAAGTTAACGATTGCGTTAGTTCAGAAAAAATGACGAATTTAGGAGTTCCTCAAGGCTCTATTTTAGGCCCTGCTCTCTTCAACGTATACATTAACGATATAATTTTCATTAAACTTAAAGGGAAAATTCAACTATATGCTGATGATTGTCTGATAATGTAATCTGCAGAACCTTTAGAAGAGTTGCTTATAAAAATTCAAAATGATTTACAAAAATTGAAACATTTGCTTAATATAAACCATTTATCGCTGAATCATACTAAATCTAAGTATATGATATTTACAAATCGAAAATTGGACGAGGATGTTCTAAACAACCACCCAATTACTTATAGTTCTTTCGTAATTTAAAGAGTTAGCAAGTATAACTATCTTGGGTTGGTGATTAATAGCGAGCTGGACTGGTCTAGTCAAATTGACAAAAATTTAAAAGAATATACTACCACATGTTTTCGCTATCAATCGAGATTAATTTACCTTAATCCGATTTGGAGTGGTGCTGCGAATTATAAAGTCAAAAGAGCTAGAGATTTTGCAAAAACGAGTTCTAAAAAACATTATTAATGTTCAAGTAAGGTACTCAACGAAGAAACTTTTTGATGAATTTCAATCACTACTTTTTTTAATTGAAAGAGAGCTACTAATTTTGATAAATAAAATACATAATAAGAAAATCAAATTTTGTTGTTAATTATTTTAGAACAAAGGCATAAAATAATAACATATTGTATCGAGGACTCTTTAAAAATAAGTATATTGCTAAGCTGTGTTAACATATACTACTATTAAGTTGCGTTATAACCTTATTAGGTTCGAGCAACTGACTGAAATTGTTAAATTTATTATATTTAATCTAGTAAAATTGTTGTCTAAATAAAATAAAAAAAAAACCTCCGATTCCCCGAAGCTATTCATATTCAGGGGCTATACTCATTAAAATCAATCACATATTTCGTTGAATGGTACTATCATAGGAATAATGACTATGGAGAGCCCTTAAACCTCCGATTCCTCAACAAGTGTTTATGTCGTTTAATTTTCTGATGAATACTTTAACTTAAATTTTTATTATAGTCAAAAGTTAAGTTTCAAACTAAATTGTTGCGGTGCTAAAATATATTATTTAGAATGATTTATCTACAGAATGATTGAATTGATTTATCTATCATGTGGTAACAGAATAAGTTTTGATTTATAATATATCAAAAATACAAAATATTTGGCAGATACTTGATGCAGTAAATGTCCGTATATTTTACAGAACCTTAATAGTTTTGGGGTTAACATTTTTTTGACCCAACTTCATATACAGAAGGAACCACAACAACTTTTTTAAAGATTTATCATTTTTGTATCTTAATATTTTCTATTACGATAGTTTATTTTTTTCACGACACTTGCATTAGTGTTGCCAGCTTTTAAAACCGCCACTTTTTGGGTTAGAATTTTTGGCCAACTTCATATAGGTGTGCTCAGGAAGAATATGATATGAAGTTCTCCAATTTCATCGAGCCCACCACCAGTTTTATCTCGCCTGTTGATGGTTGTGAAAGTTTATCGTTCATAAATGATTTGAAAAATTCTGATTCTAGTGGGCCCGATGAAATATCAAATAGCACTTTAAAATTAATCGAGGGAACCATTGTATCGCCTATTGAACATATCTTCAAACTATTGTTGAAAGGAATTTCCCGACTCGAATGAAAAGAGCTGTAAACATACCTCTATTTAAAAATGGCGATTCAACTAACATTTCTAATTTCCGACCTATGTATTTCCAAATTAACCGGATTCTCTAAAATTCTCTAGTAAATTGTGAAAAAAAGAATTCTTGAGTTCCTAAACAAAACACATTTTCTTACTAATTGTCATTTTTGTTTTACACCTCATTTGAACACTGAAGATGCTCTCTTTTATTACTTTACTGATGTGTATGCTAGCTTGAATTCAAACAGAAAAGTTGATAGTTTTTTATCGATGTAACTAGATCATTTGATACTGGTAATCACGCGTTGCTATTGGAAAAATTGTCCATGGCCGGATCTGGCGGTGTTCCATTTGGTATGCTGAAATCATTCTTATCGTTTCATCCACAAACTGGTATGATTGATGGCGTGGCCAGTGATTTTGAGTATGCCATTTGTGGGGTACCTCAAGTATCGGTATTGGGTCTTTTACTGATCTCACCTATGATACATTCGATTTCGATGTCCCGTATACATTTTTTACTTTCCACAAACCCGATTTGATTTTTCGTTTTAAAATTTAATTCACTGTCAAACGGGGCGAGTTTAATAAAAAAGATCAAAACATAAGAAAAACATAACAAAAACTTAAGACAAATTTTCTACTTTGTTTTGACTTCTTAAAAATTGTAAAAGTTGAGAAAAATTTCACCGTGTTCAACCTAAAACATAAACAATTTGACAAGTTCTTTACAAACAATATAATAAAACGAAAAATTTGGTTGCTTTTATTTTCCTTAAGATTATTAAATTACAAATTGTCACTGCATAAATTTAAAACTATAATGAAACAGAAATTGTCACAACACAAGAAATTCGGTGCTCGGCGTGCGTGTGCGTATATATTTTGTAATATTAAGATTTATAAAAATATTTATTTGTGTCGCTCGCGAATTAAGAAGAATTTTATAAACCGTAAGCACGTACAGCAGCTTGGTGTGGTTTGTTAATTTTGTTCACACTTCCCTTTACTCGTATATATATTTTGGAGATGGAAGAGTCGCGTTTTTAATTAGTTATTTAATACCACTGGTGGTGGTTAATTAATTTAATTACTTTTTTTTAAATATAAGTAATTTTAATGACCTTCCGATACCTTTTTTAGACTAGCATAATAACACACAGTACTGTTTTTTAATTAAAAAGAAAGCAAAATAAAAATACGAGAAAAAAATTATCTTAATGAAGTATTGTGTTAGCCTGTTCAAGAACAAAGTGAATTTAAATAAACGTGATCATGATTTGTTTCTGAATTTTGATAAGAAAATTAATTTTTGCTTAAGACAATTTAGTTGTCTTTTTTTTTTATTTATATTTTTTGTAGTCGGGACTTGGGACATTTATTTTTAATTATAACACACAATGTATAATATTCATGTACTTAAAATCGTTTGTGATTGATGATGATGGTATATTGCATGACTTATAAAAACGTTGCCGGAAGTGGTTTATGGGAAATGAGTATAGAACGTGTGTATAACTTTTCATGATATACTACTGATCGAAATGACAAGATTGCGAAACTAAAAGATCTACAACAATTTGCATCGGTTGAGTCTTCAAAATCTTTTAAACTTTTAGTTGAAAATAATCAGACGATATTCGATATGTATGCGAAATGATTCAAGAACAATGATGAGAAAATATTTTTTTGAATTGGGCACTTGAGAGATTGTTGGTACCCGAATTATGTCCAAATTCTGAAATTTATATACAAAACTGAAAATTTTGATCTGCCCGATTGTTTGACCAACCCAGTAAATTTTGACGGGTGTTAATATCCTGTGAATGTTTCAATTATTGCTAAAATACTTTGCGATGTTTTCTAAATTATATATACAGTGGCTCACAGCCAAAATGATGCAAGCCATTTTTATTTTTTTTAAAGTAAATATCCAAAAGCAATTATAACTATCTACTTCTAATTTACATTTTTATAAGCTTCGGTATTAATTGCTAATTTCATAAAACAAAACAAATATAAAATTTCAATTTATAACAAAATAGTAACAAAAATCAAAATTTCTACGTAAAAAACATGTCACAGCTAAAATGATGCAGTTTTAAAAATTCTTTAAAAAATTAATTCATATGTTTGTAACTAATATTATCACATTGTATAATTAATTTATTAATATTTGGCATCGAATCTACGAGTTTTTTCATGTACTCTGGAGTTATTTTACTCCACTCTTCTAAAAATGCTTTTTTTATGCCAGCTACTTTATTAAGCTCATATTTTCTGATTTTGTTTTCAAGTTTAGACCATAAGATTTAAATAACAGTAATGTCTGGTGATTGGACAAGCGTTTTCATGACATGAGAAGTATTCCAAATAAGCCAACTTTGAACAATTCGAGGTTTGTGTTTCGGATCATTGTCCTGGTAGAACCGAAAATGATCTTTAAAATTTTACTTTTCAGCACTTTCCTCCATATTTCTTTTTAGTATGTCTAAATATATATTTTTGTTCAAATTTCCTCCGATGAACTCTAACTTTCCATCTCCGGAAGAGGCTATATAAGCCCGTAATATAACATGACCTCCACCGTGTTAACAAACAGTGCTTCGTAAATTTTTAGCTGATAGCTCCGTATTAGTCTCTCCATACGTAGTTTCTTCCATTTGATCCAAAAAGGTTAAATTTGCTTTCATCAGCAAATAAAACCGTGTTTCAGAATGTTTCATCTTTGCTTTTATGGTCTTGACCTAATTTAATTCTACCCTTAAGATTAACTTCACTGATGTTAATGGCTTTTTCCGCATTGTTCTACCATAAAAATTTGGTTCTCTAAATATTCTGCGTAAGATTTCTGGATGAAATTTTTTATGTTAATATTTTCAGCTTCCTCGGCCCACTTTGGAGCACTTAATTGCGGTTTTCTTTCATTTTTCGGACAATCCATCGACAATATTTTCCGGAAAATATTTTATTGTATGCTTTTATAGGCTTATTTTCAACACGTTGTTGATAAATGAAGCGCTCGATAATATGATAGAGAACTTGTTTTCACCATTTCTGCAATTTTTTTGTGAGTTTTGCCATCTTTAAAGTGTTTAATACCTAATTCACGGCATTTCAATTTATTTATTTATTTGTTCATTGACATTACAATTTTGGTAAAGGAAAAGCACATATGGAAGCAATATAAATGAAGAACAACAACCACAAAAAAAAAAAAATACTTCCATTAGGCATAAAAACCTCCGATTTTTTCAAAAAACAAATCCACTCCATGCTAGTACCCTCCGTATTGAGCTCAAGCTCATTTGTTACAGAGAACACTGCAAGAAGTGAATACTTACATACTACATACAAAAATACTTGTGAGGTGACCCATTTTTTTTCAATCATTACAAAATTTCACTTATTAGATGTTGTTTGTTATTTGTTTTGTGTAGGAAAAGTACTGCTATTTACAAAACAAAGAGAGTGCATCATTTTAGCTGTTTTTACGTGAATATTTTGTTTTTTGTTAATTTTTTGTTACAAATTGAAAATTTTTATTTGTTATGTTTTATGAAATTAACAATAAATACTGAAGCTAATAAAAAATGTAAATTAATAGTAGATAGTTATTATTGTTTTTTGGATATTTACTTTAAAAAAAATAAAAATGGCGTGCATCATTTTGGCTGTGACCCACTGTAGTGAATTGTAATGAAGCTTAACATAAAGCATTACATTTTCTCGGTAAAAGAAGGTTCCATACCAATCAAAGTTATTGATTCGCCTTCTCGAATTTTTCTTAAATTTCCAGATACATATATAGATTCGTCAAGATTTCTATATAGAATTTTAAGTCAATTCCAATAATTAAATATCATAGACCTTTCGTTTTTCAGTTAGTTTTAATTAGTTAACCTAAAATTAAAAATCACGATTTCAAGTTCTTTGTCGCAAAAGTGCCTGAAACATTGAACTTGTATTGTGGCTTAAACTGAGAAGCTAATTATATCTTACTATCTTCATTTTATCCGTTAAGTTAAACTATAACCCTGTGATTGTAATATACCTGTATACTGATATTCTACTATATTTGTCAATTGCCATACAAGTTTCATTTAAAGTGACATGACTACACTCGTTACACATCACATTAAAATTGATTTTCGTGAAGCCGGTACAAGCGTTATAATAAATTGATCATTAATTGTGGTCGTTTGGACTTACCAGTTTGTTCTCAGATTTATGGTATTGCGATAATTCAACAAGATCTCGTCATATTCGCACGAATGCGACTGTTCAACTCTGGAACCCTTAATGGCAGTTAACCAAATGTTTCTAATTATTCGATAAGTGGAAATATTAGGATTGGCAAACTTTCCAGAGTCAAACAATTCCAATTACAAATAAATGTTATCAATACATATAGATAACCCACATTTACTTTAAATTAACTTTAGATCTTCAACTTGAGATGTAGCTCTTTTTATAATTTTACTTTTTTGTTAAAAAAGATTTTAACAGCTCAAAATAATTATTTATTTTCTTCGAAATGGTCATACAATTTCTAAGTTTTAATTGGTTTTATAGAAGATAATTCTAGCTGTTTCTATCTATCGTAAGCAAAATAGTGGCGACTTTGCGAAAATTATGTTTGCTCTAACATAACAATAATGCAATCAATTGAGCTTAAGACCATTTCCATAAAAATGGGAATACATTTTTCTTCCGCTAAATCAAGCCGATTCGCTTATGTCGCTTCTCTTATATTCGGTTAAGTTAAGATAAATTGTGGTTATCGTAGTTTTTCAAATAATTCTTTTAGTGGAACTAATAGCCTTAGGATATAACATGGGCCAACACAAATGAGTTAAGTGCCATTTCCAAAGGGGGGTAGGCATACTCTTTTCAATTCTTTTGAATCTAGTACCAAATTTTTGTACCAACTCTACGATATCCAGAATTAAATTCTATTTTCTGTTTCAAAATGGCATTTGACTAATTTGATATAGCTACCATTACTCCATCATTTCCACATTTCAGAAAAATTTCGGACAAACTCTAGGATATCCAGAATTTTTCCGAACTAAAACTACCCAAATCAATAAAACACGGTAAATGCATGAAAATCAACAAGGATACCCCTTCTCTCCGATTTCAAAAGGCGCTTGACTCATACGATTGTGATGGTCAAATGCCATCATATATAATTTGGTTAAATCGCGAAAAAATGCTGCATATGGTTGCTGCTGTATGGTTTATCCATCAAAAGACTCATCTCAAAACCTCAAAAACCGGATACCTGGGTCTCCATTTTTATTTCAATGACGGCTCCCACTTTGAATATGGTGCGGGATTTGTGACCTTTACCATCACTTGTGCTTTGGGCCAAGCTGTTAGGACTCATCGTGTGTGCGATTAAAGCTTCCATACATGTTGTATCAGACGCAAACATAGTTTTATGTTTACAGATATTAAAACTGTGTTTAATACGTTGTGGAATCAGATGAGTATGTCAAAACTGGTCAAGAACTGTAAACAGTTTATTAGACTTCTCTGGTTCAACAAAAGTGTAGAGGTTATGTGGGTTCCGGCTCATTGTGTTGTTGTGGCAAATTTGACTGCTAATGTTGTAACCAAAACAGGTACATCTGGAATTTATTGGTCCTAAACCTGCAGCAGTTTTTACCTGTTAAAACCCGTTACAACAAGGCTATTGAAAACTATATCTAGTATCTATAGTTAACATCAAATGGCTTGCTTCATCTACCTGTAGAAAAGCGAAGTACTTTGTTTTGAATCTGACCCGAGGTTAACAAAATACGATTTTTCTTTGAAGAAAGACCAGTTCCAAGTCCTAATTGCTTTTTTATGGACCATTGCCGTTTAAAACTTCATTTACAATGAATGTAGCTTCATCAAAATTTCTTGTGTGATGACTGTTCTGAAGAGGATTCACGATGACTGCATTCACTATGTTTTCAGTTGTCCAGCTTTTGAAGTCCCGTTTTCTTAAGAATAAATCATAAATGTATAGGTCAAATGTTTCTTTGTCTGATTCAAGCAACTTCAGTTTACAAAAACGGAAAAGCTCAACAGGGAAATCTACGATATCGGAATTCGATATCAGAATTTACCTAAACTAAAACTACTGAAAACAATAAAATAGACTTGATTTACTAGAACAAAAGAGGATACCACTACTCTCCGTTTGGAAATGGTACTTGACACATTTAATTATATCAACCTAAGGCTATCATCATTAGTAAAATTTGTCGAGAAACTAAGATCTCTAGAATTTATATGTATGTAAAGATAGCTCAATTACCATTGCTGCAAAATGAGGTGACAACACTAATTACACTGTGCTTGAATCGCCAACTTTTTTTTTTGTGACAAGCTGGGCAGCCAGGGGGTAGACCTAATTTAAGTACGCTGAATTTAATCGTCGTAGTCCTAATTCAAAGTTATTCCCGATTTTTGAGATATTGCGAGTAAAAAATTTGCCAAAATATACACTCATTTTCACGTTTATAGCTCTTGAGCCATTAAGATTTTTGTTTTGGTTTGTTCATCAAAATTAATGCGCAAGCCAAGACAAACAATTTTGCTGAACAAAATCGAATCAGTTGATTTTATGGTGACTAGGGATCTGCTTCATCTTGCAATTCTAACAGATGTCATCCAAGATTGTATACGTACAGTATACATGTCTTACGACTCATAAGTTAAACTGTGCCCAAAATTTATACCACGATCTTGGTTAAGTTTTTATTGAATTTATTGTACCTATGATTTTCAGTTTTTATGTGTTGTGCAAAACTTGATTTTATGTACTTTTTTAAATTTGGTTATGTCATTGATGTGTTCTTTGTATCTCATTTGAAATGAGCGTCCTAGTTGGCCCAAGTATGCCGACCTCCAGTTGTATTTAGCCTTACCTGTGTATACTGATCTCTGCACAGGTGGACCCATGTTTTTCTAGATGGCAAGGAAGGAGCTGGAATTTTGTGTGAGAAGCTTTTGCCAAAACTGTCCAGACCCTGCCTTTTTTGGGGAACATGCGAGAAGGCTGGGTCTACAAACGAATAAATTTTTAGAAGTTGCATGGACGAAGAGGTGGAAGGGACTTTAGATAACTTCCTATGTTCGTGTTCGGCACTATCATACAGAGGGTATTGATATTTGTGCGTGTACAGTTTGGCCAGCCTTTCAGATCACGCGGAATATGGAGTGCCAGATATATTGCGCTACATACGTAGCTTCGAATGGTTTTGAACAGGGGTAAAGAAGGAAAGGAAATAGGATCCTGTGGTATCACAACAGGCCACTACTGGCCTAAGTGTGCGGAAGCAACCACTCTCCAACCTTACCTAACCTAACCTTGTCCTTAGTAAAACACACATATATGGTACATGAATGTGGTTGTTCGGCAAAGTTGTTTACCTTGACTTGCACAATAACTTTGCCGAAGAAAACACATCGAACATCTTAATGGTTCAAATACTATTGATGAATAACGAACAAATTGCCTGCTTTTTACGACATTTTGTGTAAAAAAATCCACTGGATGCAATTATTTGGCCGGAATAATAGGAACAATTTTCCTAAGAAAAGCAAAACCCAAATCTTAATGGTCCCCAACGATATCTCAAAAAGGATCGGCTCAAAATCCCGAATTCAATTTTTTTTTTAAATCGGGCTTTTGAAACGTAGGATTTTGAAAATCGGGATTATACAAATCAGGATTTTGAAAGTCGGGATTTTGAAATTCGGGATTTTGAGCGTCGGGATTTCGTGATTCGGGATTTTTAAATTCAGGAAAACGAGCCCAACCCATCTCAAAAATGGGGACTAAATTTGAAATGGAGCTACTTCCATTTAGTTCAAAGTACTCGAATTAGGTTTATCCCTGGGTGCCCAGCTTATCACTTTTTCAACTAGCTCAGTGTTATTAATATCATGATATTTTTGACTATCAGCCCCAAAAAAATCTACACTTTTACTCTCAGCCCACAAAATATTTCACGACAGCTTAAACTAGCATGTCACAAACATTTTTCGGGACTGAGAGTTTAAAATGGTCTTTTTCATTATTCTATGACGACAGAAAAATTCCCAAACTGCCCATCCCCATTTTTTTTTTTTTAGAAATATTATGTGATATATTTTATGGTCGAACTATCGGCTAACGTCCGGTAGTAGAGGTGAAAGTAATTCTGTGTTTTTATTTTGCTAATATTTCTAAGATATTCTATGGGATGGAGATGAGATTTAGTTTCTCAAACTCAGCGAATATCCGTTGACCGGATTGGCTTTAAAGTCCACAGTTGGACGAAGATTTAATGTAATTGTTGTAGTCTTTTTTAGAATTTTTGATTTGGTTGAGTTGGGGTGACTATCCCCCCCTCCCCCCCCCCCCCCTCAAACGGTCCGTCAACATGTCTGATGCTGTAGGAAGATTTAAAGCAATTTTATGATATTTTTCGAATTATTCTATGGGGGCAGTTGAGACATAGTCCTTTAAACTGAGCAAATATTTGTTAATATTAGGCATATGTCTGGTGATGGAGGAAATTAAAATTTATATTAATTTCTGTGATTATTTAAAAAATTTTCTGTATGTAGTGTAATTGAAATATAGGACCTCCATCTTATACTACATCAGGGTTGTGTAATAAAATCCCGGTTTTCAAAATCCAGATTTTGTATTAAAAAATCTAGATTTTTAGGTAATCGCAGTTTGAATTTTTAAAATTTGACTTTTGGGAAAATGGGACTCTTACATGATTTTTTGACATAATTCAAAAATGATTTTGTGATAAAGTTCTAGAAAATGGCTAATACGAGTAGTAATGGAATTTGTCCATTTCTTAACCGAGTTGGTTGAAATTCTACACGTGTGATAAAATGGATTTCTAAAATGATGTAAGTACAAAATTTTGCAATTACAAAATCTTAGGGTAGGGGAGCGCAGCGCCCTCCAGCATGCCCGTGAGAGTTATCGAACCCGTCAGCTTCTACAATTATTTCATTTCAAAATGTTGCAGCCTTGGTTTTTTCTAGTAGATTTTTGGGCAAGATATCCTTTTATGTTAGTTCGGTTGGTAATACGAATTAATAAAAAATATCTTTTTCAAAATCAAGAGTTGAATACTATAGAACAAAGAAAACCAGGATTTTGAAAACAGGGATTTCGTAGTACACCCCTACATCAGAAATTATTTTAAATCCTTTTCCACCACTAAGCAAGAGCCGATAGTTTTTTAACGAATATTTGTTAGTGTGGGGGACTAATCTCAACTCCATACCACAGAAAATTTAAAAACAAATTACATTAAATCTTTTTACATCACCAGAAATAAACTGAAAGTACATATATATTTTTCATATTATAAGATTCCACTCTTAATCCGAGTATAATCTGAAAATAGCTTTTCACGATCATCCTGATATCGAAAGGTACCAATGGCATGTTCAGAACTAGAAACGTATTCTGTTAAATCCATTTTCGGCTTATTGAGGTTCACATTAAAATATTAACTGAATCCTTTCAAACTCAATTAAATCGTTCCTTTAAGTAATTTTGAATCGTAGAGAGGAGCTTCTACGATAGCCCATCAATGGTTTCTCAAGCACCAACTGCACAGATTTTAGTGAAAACCTATTTTTTCAAGTAGGGGTGACTTACTTTTCACTCACTACAACGGTCGTGTTAATGTAATGACTACTTCCATTGATGTAGTGAAATAAAGCATAGCAGTCATGGTAAAATTTGACCTCATAATTTTTAAAGATTTACCATTCGCTATATCGCCAGTGTCCGAAAAAACGTTTTTTTTAAAGTTCTGTATAAGTGTGTGAGTGTGTGGTTCAGTATGCATATAAAATGTTATGTGTCCTCTCAACAGTTCAGACGGATTGATTAAGCTTATGCCATGAATTGTGAGTGTTGTTTGGCTGAAATCGACTTCAATGAAGTGAAAGCTTTATAGCAGCTTTTAGGTTTTTTACAAATATTTTGAAAAGTATATAGCATTTACAAAAAACGATAATAATAAAAATGTTGTAAATTAAATTTCAAAAAAAATTATATGACGAGTTTTCCAAAAAAGAATTGATTTTATCAAAATTCGGCATCAACGGTAAAACACCCAGTAATAAGCCCCTAACCAGTAATGGTCCAATTGAATATAAATGGCCTAATCTCATATGCTAATCGGTATAACTTCGTCGACTAGTTGATGAACATAATCTCGGTAACACTCTTCTTACCTTTATTCATAAACTAGTTAGGGTAAAACACCCAGTAATGAGCCTCCTTTAGAAGTTTTTGTCCTTTAAGCATGTACTATGATTTAATCGTTGATTGAACTGCAATGAACGTGTGTTTTTTTATGTCAAGGACATTTTATTTTACATTTTTAATTGCAAAATTATAATCAAATAGGTTTAATTGAAACAATTAAATTTTTTCAGTAATAGGCCCCTCTTTTCCGGTAATGAGCTATTCAGTTTTGCCAGTAATAAGCCCCACATTTGTAATAAAATAAAAAAAATTGATGGGCGTCCTAATTAGCAACAAAATGCCTAAGAAGTTACTTAAGTAGATAAAAGACCGTTTTAGGTATAGTAAAATAAAATATATTTATCCATCTTTTCGTTCATCTAAAATATATTTACTAACACAGCATGTAATTCGAACCTTGCTGAATGTAAAATGTCCGGCGCATTGAAAACAATTGCCAGTTTCAATAATGCAATAAAAATAATTTTCTTTGGTTTCATTATCGTTATTGAACAATTAGTGAACATGCAATGTATTGCGTTGAGGTCTGTTTGTTGAAAGTGCTGGTTGAAAATTGGTTTGCACAGTTTGTGAAAGACCATTTGTTGCTGTTGGCTGGTTTACATTTTCTTGTAATGGTTTTTGTGTAGTAATTGTTTTAATACAACTTTTAAACTTCGCTTGGCTATAAACACTCCTTTTTTTGGTGTTTTGGCCAGTCTTCCCATTTTCCGCTCGGCTTTAGCTAAATTTTCTTTAATTTTTTTCTTCTCCTTTAGGATTCGCCGTTTAATCCGATTCTTCTTTTCAATAACAGTTTGTTGCTTTGTTTGGCCTTCTGATAAATTATCCAGATCTCTTAATTTTTCTGGACCGATCAGATCCTTATTGTTTTATAGTTATAAAATTTTCAATACCCCTGTTGTTCGAATCGACAGAAGCATTTTTTTTATTTACCGTGTTTTTTTCTTAAACACTTCGTGTATAAATGCATCTGGATTGAAAGGACAAAGTCCACATTTTCGAAACCCATTAACAATTGATTGTTTATTGATGTTGTGGTCTACGTCTGTTTTCAGGATTAGGGCAAAAGAGGATTTTGTCAGCTTTTTGTCTATGTTGTTTTTTTGTAGTTCACTTCAGCCTTTTGCTACGCTGTTTTTAATGGCTTAAAAATAGAGACATCCGCTGGTTGCAGATTTTGTTAGTCCGTATGTTAAGTGGGTATACGTTATCCCTCCACATATAAAATCATCAGGAATTCGATGTTTTCAGCCACAACACTCGGATGGAAAACATTTAAGTCCATCCGGAATAGAATTGATGACATCAGTCTGTTCTCTTTTATATGGATATATAATTAAAAAAAGCTATTGACTATTCGGAATAAAACTTAAAACTTAAATTTTCTCCATTAATTGGGAGATTCCAACCGAAATTTGTTGGAATCCTGTGTAGCAAGAGAGAAGCTGAAGAGAAGCTGAAACACCCGAAGCTTTTTCAAAGTTTGCAATGATGTTGAAAAGTTTCGCATTTTTCGGTTAAATGTTTAACCAACAAAGGTTGAGCTTGTTGGTTTTCTGAAATTTAAGCGGGAATAATGGTTTTTGATTATGAAAGATAGTTTTAACCACACTGAGAAAAAAACCATTAAAAATTAAAAAATATACATATAAAATCAAAAAAATATACATATATTTTTTAGGCGAAAAGTCTCGTTTTTAAAATCAAAAGGATAATCTTTTTATTTTTAAAATATATTTTTTCACCAAATTTGTTTATAAAAATAAAAAAATGGTTTTTATTTCCAAAATTACTTTGCTTACTTTTGTCAAATAGTTTTCTTAAATTTTAAGCGATTGTTTTTTAAAAATAATATACTATTGGTAAGTTTTAAAAGATTTATTTTAATTTTTAATTATTTTTTAACAATTATGTCACACAATTTTATTACTTCAAAGTAATCCGTAGTAATACATTTTACTATTACAATGATGATATTCACAAAATTTGCGACTGTTCAAGTCAGCAAAAACTAAGAGGTAATCACTAACACTCCCCCTCCCCAATTTTTAACCCCCAGGGCCATTGTGTAAAAATACATACGACCCTTAAAAAAATATCATGAGTATCTCTCAAGTTGCTTTGGTAGTTTGGATTCGTACTTATAAAAAGTTGCTCTACTTATCAGGTTGCAATGACCAAACTGCGGAAAATCAAATCTCCATACTTTTAGTATAACACAAGAACATATCAATTTGGCGAATTATATAAATATCCGAAAACACTTTAAAATAACAAATAAAATAAAGACGAATTGAAAAATAAAACAACGGGATTTCTGGCAAAACAATAAATATAAACATTTTCATAAGTTGTCATTATTATCAAAAAAATTGTTTTTAAATGCTAAAACACTTCTTTTGAAATAAATTATTATGTTTAAATAAATAAACTTTTTAAATTTAAAAAGTATTTTATAAATCATTTTACAAAATATGTTTTTAAAATAAAAAAGCTTTTTATTAGTTTGCAAAAATTTCATTTAATTTCAAAAAAATACTTTTGAAATTCAAAAATATTTATAACTTTGAGAAATTAAAAACTTCGTTTTTTAATTTTACAAACCAAAATTTTTCTCAGTGCAAGGACCGGAAAGTTTCTTTTTACGCTTTAGAAATCAAGTGTGGTGTATTGGAGATTTTTGAAAAACATTCGAGGTAAAATAAATTCGATTGATGGCCAGAACATATTCGCCCCTATACACTTTTTCTATTAAATTCATATATCATCGCTGTAATATTGGTATGGTCCATCCGCCATTTACTTGAAACTCGAGAAAATCGATTTCTTTGTTTGATGTTAAATGAAACAAAAAGTAGATGATAAAATTTTTTCATTTTTTTTAGTGCAATTTATAAATTCTGCGAGTTACTAGGCAAGTTTTTAGAAAAATTCGGCCAACACTTAAAGAGCAATCAAAATTTTGCTGAAACTAGATTTTTTAAATTTGGTCCACATTCACCTGTTTAGCACTTATTGGTGTTCTTTATAGGATGTGGAATAAAATGGTTTGTATATGGAACATTCTAGCCCCAAGTTCCAAATAAGTTACGTGGTATGAACATTTTATTTTGATAAACTAAATTGTATTCTTTTGTATGAGTCTTTTCTTAAATCTGGTTCCTATTAAAAATGCATTTTTTAAAAACAAACCCCATTTGGTTTTAATTAACAAAGTTTATTAAATAATAAAAATAATTCACATACGTTCATTCACAGCTTTGTTTCGTAGCTTTAAAAAAATTGTACTAATTCAGGCTTTTAATAATATTCATATTATTCAGTCAAAATTTGCTTTTTTATCAGTAATGTTGTAAGATATTTTATATCTTCCATTGGCAGAAATGGGAAAAGGTCCTTAATATCTGCAACTTTCTCCTTTGTAATGAAACGTGCTGGTAGTGTAGCAATTTCAGTTGAAAAGAGATTTTGTGGAGTGGCAAGCGAACTTCGAGCTGCCTTTTTTCGCAACGAACAAGTCTTGTAGTTGATTTCTTGGAAGGAAAGTTTGTATTTTAAGGTAAAACTTCCGATGTCTTCTTGTTCGTATAAAATAGATTTAATTCTAAAAAGATGGAACTCTGGTAAAGTTCAACTTACCAGCTGGATTCGAATAAGCCTTAAATCCGTTGGCTTCATTTGTATTATAACCAAAGTAACATTTCGAGCATTTTCATGTTTAGTAGTAATCGCACAAAAGGAAGCGGGCTATGTATTTCTAGGTTTTTCAGGTACCGATCGCATAGTCGAGTGCACACAATCAACTTCTTGTATATTTGAGTGCCCTGGTTCTGAAAATTTTTGAATGACACATTCTAAGTGCGGATTTCAGTTGACAAACATTTTTATGGATGTAATGTTAATTTTGTTACGATTCTGTGGTACACAGGAATCGCTCCCAAAAACTATACGTTCCGTTAAGGGAGAATCTTTCATCAGTTGATTTATTATGCGTATTAAAGCACTGCAGATGTCATTGCCGGAACGACCACTATGTGCCACGGTTCATATAGCAAAACACGTTATTTTCTTCTTATCGAGTAGTATAGCTGTAGCTGTCAAGTTGTATATAGGTTGAGTTTGTGCTTGTTATAAAATGACGAAGCATTTCCTTTTGGCAATTACTCGTTGCAAATCATAGCATAAAAAGCATGTGGTAGGATCAATATTGATTCGATCGATATATCTATCAGCTTTACATGCTATCTTCCCTTGTTGATGTGTCTCATGCACCAATATTTCTTCCTGAGTTGGTGTTTTTTTTTTTTGTTTAAATAAGAAGTATTTATCGCATAGATCTTTTTTTGGCGTACGGAATGAAATATTAAACTCGTTGCTGAAAATTTTTCGGTATACGGCTAATGTTACAGGACGTTCCTTCGTTCATTCTAACTATAATTGATACATTTTGGATAGATTTAAGTGCGCTTCTATATGTACTGTTTTTGTGAGTTAGCCCGGTAATAATGGGAGTCGACAGTTTCAAAACTATTTATGTGATTTCGCACTTCATCTAATTTTTCTGGCGACGTTACTCATTTTACATTTTCTCGTCGTGGGCATCCCGTTATTTTTTCGGAAAGGGTTTCGAAACAATAGTAAATTTGTCTTTTCGATATGTTTAGAGTGTTAAGAAAGAACAATCTTCATACTCGAATTACATGTTCATTAGCTTGGCGGAAAAATCTATATGAACAGTTCTTTTTATCAGATGACACTCGCCGCCGCTTTACAGGCACACGTTTAACAAATTTAAAAAAAACTTGGTTTTATCATCATCGGTCAGATTCCAAAAGCTCTCAAAAATTTTCTGGCGATCTTCTTCGGATACATTTTTTGTACATAGGAAAAAACATGTAGATGTACATCCGGATTTCATTTGCCTTGCAGCCATCGGTTGTTTTTTCCAATTTGTATATTCTTTTCCTGACTGTCTCAGCTTTTTATTTATATTGCACTTCTACATACTAACATGTTTGTGTCTCTTTCTAGTTAACTTGGGAGACGAATTTTCTGAGCCTGTAGAATGTGTTATTATACATAGTTAAATAATATATTCTATAGTAAACTTCAATTTAGTAAATTTCTTATACCGTAAAAACTCGAATTAAATGGTAAATTTCTCCATCGTTTGTTGGAAACAAAGTAATTTGATCATCATTGGAATCTTTTAATTTTAAACGAATTAAGTAAAACAAACCCGGTTTAAAGATTTTCATAAAACATTCATTTTTCATGACCTTCTCCGGCACATAGTTGAGGACCCCCATCGGTATCATCACCTATTCAAAATTTATTTTATTTATTGAAAAGTTTATACGTAAAGACAGTTACATATACATACCTGAAAAATCCAATTCCGAGGAAGGCGCGCTCGCTGAATCAGCATCATTTAGTAGTTTTTCATGTGTTGGGATCTCCTATTTTTGAATTCACGTTCCTTTTTTAAAAATCATTAAAAAATTAAATGCAACAAACGAAGTAATAACGTTCACTTACCTTAATGATTATGGAGTCATAGGAGGATTCAGAGAATCTCGCAAATCTTTTATCACCTTAATACAACTGAAGAAATGAAATCTAAGTATCTTGTATATCTACAGCTATGGATCTTTACTATATCTACAGCTATGGATATGGAACAATTATTGAAAAAACTACAAAAATAAACAAATAAAAATAAAATACCTAGATCTTACCACTTTGATTTCTTCAGCACGACTGAAGAAGAACAATGTACCAGGTCCCTTATATACTTTTGCGCCTCTAGTGCTATCGAGCTATGGATATGGAACAATTCAATCTGCAATTATTTTTTGCTTATTTTGTTCTATACTCATATGCTATATGCTCTTAAAAATCATTCAGTAATGCAGTGGAACAATCTAGATTTGATAAAAGTTAAATACATAATTGTTTCAGGTATATTGATTATGGTTTTGAACCAAACTACCTGTAACAAAAAAATATTAATAAAATACATTAGATTTTTTTTCCATACGATTATACAAAATCTGATAATAGATTCTGAAAGAGCGCATGCGATTACCATATTCTGCATTCTCAGGGCAAAATACCCTAAAATGGCGTATGGAACATACTAATATTGGGCTGACGATATACCTACGTGATGTCATACTTAGAACTAGAGTGTGAGCAAATTACGGTTTGCGGCAACGGGTCGACAAGTTGTGGGCACCTCACGAATGTAATTTTTATATTGTTTAAAAGTTCCTTTAATTTTTACCATATGGATAATTCTTGTCTTGTTTAACACAAATTATGCGATAAATACAAAAACGAATTTTAATGGATAAGACCATCACGTAATCTCGGTTGCCCCGACCTACTTTAACATAAAATTAGTTTTTACAAAATATTGAGTACTGGTTTTTTTCGACAAAACGTTTATTTTTCCAGTTTTTAGGACTTTCTTGCTTTTTCCTCACCCGTTAAAATTGAAAAATGATGCAGAATAAGGCCTGCTGCATCATCAGGTTTTTCCACAATCTTATCGGCTCGAAACTGAATTGATTCTAATTAGAACTGTCATAGCGGTTTCTACCATTGGAGTCTTCCCACCCCATTGCGGGTGTCCACCTCTTTTATTTCATTTGTGACGTATTTTTCTATTTTTGATGTTTAACTTTCATATTTTTGTATCTGTTAAACTACTGTTGCAATTATAAATCAACATAAGACCACTGTGTTTAACCAAACATACCGCAGCACGAAATAATTATGCCATAATGTAAAGACAGACACAAAAAAAACTTACCACCATTAATTCCCAGGGGCGCACACACACACACAATAAAAGTATTTTAAGGGTCAATCCTTAAATCTAATTATATACAAAAGCCATTAACATCTTTAAATTAGTAAAACCAAAATAAATATAAATTAAATAAGAAAACCACAAGATAATTACAAATTAAACTAAATAATAAAACATAAAAATAAACATCAGGTCCCATGCGAACAAAGCATCGAGCATAAATAATAAGAAAAAAAAATAAACCGCAGCATAAAAATATAATAATTAGGACTGCATCTTGTACATATATTATGTATACATAGCCAACCAACCGCGCCACCAGGGAAAGTACCAACTTGCAGATGACTCGCGTTTTTTTTTTTTGCTTTTTCATTTTATTTTCGGTCGTGGTTTACGTAAGACGTAAGTAATTAAGACATCTTAATACACAAATAATAAATAAACGACCATACCGTAATATCCCTCTTTAAGAATTTAGATTTTAGATTTTATGTCCTTAACCCTTTAAATAATGCGCTTATATAAATTTTTTGTTGACCTAAAAAATCATCTCATCGTGTTGTATAATGATGGTGGTGGTGGTGGTGGTGTGTGCAGAGACAATAAAATCTTGTTAATTTTTATGAAAAGTCATCAAGATGTAATTACCATGATATGTGACCGATTAAATAAATTGTTTTTAATTATTTTTAAGCACGTTAACACATCGACCTCATCTCATATACCGCATATATGTTTTGTATGGATATCAGGAGAGATGAACCTAGTCATCATTTTTTTTTTACATCTTATGTCTATCGACATTGTTCATTTCGTGTACAGATAGTTGAGATTTTATTGTATACGTTTCTAGCAACTATTCAGATAAATTATTATGTTTTTTTTGCTGATGGTTGATGAATATAAAGGGGACTCTTGATGAATATCTTGACGCATATATAACAATATAGATTGTGAAACATGTGACATTTAAACATGATCCTTTTTTTTGGTGACAGATTACAAAACATTTTTTCTAATTTACATAAAAAGGATTTTTTTAATTATTTAAAATTGACATGATACACAAAAACAGAATGATTGTTATATAAATTCAACCTTTTTCATGTTGATATATTATAAAATACATATAGTTTGATGTGATGGGATTAGGGTTGTTAGTTTGCGGCTGATTAAAATTTTTCGAACTAAGGACGGCGATACAATGAAACCAATTTAATAATCGCGCGACCAAATGGCGTCACTGTAAAAAATGGTATACGTCCAATTCATGTATATTACAGCCGGATATCTATCCAAGACATCTTCCATAAATATCGGAAATATGAACGAACAGTCGATATATGCAGAGACAATAATCATTTCATTTCTATTTTGGTACTGCGCTGCTATCTCGTATTGACACACTTCACTGAAGATGTAAACAATAATTTCATTGTTGCGCGATGATTTTTTTGTATAAGCATTTTATCGCACATAACCTAAAAAAATATAACAATAAATACATTATTTTTTTTAAATTGTATATATTATTTGCATGTTGGGTGTTGGTTATCACCCCGCAGAGTTGAAAATTTGCGAAAAACGATTTTTTTGTTTTTTATTGTTAATCGAAAAAATATTTCCACTTTGCCTTTTGATGATGGCATTGCCAACCTCAATTTCCTATGCCAAAATATTACACACCCAAAAAAAAACTAATTTCCATTTTTCACCACAATACCACGCGCAATTGTTGCGGTTCTGTTTTTTGTTGTTGTTTTTATCCTTGGTCACATGCTTATATCCCTTTAAATTTGTTTATTGTTGTACAATATTATATACAAAGTACAAGGAAGGGTGCACGGATGTGTCTCAAAATAATATGCGTGGGCGATGAACAAGACACCGCGCACAAATTCGACATTAAAAAATATTATATTGTAAATTAATTTTTTGCAGGGTGCTAGAGTTCAATATGGTGTATGGTACAAGTGCGGATGTACGATTTTTTTGTTTTATCTCAACCGCCATAAAAATGGTTTGATGTGTCATAATCTTATATATACTATATATAGAGATTCGCTTATCGTATAGTGATTGACATTTGATTGTCAGCAAAAATCATTTTTTTTTGTAAACATAATTCCGAAATCAAAAAGGTTAAATTGGATTTAAAATCATAAATTTTAAATTGGATAATGGTTGCATACAAAGCATCATCACCTTTATACAAATTTTTTAAATCTCCTTGTTTGTGTGTAGAATATTTTCCTGGTTTCACTAATGAAGGGATTTTCTATTTATTTTGTATGATGATCAAATTACCATTTTACTGCTTTTTTAGTTAGAGGTATAACAAGGAATGAGATTAATATGCGTATACAAGGCAAAGGATTATTAATTTAATATTTTATTCGTTTATTAAAAGGATTTAAAATTTTAAGAAAAAATATTTAGTTTCATCTACTCGTAAGAGTAAGAAGCATGTTTGGGAAGAAAATCGATTTTTAAATTTTGGGAAATCTTAATTTCCATTGCAGAGCTAATTCGAAATTAAACTTGTCCATAGTTTCGAGAAAATATTTTATATTTCCGGAAACTAATACTAGATTGCTCAAAATAATTTTAATTTCCAATATTATTCTTAATTGGTTGTCGTGAACCGCTGCAGTATTTATAATTAAACTAAATCAAAAATATTATTAAAGAATGATTTAAATGTTTATTTCCACATTCAATTTGATAAGAGATTTGGTTACCTCGAATCCGCATTGAAGCATGATTAGGTGGGAGTTTGGGGGAGAGGTTGGAGAACTTTAAGTTTGTTTCAATTTTTTATGCGCAAAGACCAAATTTCTTTTTACTAATCTTAAAAAATTTATTTTCTCAATTCTTGATATGTATGTGAAGCTGACACGAAAAGCCAGCCCGAAAACACCTTTTCATTTTTGGTGTGTTTCTTTGCTAAATTAAATGCTATCCCGAAAAATTTATTGAAAATGCAAGTAAAACGAGAATTTCATCCCGACATATTTTTGAAGTTGTATTAAATAAATAATAATTAATATCGGTGAAAAGGAATAAATATCACGGTTTTATTTGCTCTATTTAGACTACACATTAAAGTAAAGTATGTGACAACAAACCACCTGGTAAACTATGTGACAAAAAAATTTAAATGTGTGCTATTATACAACAAAATATGTTTTCTTAATATTTAACTACAGAAAACACAAAAGATGTAATCATCATCTGCATACACTGTGTCGAGATTGCCCGCAAAAATCTAAAAATACTTAATCATAAGCAAATCAAGCAATTTGTCCTTATGGTTTGATATGAAAAATCGGTTAAATTAATTAATTATTTGTGGAAATCCTAGAGATTACCCCATCGGGAAATTAAGTTTAAAAGTTAGGCCCATCTATCACCTAAACCATACTGAAAGCTCATTTTGGAATCATGACTATAAGATACTGATCTTAAGCCATTGTCGTTATGGTTTCGATGTTCTTCATGTTTGATATGATTGGGTAATCTCTAGCATTTAATTCCCACAAATAATTAATAATTAATTTAACCGATTTTTCATATCAAACATCAGGAACATCGAAACCATAAGGACTAATTGCTTAAGATCAGAATCTTAAAATCATGATTCCAAAATGAGCTTTCGGTATGGTTTAGGTGATAGATGGACCTAACTTTTAAACTTAATTTCCCGATGGGGTAATCTGTAGGATTTCCACAAATAACTAATTAATTTAACCGATTTTTCATATCAAACGTGAAGAACATTGAAACCATAAGGACAAATTGCTTCGATCGTATAGTCATGATTCCAAGATGAGCTTTTAATATTATTTAGGCGATAGATGGACCTAACTTTTAAATTTAATTACCCGATGGGGTAATCTCTAGGATTTCCATAAATAATTAATTAATTTAATCGATTTTTCATATCAAACCATAAGCACAAATTGCTTGATTTGCTTATGCTTAAGTATTTTTAGATTTTTGTGGGCAATCTCGACACAGTGTATGCAGATGATGATTACATCTTTTGTGTTTTCTGTAGTTAAATATTAAGAAAACATATTTTGTTGTATAATAGCACACATTTAAATTTTTTTGTCACATAGTTTACCAGGTGGTTTGTTGTCACATACTTTACTTTAACCTTCATATTTACAACCAGCATACCCGGGTGTGTCCATGATTTCATATATTTAGGCTGTGTTCCAAACTTAAGGTAAAAGTCAATTTTAAGTAAATTTTTCGGTAAATTCAATTATTTTTCAAAAACTCTATGGCAAACTGATCGAAAAATCTGTCCTAAAACCGGTTTTTGTCGTAGTAAATGATTTACCTTAAGTTTGGCACACAGCCTTAGTATTGAATGATAATTTGTAATTTCACGTTAAATTGATAAATACTTTTTGTCAAAATCTAATCTAAAACAAATAATTGTTATTAACAAATAATAATTACTAAAGATGTCAAGCTTATAAGTCACCTAAATCCATAAAATTTTGGGTAATAAAATACGAAAACTTACCCGGGTCAGCGGTTGTAACTATAAAGGTTAATGTGTAGTCTAAATAGAGCAAATAAAACCGTGATATTTATTCCTTTTCATCGATATTAATAATTGTTTATTTAATACAACTTCAAAAATATTTCGGGATGAAATTCTCGTTTTTCTTGCATTTTCAATAAATTTTTTCGGGATAGCATTTAATTTAGCAAAGAAACAATCCAAAATAGAAAAGGAGTTTTCGGGCTGTTTTTCGTGCTAGCTTCACATACATATTCTTGATTCCGGTCATTGAGTCCGTATCAGCTGTTCGATTTTTCAATTTTGTTTCATTTTGCTGTATAATCTCACACAATGTTACACAATATGAAATATGATACAATACATGGTTTATAACAAATTTAGAGACCGTGTGAGACGTCAAAAGAAGTAAAGTGCTTGGAGAACAAGCTAGAATCTTCAGCTCCAGTAAAAAATCACTATCTTGATAGTATTCAACAACATTGGTTTTATCAAATTTGTTCAATGAACATATTGTTCGTTTAAAATTGAAAATTCCTTCAAATCACTTGGTCGAATGAACATTACCCTCGTGCAACCGAAAAAGATGCATTCTTGATCTTGAGTAAATACTCCAACTCTATGGTTAATTTTCTATTGTTGTGTTCGTTCAAACGTTTTAAATTTGGCCCTAAACACATTGTCTCGATACAATAATTAATTCACAGCCACGGCAAATGATCATCTAACAAAATGCTATTGTAATTTGAACAAATGATCTTAAATGGTTGAAGTGTGTTGATTTACATTTCGCTCCAGGTTATTTTAGTGGAATTAAAAAAATTAGACTCAAACAAAATTGAAGCACGAATAAACATTATCTTTGACAATATACTCTGCGCGAAATTGTTATATGGAAACTAATTTTTTTTTTGTTTTTTTTTAAACTCTTTTTAAAACTCTAATTTTAGTTTTATTTGCGTCAGAACATTTGACAATGCAGATAAGATTTGAGTTTGGTTAGATTGCACTGTACCTACATCGTTTAGT
Organism: Nephrotoma appendiculata; assembly: GCA_947310385.1. Lineage (NCBI taxonomy): Eukaryota > Metazoa > Arthropoda > Insecta > Diptera > Tipulidae > Nephrotoma > Nephrotoma appendiculata. The sequence goes on from OX371223.1 coordinate 282,213,428, forward strand.
AGAGCAGTTTATTCTGATTGGTCTGATTTTATTCAGTAGTAACTAAAATACTAACAAAAAGTGAGTTTTATTAGTTATTATGACCAGCGAGTTTATTGCGGTTTGGAGAAGAGAAACATCAATTTTTTCCCGTTTCTCTTGAATGACTTCTTTAAGCTCCTCTAAAAGAGTAAATTGACGTTCATTTTTGTAGACTCTCTGACTAAGAATGCTGCACAGATTTTAAATTTGATTTAAATCCGGACTAATATCAGACCATTGCAATACTGGTATATTTCGTGACCGAAAACAATTATTGGTGGTGCGCTTTGCAGTGTGTATAGGTGCATTATTCTACTGAAAAGTCCAACTTTCACCGTACATAATTTACCAAAACGTCGACTTATAACTGCACATACTTCTCCGCTTTCATTTTATGAAAAATAAAACAAATTGGGATCTTGTGTCGATTTGACTCACAAAAATTTCACCATTAAATCTGGCATCCATCTCTCCATCAAAATTAGTTTTTTTTTATCCGAAAAAATTATTGATCACCACTTTTCATCCAAAAATTTAATTGTCGGTGATGGCGTCCCAGAATTTTTAGTTTACGTTTCTCTATAGTACTCATATTTTTCCTAACTGCAAGACGCCTTATTTCACTTTGACTTGTTGCGTCAACTTTAGGCTTTGGTTCTTGCCTTTTTATTGTGCCATATGTTTAGGGATTTTTTAAAATGAGGTAGATTATATATTTATTTGTCCGTAGTTTTATAGCTATCTGGCGAATGGTAGTGCCAGAGTCCCTAAAACATTCGATTCCTTAAAGCATACGTCTTTAAATATCACTTTTAAGTATCAAAAAATTATACTTTACATTTAACTTATGCTGTCGATATTATTGTTTTTTATACTACACAATACTAAAACTAACAATAAAACATTTTTAAAAACCCACTTGTCCCATATAGCTATTTTCATCCACTGACGTGTTTTAAAAACAATAAATCAACAAAAGAAAAAAAAACTAAGAGAAATTTTCGTTTTAGTTTGTTGACAGATCAGACTACTTTGCCCCATATATAGCTATTTCGCATAGTGTATTTATTTGTTATATCACGAAAAAATACCAAACGAAGAACCTGTTAATTACAATATTTAGCAGTAATACAAAAATACAATACACAATATTTTTGCACCAAAAAGGCACCTTGCAAATTTTATAAAATATTTTTTCAATTCCAATTGAACTAAAAAAATAAATACAATTTTGAAACTTTGTATGGTTATTACTAGAAACCCCACATATATTACTAATGAAATCACGTGAAATAGATGTCCTGAAAATACCGACGAAATTTCGTTAATATGGGTAATCGCATCGACTAAGATCGACTGTAAAACTCCTTACGTTTCAACTTCAAAATTTAAATTTTGTGAAATGTTATATGGGTGGTTTCCTCAAATCCCACATTTCTCCACAATCCCACCCTATCGGCAAAACCTGTATTTAAATCATAATTTAAGAAGTACTTTTTTCTGGTGATTACAAGAAACACTCCACGCATGATCGAGTTTCATAAAGAAAGCCCGCATTTTGACCTTAACTAAATTAAGCTAATTTCTATAACCGTTCCATCTGAAAAAAAAAAATTAAAATGAGCTGGAATGGCGCATAACTTAACTGGTTCTCTCATCCCCAATTTTAAATTTCTTCCAACAACAAAACAAATATTAGCATCCGCCTCAAATAGAATTAAAATTGATTTATTGATTGTAAATGTTGTAATGTAAAACTAAAATCATATTCCTTACCAAGACCATGAGCCAAGCCATGGTCTACTTTGTAGAGACTTAACCTATTTCATAGTCTGCAATAAAACTCTTTTCGACCAATCTTGTTGTAAAGGTGTTTTACTAATTTATAATATTTCTTTTCAAATTGCAAACTCTCCAAGTAAATCAATGAAGTTTTCTTGATGAAACACTTGGTGACTATCAAACTGGACAATCTCCACAAAATACGTTATTTTTTGGTGTACAATCCATGTTGTAAATTCAAATGTTACATTATATTAAATTTGTTTGTGTATTCATAAACAATTTTGTATGGCCGAATTCGATTTTACAGCGCACAGAGAAACCTTCATAAATCCTAGAAAAACCAATTTTCATGATAGAGCATTGGCTCAAATAAATGATTAGAAAATTATTTAATTAGCAATTAAAAATTAATTTTGAACATGCTTGGATAAATAAGTTGAAATATATATGAAAATTCGTGCCTAAATAATGTTTAGGGTAAGGGGGAGGTATAGAGAATCAAGCGATCGTGGTTGCTGGTAGATACAACCACAAAGTCTCATTATTCGACCGGTAACAGTATCTTGCCTTGCCATTAGCATCTTGAAATAAAAATGGCCCGTTGATTTATTACTGCAAGATGTTCACTGCCGAATAGCGGTTTAACGTAATATGATTGCTTTGATTTGATTGCTTTTTTTAGAACATCTAATAAAAGTTTATTTGCAGATGCTTTCAACTGTGTTTTCAATTGTTCATATTTCACAAATAAATTTTCAACAGTCTCAACCTTAACATACAACACTAAGTTTATAAAGTAGCAAAAAGGTTGCAATTATCATTTTATAAGTTTAAAATTTAATCTGAAAAAAGACTGGAAATTTTGAAATTAGGTATTTTCAAAGCAGCGGCGGTTAAACAGATTAGAAAATTTTCAGAATATTTGTGAATATGTGTTCCGAGATTCAATTTTTCGAGATTTTGAATTTCAGAAATCCATTTTTCGGGAATTAATTTTTATTCATTTCAATTTCCGATGTTCATCGCAGGTCCTGTACCTCCATAGCCAATGGTACAAATATAGCACAAATTATGCTTTGATCAAACTTTTCATTGGATTGAATTGTGAAGTTGTAGAATATTTATAATTTTATGGAACAATTTCTGATTACACCGTTTTGTTCGTCAAAATGATATTTATTTATCGAACGGAACAAAGATTTTAAGAATATTTCGTGAGGTTTAGAATTTATTCAAACAATATTAGAAATATACGAGGTGTGTTCAAAAAGTATTGGGAATTTTGTAATATCACGCATTTTAGTAGTACGATTCGCACAACTTTTCGTTGTTGTATTGAAAAACATGTATGAACAGTAACTGTACAGTCAGCTGCCAAAAAGTTATATGTATTCTGGTAGAAACAAATGGATTGATGAAGATTTTATATTAAATTTTGCTATAACAATAGAATAAAGTGCGATAAAGTTTTTGAAACTCACTCGACGAAGGAGCTGTCATTTAACAAGTAAAGATGTTATTAAATACACGTTCCTTAAGCTAGCAGAACCCTTATAACAGAACAATACAAGATAGCATGGACAATTGCTGGCTAAAAATAGGCTAAAATGCTCTATTAAACAATTTTGGGTTCCAAACCTTCCAACTAAAACGCGGGTTCTGCTAGCTTTGGAAAAAGTTAGCAGAACTCAAATCGAAAATCGAACCCAAACCGAAATTACCGAAATTACACTATGGCCTAATCAAATGTACCATTAAACAATTTTGGCTCTACTTGTTCTTGACCAAACTGCAGGTCATTCTTTCTAAAGCTAGCAAAACCCAAATCGGAAATCGGAACGGAATTGGAAAAGCCATATGTTTTATCAAAAACGAGGAAAGCCCATTATATATTATATAATGGGTCGTTTCATGATGCAACAAAGAGCCATTTATTATTCATATTACACAATATTACACTAAATATTGGTTTACTTTCCAAATTTGGGTCAGATCCGTATATCTCAATTGGGTTCTGCTAGCTTTATAAATTGGAAAAGAAATTAATGATTAATTATTAATTATCCTAAACAGGCTTTAATTTTGAATTTTGTTCAAACATACCTGACTTGGGTTCTCCAAACTTTGCCTCAAGGCAGAAAAACCCATTTTTTTTCCTGCGATGGATGGACCCCAAAATATTTTTCATACAGGACTTAATGGGCGTATATTAGCCAATAATTCATAGCATTTTATTCTTTTTTTGTTAGTTAAATTAATTTTGTTTTATTTTAAAGTGATTAATTGACATTTAAGTTAAATGTGATAATTGTGGACGAGTGGTTTTCTGCTTTTGGTGGTTTTATGTGTTGCAACGTAATGAGCTGCTGTTGTACCGCTTCAAATACAAAAAATCTCTTAAAATTTTCAAATGACGTCAAATCGAAAACGCATATTACCATTGATTCTACCTTTCGCCAGAAGTGTTTTTGTTTCGAAAGTTTTGGTCGGTGGAACGAATAGGCAAATTTAAATATTCCTCTTAAAAAACCTAAAAAGAAGGAAACATCCATAACTTCAATTCTTGCTATGATTCAGCAACGTAACTAAAGCCACAGGCAGAAACCAAGATGTAAATATAATTCAACCAACACTGTTCAGAAAAAGATTAAAGATATTTCGCCCAGACGATGGCTTTTCGTGAGTAGAAATGCTGTTTCTATCACTATACTAGAGTTTAAAATTTTTGCTCAGTTAGGAATGCATCTGAATAAAGCTTAAGGTGTGAAAATCATATACCAAATCAGTTTACCTGAAAAATAGTTTATAGTCGCACTAAATTCCCCAATGTGATCGAATAAGTTACTAGTAAAGGAATTCCAAGAGCCGTTATCGCTGTTAAATCCAAATCCATGCCAAAACATGAATCATATGAATTAGCTTATAATGCTGGATGATCCAACTTACGTTTATCTTATCCTCGGCGACCTTAATCTGCCACACGTATCTCGGAGCTTTGATCCAGATCTTCCAAATCAATTCATTAATTTCATTCTTAATTTAAAACTTAATCAGATAGCTTCGGTTTATTCTCTCTAACGATCTTAATACGTACATCGTGAAAAGTCGTTGATAACATTCTTCAGAAGCATCTCCTTGTGTGTTACTGCTAAAAGCAGATAATTTTAACTTTATAAAAGCAATCAAAATGAATTAAGGAGATCCTTAGGCGACATCGAACAGCAAATGGAACTACCTTCAAAGAATGTGAATAGAAAATTAGGAAAAGTTCAATGAATGATTTCATAAAGCCCCTCCTAACTTTGTTTCGGTGATATCCTTTTTCTTCTCTTGTTATTATATATAGCCAAATTAAATCCCCTCTGCAAATCCTTCGTTATCTGATATTAGGACAAATTTCGTTTTCACTCTATCGCTAGCCTTTGCAATTTTGCTTCTTACTACATTAGCTGTGTTCCAATGGAGAAAGCAAACTACTCACAAGTACTTGTATCTACTCGCAGCTACCCATGCTCAAATGGTGGTGTAGATGTTGAAAATAGTTACGCATAAAATTAACGGTAGGTATTTTGGTTCAAAAAATTCTAATAGATGGCTTTGTGAGGGGTAGGCTATGTTGAAATGTCAGGACAATTTTTTGTTTACTTCTGTGAAATACCAAAAGATTTTTGACATATTTTTCTTTTCGGCGGCGTATATCATAATGAAAGCGTTGTCTTCATTATAAGAACAGTTTTTACTCATTTTTGAGATTTGATTGTGGATTTTAGTAAAAAAAAAAATTAATTTTCCAAAATAGAACGACAGCAAAATTATACACATAGCTTACTTTGTACACAAAAAACGTTATGTTTTACTTCTGTCATAGTTTTAGCTCGTTCCATTGGTTATCTTCTTGCAAGTACTTGTGAGTAGCAAATTTGTCCCATTGGAACACAGCTATTATGAATCTAATTTATTTTAACCCAAAACTTAATATCATATAGTAGGCGGGGTTCTGTGCTAAACAGCACCGTTGCAGGTAAATTTCCTGTTGTATCGTGAACTGCGCTGCCATATCCCAACATTAATACAGGTACACATCGATCCCAGTTACCCTGATTGACATATTAACTTATTACTGCAGATTGTCTCCGAATGTCCGGTTATACCCCTCTACCATTCCGTCTGATCGTGGGCGTTATAGTGTTGTACGAGAGAAGAGAATTGTTAAAGAAATTTTTTAACAAACATGATGAAGACATTCCCAATTCTTATGCATGGCGTCGATAAGAGGTACCTGCGGACATTCGCATCACTCTGGTTCACTGCATCAATCTTTTCTGTTGTATGTTGACTTAATTGTCGCCCAGTATTTATTTTATCTCCAAGTGTATGCAAATTTTTTAAATTATTTACTACATGTTGCATGGTTAAATAGCTCGGCACACGAATAACTCCAACAAAATCATTTAATTTTCTCCGCGTATTCACAATTGAACAATTATTTATAGAAAAAGCACCCTGCAGCAGACAGTTTTACCAAAAGTGCAATGAGTTTAATTTGACCACAACATATTCACATATTTCTATTCTTCGTTTAAAGTCGTTTATATACAGGACAGTAACAATTCAATTGAAATTCATTTTTCCACTTTCATGCTGCAACCTACCACTTTTGCTACGAAATGACGTTTGGACTTTTAAGATAACGGGACATAGATCTACGTGCAGCAGTAAAATTAATAATTTTAACAAAGTTGTGTTGTGCGTCGCATTACATATTTTCCCAGTTATGTATTCTTGAAGTGCAAAAGTGATCGCGGTTCGTGAAAAGTAATCAGTTTTTACGCGTATTCGTGTCGCGTTTTTTCTAATGTGAAATTTTTATTTTGTGCTTTTGTGTTGTGAAGTTTTACAAAATATAGTGAAAATATAAGTGTAATTAGAGCTTTATGTAGTGTATTGATTTTAGTGTATTGAAAGTTTTCAAAGTGTGGTGAAAATTTAAGTGTTTTTAGTGCAGTAAAATTTACAAAGTGTTAAAGTTGTAATTGTTTCGACATTTTACCTTTATAATGTGTTAAAGAACTGACTCAACTCTTTAAGGTAAGCCTTTCTTTATTTATATGATTTATGCTTGGTGCGAGTTTCGTTCTAGTAGCCAAATTATAAGTTTTTATGTTTTCACACACAGAATTTGCACCTTGATATTAGTAAAATATACAAATTAAAGAAATGTAAGAAATATTTCTATATGACAGAAGAAAATTTTCATTTGAGCGCCGCGTTGTAATTTTGTTTATAGAGGTTTTGAATTTGTACTTTAATGACATTATGGGTGTTGAATTTAATATATGTATAATTAATTATAAGTTTAGGCTATTGGTTTTTAATTTCTCGTTTTTTCTAATTTATCTTTATATTACAACTGATTTTTTCTACTTCACATTTGATGGGCAGTAACCCAATGATTAGTCCCGTTTGAATTTATATAATTTATTACATTTCTCTATCCTGTGGTGAATGTGTTTCCTTGCATGATTTTTTAATTCTTCACTGACATATTCTATGTTTAAGTCCCTATGTCGGTTATCATTTCTGATGTACCATGGTGTATTGAGAATGCCACGCAGCACCTTCTTTTGAAAATATTGTATCATTTGTGTATTTATCTTCTTGGTACAACTCCAAAGTTGAATACCACAGGTCCATACTGGTTTAAATATTTGCCGTTATAATACCAATTTATTGTGCTCAGAATTTCTACTTATTAACCAATACATTTTCGCGATGTTCAATCTTCTTTTTTTTAACATGCTCTTTCCAACAAAGCTTGCAATCGAGAGTCATGCCGAGGTATTTTGCTGTATTTGCATTTGGAACCTGCCTTGAATTAAGTTCCACTGGAATCAAGTAAACTTTTTGGTTTGTGAAGTTTACGTCAGCCGATTTTGCTTTATTTAAGGCTAATCCGCAATTTCTTTGCCCAGCTACTCACGGAGTTGGTTGCTTGTTAAAATTTTGTTGTGGCTTTTGATATACACTTTCCAGTTGCCAGAATAAATTTATCGTCTGGTAATGTTGCTATTGTAACACCTTCTGTATTTATCATAGCTCTGGTGTACTGGGTATACAATACATGCTACCTTGTGGTATGAGGGCTGCCTTTTATATTTCGGGATTAGAGAACAAAAACAAATATTAATCATCGAAAATCGATTTGTTGTTTTTCAAAATATTCCCCATCAAGATCTATACACTTTTGCGCATGCGTTTGAACCAATTGTCGAAGCACTTTTTCCACTCTGATTGAGGTATCTCAAAAACATGCATTCTGAACGCAGCAACCGCTTCTTCAGGGGTCGAAAAACGTTGACCTCTCAGTTTGTTTTTTACGTACGGGAATAAAAAGAAGTCATTTGGTGACAAGTCAGGACTATACGGCGGATGACTCATCAAATCGATGTTTTGAGTGCTCAAAAATGCAGATGTTTGAGCCGATGTGTGAGCGCTCGCATTGTCGTGATGAAGAGTGATCCGTATTCGGCAGTTGGTTTTCCTGATTTTTTGGAAGATAACTAGCAAACAAATGGTTGTGTACCACTCAGAATTGACTGTTCTGCGTTGTTCTAGTGGAACGGTTGTGACATGTCCATTTTTTCCGAAAAAACAGGCGTTCATTTGCTTGCAAGTGGTTCGTGCGCGAACAACTTTTTTTGGATTCGGCTCATCTTGAAACATCCATACAGTCGACTGTTGTTTACTTTCGGGCTCATATGCATAAATCCACGATTCATCACCTGTCACTATGTCATAGACGTGTTTTGAAGCACCGCGATCGTATTTCTTTAGCTTTTCTTTCGAATAATCGACACGAGCCTTTTTTGAGCGATTGACAAATTGTGTGGGATCCAACGCGAACAAATTTTTTTGACATTCAAATGTTTATGCAATTTTGAATGTATGCTGGTCCCACTAGTGCCTAAGGTTGTCTCAATCTCACGATAGGTCACATGTCGATCTTGCAATATCAGTTTGCGCACAGCATCAATGGTTTCCTGATTCTGGACGACGTTCACGAAATTCGTCTTGGAGTGAACTACGACCTCGATTGAATTCACCATACCATCGATAAACACTGGTCCTTGATGGAGCTTCATCGCCAAAATTGAATTAAGTTCATCCATGCACTCTTGCTGCCTTAATCCACGTCGATTTTAATTCCATTTTTTCGCCGAGATGTTGAGTTAATAAGTACTGTAACCAACACAAATAGCGCTCGAATGTCAAAATGTTCAGAATACGTAAAATCTCAAAAATGTCAAACTTTACGATAGAGCTGTCAGTTGCCAGATTGTAACACTAGGGTTGTCCAATCCCGAAATATAAAAGGCAACCCTTGTATTCTTGCTGCTACTCTCTTTAGTTCAGAGTACTCTCGGTTATATTTTACACCGAAATGCCGATCTGCAATGTAAAATTTACGATTTTGATTGAACTGCGTAGATAAATAGTGCTATATCTAGGTGTAAGGTGGAATGACATTTCGTGCTTCTTTTATTGGCTTGAACCTCTTGTGCAGTAATTTTTCAAATAATATTGAAATGATGGGAAGTAGTGAAATTGGTCTTCCATAATTGGAACCATAATTAGTTCGGTACCCAATTTTCGTAATCCCGTTTTGGGAATGGCTTTTACGACTTGGCCAGTAATTAGATAACCTGAAGTTTTTTTTGCATTTAAATGTATTTGATGTCCTCTTTTAATTCCTGTGTAATGTTACAGATCGTATATTCTGTTCATCAATTTTGCTATTTGCTGTTATGTTTTCAAGTGCAGTTTATCTGGGTAACGGTTGAAAGGTTTTCCTCATTTTTAATAGGTGGCACTTGCATTTTGGTACTTTTTAATCTGTTTGTTGTTTTCCAAAGGAAGTAATCAGATATCCCAGACTTCAAGAAAATAATTTTGATTCCTACGGAATTCGGTATGATTAGTAAGAGAACTTTTCCAATCTGCTAGTTTAATTGTACTGTTAAATATCTCCAGTTCTTCTTCCAATTCTACCGTTGTTTTAATTGACACTTGAAGGTTTAGTTGCTCTTCAATTAGTTCTTGGAATAGGTCCCAATCAGTTTTATTATTTGTTAGCTTAGGCAAGTTATCCTTATTAATTATCATTGTTTTGAGTGTAATGATAACAAATGAATGGTCGGAATATATCCACTCGCTATTTTCGAGACACATGTAGCCTTCGGTAATACCATTCGTTACATAGAAATCAACTTAAAAATACCTAAGGATGTAGTTCCATCAAATGTTGGTGGTTTTAACTTCACAACGTTTACTGTCTGGATCACTTGATGTGTCGTTCCATTTGCCTTGACATCTTGGAGCTCCTTCTCGAGACGTTGAAAATCTTGTTTAACCGATTCAAATTTTTGTTGAACCGTCCCTTTAACATTTTGAATTTCTGCGTGTACTGTTTGCAGTTTTTCCACTTTACCGTGTAGTGTAGAAGATAACTCCAGAAACCTCTCGTCCATTTTCTTTCGGCCAACTTCTATTTGGTTTTTAATGTCCGCCCCTTGTTGCTCCATTTGTACCATCTGCTGTTTCATGTCCTGGTTCGACAATATCATTTGATGTTTTATGTCCGCCCCTTGTTGCTTCAACTGTTATCCCATCATATTCATAGCAGCCATCAACTGCGATAAATCGAAACTTCCAGATGGGTTTTGTGTTGTTCCGACCACCGTTTGTACGTCCTTTTCTTTCTTGTCCACACTGATCTCATCCGTGTTTTCCTCCTCGAAATCACACACGTCTGGATTTAACCCTCTAATGCATGAATTTTTTTACGAGCTGGTAAATTCATACTAGGTTGAAATTGTGTTGAATAGGACAAATTTAAAGTCAAAAATTATTTTTGAGGCCAATCCATTCAGCCACATGTGAAAATTCAAAGTCCGCCTTTGAGGCGGGGTAATGCAGTACGACGAAATATAACAAAATTTTCAAATTAATACCCCTATTATGGTTTTCGCCTCGCCGAACGATTCACGGTGAATCTTATAGCAATTTCTTTCCAAAAAAAGATTGATTTATAAATCAAAAAAATTGATTTGAGATCAAAAATTTTTGATCGAAATACCGTTGCAATTTCTTTCCAAGTAAAAAAATTGATTTCTTTTTGATCGCAATCAATTTTGAAAAATCTCAACATTTCGTTAGATTTTTTATTGACATTTACAAACACATAAATATGTTTACGTCAAAAATATAAACATAAACACTTCAACAAATATAAACATAAACATTATAATTTTTTTGACTAGTTGACCGTGATATTTTGACATACAAAATTTATTTTTCACTATAAAAATTGTCTTGCATTGTATCAAATTATTATTTGTATAATTTTGTAAAAATAATTGTGTCAAACTGGAATGTCATTTTTTCACAGATACACTACCAAAAAAAATCAATCGTGTATAGTGTTCTTTGACATACAAAAAATTCAATTTATTTTTTATTTTTGGAAAGAAATTGCTATTAAATCCGTGTGAGTTGGGTTTTCGTATTATGGTTTTCGCCTTTATTTTGGCGAGTACACATCTAGTAACACTAGCCGAATAATAATTTTTATAACAATTTTTTTTGACGTTTGCGTTTTTTGTCAATAATTGTGTTGTTGTAATCATATATGATTCAGATTTTGTGTTTATAAATTACGTTTTTTTTTCAATTAATCTAAAATCAGTTTAAAATTATGTTATCTAGTGTCGTTCTATCTTTTTCTGATAAACCAGATGAAAATATTAACATGGCACAGATGCGAAAATCGTTAAGGGAGCAATGTCATCCGTTTACTCTGCCTGGTACATTATTTTATAGGAGGCCCCAAGTTATTCAACATTACTGTCAAATCCTTCCAAAACAGGATTACGAATTGTCTATTTTCCCAAAGCTGGGAATTCCCCTTGCAATATCGGTATTTTTCTTCATCTCCCGTTAATTCCGAAATTTGGGTGGGATTTGTTGTTTTCTACATGTTATAAAAATATAATTACTTACACGTGATTTTGACTGCGAAATGAAAACAGAAAACCAATTTTATAAGATTCGCCTACAAAAAGTTGGCGAATCATTTTGACAGTTCAGCTCGTTTAGATGAATATCATAATACCAAAAATGTGAGTTGGATTCGCCGGGAATGTCAAATGCGAAAACCATAATAGGGGTATTATATCTTTTATTCGCAAGACATTGCAAAATAAATATAGGAACAAAATCCATTGCAAAACAAATATAGGACGATTAGCGATTCAAATTGTGATTTATCATATTTTTATTTAGTTGTTGTGGAACTCATAAAAACATGTTTTATTCGGTGAGTTACATAAACTAATATTGCATTTCACGCAAAATGCTTGTGTTTCTGAATTACATTTTGGAAACTTGCATTACTCGATCGTAACGGCCATCTACAGCAGTGAGATATGCTCTCTTGGCTGGTTTTGGAGAAGGTGTTTGAGATGCATTAGATGGTCGCCCAACGTTTCTCTTCTCTGCCGTCATTCCGCTGGAACAGAGTGATTCAGCCACTTTAGTCCGAAATGCTGGAAGCTCAATTTTTTCTTGATTTGAATTTATTCTGTGGTACAGAATATAAGCGTTCACAACTGCTACGTCAATAAGATGATAAAATATACGGTTCGACCATTTTCGGGTTTTCATCCGTATATGGTAACGGCCTAATAATCCATCCATTAGATCGACACCCCCCATATGCCGGTTGTACTTTTTTATTATGTATGGACAATCGATTTCATACTGCTCTCTTTCTTTTTTATCCCATCTGGCAGCTTTCTGTGGTTGCAAGGTGTCTTTGCTGGAAACAAATGGTTTCGTGCCAACATAGGTCGACAGAAGCCGTACTGTTTTTGTATCTTTCCATAAAACTGACGAGATGTCGACTCCATAAGCATTGCCCACATACTCCTCAGAGTATCCACGTTCAACTTTTTCTTCACTTAAGACTGCATCACTCGACAGCTTACAATTTGGCACACGATTTGGACGGACAGTTCCCAAGCTAAATATCCCTCTGATACGTAAGTATGTTAACAGGCCCATGGACGTGTAAAAATTATCGAAATATAGTATATGGTTAACGAAATTCGGTATATTTTTTGAAATTCTAACAACTACGTTCGACGATGCCCCAAGATCAGGTGCGTCTTCGGGAATTTTATTATCCCCAGCACCGCAATAAATTTCGAATGCGTACGAGAAGCCACTGGAATTGCAAAGCGAAAACAGTTTAAAACCCCATTTGTGTGGCTTGTTCGGCATATATTGACGCAACACAGTTCCTACCATAAGTTGTGCACATTTGCTCATCTACGCAAAGCCTAAGTAGCATTGGCACTGAACAGAACATTTCGTTAAAGTGTGCTGTGAGTGGTCGAACCTTGAACAACCTATCAAAATTTGGATGATCTTTATCGACTGCAAGAGAATTATCGTTGAAGTGAAGATATCGACGAATTTCTTCAAACCTAAGTACAGGCATCACTTGTCGGATCGCTTCAAATGAGTGTCTTCCCCAGAATGACCTTGTATTGGGGTGGCGATACACAGACATAAAGACTAAGACCCCTATAAATTCCCGCTAGTCGTTGGAGTCGACTTTAAATGTTGTCCCAATATTCTTTTGGCAGGCATACAGATTTGAATGTTCTGTAATGTGCTTAACAAGATCATGTTTCATTCACAAAATATTTGAAACAATCATATGGGGTTTTAAGTTCTTTGGAGGTAATTCTTTATCGCCTCGAAATACTATATGGTTAATATGCAACGTTAAGTTTTTTTTTTCCAAATTATAGATTGGAATTCACGACTGTCATTTTTTATTTTCAGTTCATCTTCAGAATATTTAGATGCTGTGGAAATAATTGGTCCGTTTGGTTCTTCTACCAATTCTGGTGATCGGATACGTTTTCTCCGACTATATTTTTTACTGGTTCGACTTGTATGTTTACTTTGAGCAAGTGTTGATGGCTCATTCTCAGATTGTTCGTGGGCATCTCTCAACGTATCTTTAGTGACCTCAGTAATTTCTCTGGTTACCACATTGGTTAATGAATTTTCAATTACATCATCTTCAGTAACCACAGTATGTATTGATGAAATTTGATCATCGTTCAAATTACAGTCATCCTCATCGTCACTTGTTTCTACATCGGATTGTATTGAATTCATAAGTTCTTCGATTTCCGCATCGGTCATTTCAGAAACATTGTACACTTGTCGAGAGGCCATATCTAAATAAAATACAGATGTATTGAATGAAACATAGCGAGGAGTTATGTTTACATACATATTTATAAACAGACAACACAATATATTTAATTTTTAACCCGAAATTTCAGTAAACATTTCTTCAGAATAGTTGACAAAATTTTTATTTTATTTTGTTGTAATGCACAAGTCCGCCTATAGGCAGGTATTACAAAATGCAATCGCTACGGTGCCCCATAATAATTTTTATTATACCAACACCAAAAACGGAGATAATAAAGACAAAACTACTTACTAATAATTTTTTTAGTCTTATAAAATTGCAGAAAATATGTTTTATAATTAATTAAAATATGCGAACTAGCATAAAACAATAAAACTTCACTTTCAATCAAAACGATGAATTTAACTGTTATTTTTGGTCCGAATGTACATATTACAACAACAAACACTAAACTATTGTGATGAGAGAAGTATAAAAGAGAATAACAAATTTAAAATATAAAGAAACAATAAGATGCGTTTGCGCAATTCTTGATAATGTAAAGTCCGCCTTTAGGCGGGTATATGCATTACAGGGTTAAACCTTCCTTCTCCATGGCCTCACGTAGTCGCCTCGCCAAAATAGCTTTTATGCCTTCACTGGCCAAACCTCGCTATTCCAGCTGCTCCTTTAGTTGCGCAAGCTTTAATTCGTAGAGAATCATTTTCCTTATTATTCACAATCCCACCGCTGTCACCAATTGTTACGTTTTCGCCTTGTCACTCAAGGTTCAAATCACTGGATTATGAATAAATACAACTGCTTCAAATTTGAACTCACACAAATTTATTTACACAACACAATAATTTTACAACACAAAATTAACAATTAATTATTACGATTATAACACACTTTTTAATTATCACTTTAATAATCACTTTAATAATCTTTCTATTTAACCTTCACTGTATCACGTTTAAAATAAGACTCAGCATTTCACGTCAATGTACGCCTTTATATACCAAAATATTTGTTTCCAGAATCATACAAATGACGCGTAAATGTTGAACCAAATCTATTCTAATCTATTCTATTCTAATCTAGGTGTCACCGTAACAATAATATTGTTTAATACAATCTTTTTCGTAGAAGGATTGTGATTTAAATTTCATTCAAGTTTCATTAAGTTTATTTAATTTTCATTCCATTGCATTTTAACATTTATAATATTAAACTCGAAGTAAAAACGAAGTTAAGATTTGTATAAAATCGATATAAATTTTTTTATTATTTGAAGTCGCATAAACTATGAACAAACCCTCCTATTTGAAATGAAATGGCAACATAATATTCTAGAAATTATCACCATAAGTCACAAAAAAAAAAAATTTCTCCCTCTGCACCGAATCAATATGTTAGCTTTCGCTCCTAAACATAAAATACTGCCAACATTTCTATAAAAGGTCATGAGCAAAAGGTCAAATAGCACAAACTGCTGCACCTTTTGAATAAAAATTATTAATGATCATAAATTTCCCAATTTTGGTCCAAAACTTATTTATTTTTTATTTTTTTGTTCACCGGGAGGAGTACTGCAAAAAATTCTATATTGTTTATCTCCCATTATACAATATGTTATACTCGTATGTGATGGATTTGCGTATACGAATTAGGGAATATAATATTATATTAAATATTGTTAATTTTATTAATAAATTTTATATCCTTTATATACAAATGTCCGTTTAAATAAGCATAAATTTAATAAATGTATATAAGGATACGTACAAATTTTTAGGGTGGATTTTTGCATCTCAAAAAAAATATAAAAATAAATCGTTTGGGTTTCATTTTTTGTGCGTTTGTTACAAAATAAAATCAAATATTGATGAATATATTTTGTCTTGTCTGCATACCAGAACGGAACGTGGCCTGAATTAATTTGTGTCCGCACAAACCGCGCACACAAACCCCAATTATATATATTATATTGATCGGAATTGTAATTAATTCTTATTTTCCTGTTGATCGGTTTGTGGCGGCACAACGACCACATCCGTGTTTTTTGATCATTTCCTTCCCAAATTATAAACAATAAAAATTAATTTTTGGAGTGTGCGTTAAAAAACCGAAACAGCAACAAAATATACGATCACTTAAAAAAATGGTAATATGGGTAAGATGATATAACAACAACAACAGTGGAGAAGATCAATAAGAAGAGGAAATTATTTTGTTGTTGTTGTTAAGTTTGTGCGCTTTTTGACTTTTGAACCTCTTCTTATTCTTGAACGAGAGAGTACACACAATTTAGCAGAACACAAATGAAAATGAAAATAAATCTCCTGCTGTGTGTGTGCTGTATGTGCCTCTCAAGTGGACAAATATTAAAAATATTTTTTTTCTGTTGTTGTGTATTTTTTATTGTAACGTTTAAGTTGGGTTTGTAATCTTGGATGTTGCGCGCACATAAGAAGACAGAACAGATTTTAAAGAAATTTTTTTTATTAAATTTTCGTGTGTTGCATATTTGGTCATTTGTTCACAAGAAATGTTAAGTACAATATATATTGGAATAGGTACGAAGGGCCGAATGTCGAAGGGCCGAATGTCGAAGGGCCGAATGTCGAAGGGCCCAATTGTTCGAAGGGCCGAATGTCGAAGGGCCGAATGTGTCGAAGGGCCGAATGTGTTGAAGGGCCGAATGTCGAAGGGCCGAATGGGTCGAAGGGCCGAATGTGTCGAAGGGCCGAATGGGTCAAAGGGCCGAATTTTTTTTTGTTTTTAGAAATATAATTTTTTAAATTTGTTGTTTTATAACAAAATAAAGTATTTTAAGAATATTAGAGTAGCTATTTTTATATTTTTCATATTTGTTTTTTATAGAATATTTTGTAATTTTTTTTTTTTTATTAAACATAAATGAATTTCTTATGAATTTATGTATTTTAATATTTTTCATCTTTGAGTATTTATTAAATTCCACGTATCCGGTCAGCGATACATTTTGGTGAAGGAAAATTTTATCATGCGCCACCAGAGACATGGTACAAAAAATAAAAAAATAATTAAATTAAATAAAAAAATAAAAAAAAGTTATTTCTAAAAACAAAAAAAAATCAAAAAAAATTCGGCCCTTCGACCCATTCGGCCCTTCGACACATTCGACCCTTCGACACATTCGGCCCTTCGACATTCGGCCCTTCGACATTCGGCCCTTCGACACATTCGGCCCTTTGAAATTCGGCCCTTCGACATTCGGCCCTTTGATATCATACCTATATATTTATACAATTTTGTTTGTACCACATATAGATCTGTTTTGTCGTTTTATTTTATAAACTGTTGCGCGTTGTTGCAGTTCAATTTAACACTCAGCATTTGGTTTATAAATCTTGTGTATTGATTTGAAAGTACATATTTCTTATTGTGCTCGTATTACAAGTAACATATACGTTGGTGCGGATGCTTTATTAGTTTTGACATTTTACGAAGACAATAATAACAAAATAGCAGCAATGCAATACAATAATTGAGTTACTCTTAGATCATTAATTTTATTGACTGCAAATCCATTTACCATTATTTAGCCTACATCGACAAAATTCAAATTTGTTTGAATGTCTAAGACTTATTATTTATTATTATATGTATTATGAAATAGTTTTATGTAGTTTATGGATAATAAATACGAATGTATGCTATACATATAATGATGTATGGCCTTGCTTTTATATAGTAAAGATAGAATTGTTATGGTCTGTAATCGGTTGTTGGGTAATCGGTAATACATGCAATGTAGGTAAGGTACATAAATTGGGTTTAATCAGCTTTAATCAGGTAAGCTTTTTAAGCTCAATCATATAGTTATCATCGCCTAACAGTTATTATCAAGAACAACCATTTATATCGACCGTAGATATTGACCATTATGATAATCGACACCCGGCAAAAATATTATTTATAAAATTGATCATCTGACTGAATGCTAAGCTAACACACCCCTTCAATATATATGATAATGTCTTACGAATAATACGAAAAAAATGGTGCTAAATAGAAGAATGTTGTAATTAAAATCAAGGAAATTTTGCCTTAATTTTCAACTAATAGAAAAATTATTTTAAGTGAACAAATTTGATAATAAAAACAATGATCACAATTTTACATTAAATTTAAAGTAATTCCAATAAAGGTTAAGTATTTGATATGAAAAAAATTACTTAAATTTAATGCCGAACTGAATTGAATGTAACAGATTTTTGTTAAGTTTGTAAAATAATTATCTCGGTTTAAGCAAATGTGGTTGTCTAAAACGGTAGTTCACTAAATGTTATAAAATGACTTCTTCGTTGAAGCAACCGTTTTATAAATTTGACGAAATTTATTAGCAGAAAGAAATATAAAAGTAGTAATATCAATGGAAATTTTTCTTGATTCTAATTTCCCATGTAAGAAATGTTAATTTATGAAAACATCAAAATTGAGCTTTTTTTCTTAATTTAAAGTAGTTCATTTCTTGGAACATGAAATCTCGTCTACATTCATTTCATAAATTGTGCAAAAAACTGGATAAATAAGTTTATTTTCAAATTTTGGATATTTAGGTATTTTTAGCTTTACTTTTAATATTATTTTGTATTACACACTTTGTATAATGTTTTAAATAAAAAGCTTTTTAAAGCATAGTTTCATACCGAATCTTTTATCGCTTTCTACCTTAGAGTTTACTATGTTAGAATCTTATCGGGTGTTTTGTAACATTTTATAAGCCAACTTCAGCGATGTTTTCTTTCCAACTGAGACAGATAAAAAATTTTTACGTTAAAAAGTTTTAAGTTATGTTTATACGTATGATAACTTAGAAAGAAGTCTTTTCAGCCCGAAAAGGCTTTTCATATTTGTGTCTTAGCTAAAAAAAACAAATCGATAGAAATTACAACATAAACAACATTTCATTAAATACATAAGAATAAATATTAAATTGTAAAATCGTATTTATAAAATCCTCGTAGATATTATTGATATTCATATTTCACACATTTAAAAATAAAATCTTCTATACAATTAAAAATTGTTTTAATGCCACAATCATACATTTTAAACATTCCAATCTCAGAAATGTCTGGACCAAATGGATAGTGCTTTCAGGCTTCTGAATCATTTTAACCAATACGAATCATTCGAGTGGTAGAATGATTCAATAAATGATTCCTACCAGTATTCCCCATGATATCGTAATGAGATTTGGTGGTCGTGTTGTCTAATAATTCAGAAGCCTGAAAGCACTATCCATTTGGTCCAGACATTTCTGAGATTGGAGCTAGAAAATTCCAAATTTACTAAAGTTCATTATAATTCATAATACGCAAGTGGTAGAATGATTCAATAAATGATTTCTACCAGTATTCCCCATGATATCGTAATGAGATTTGGTGGTCGTGTTGTCTAATGATTCAGAAAAATGAAAGCACTATCCATTTGGTCCAGACATTTCTGAGATTGGAGCTAGAAAATTCCAAATTTACTAAAGTTCATTATAATTCATAATACACAAGTGGTAGAATGATTCAATAAATGATTTCTACCAGTATTCCCCATGATGTCGTAATTATTGAATATGTACACATTTCAAAAAAAATATTACTTTCTCGGGATGAAGTAATGTTTTATGTTTAAAACATATTTTTTTTGGTGATAATTATTTTTCTGGCTAGAAAATAAATTTCGGGATGAAACTCACATTTTGATAACTTTAATACTTTTTTCGGGCTGACATTTGAATTTATCATGGAAACACACCACATAAAAAAAGTCTTTTCGCGATGGTTTTTTCGGGCCAAATTAACATACATATGTTTATGTAGTTTTATAATTCTTTGTGTTTGGATTCATACACCATAATTTTTTAATTTAACTAGATTCAAGTATAATTAACGGATAATGAATTGAAAGATGGTGTTTAGGTTATCATTGCGGAGAATAAGGTCACCAACAAACAATGAAAAATAATTCAACATTGTTAAAGATTCCCTACCAGAAAGATAAAAACTTTTGTTGCGTAGATGGTCTGGTTACATCGGCGGTGTCCTGTTTGCTATTTCTATTTCATCATAAACAAAAAATTTAATTCTAGAATTAATTATTTCTTCTCTTTCTCCCGCCTGTGGGTAGTATATCTGAAATGTTTTGAAAAAATTAATAAAATTATGTGAAAAATTTGAAAGATATTAAAAATATTATAATTTACCATCATTTCACCATCAAAGGCTGTGACTATATTTCTTTTGTAATTTGCTCAAAATCATCCAATTTGCTATGAATATCCTATTTTATAAAATATTCCAATAATCCATCGATTAAAACTTTTCTTGTAGATCACGATACACCTGTGTTTTTAGATATTGCCGAGAAATTCTATAAAAATATTTTTGTGAATAGAATTTTTTTCAAAATAAGGAATGTTGCAAAAAATGAACTGAACAATTTTTTGGTGATTGTCATTTTATTGTGCTTGCAACTAAGGACCTTTTTTTTCTAAAGGAAATTCAAACAGAAAATAGTTTTCCTTATTTGAGAACCAAAAGTAGATGTATAAAAAAAATACATTTATTAAGCAAGCGACAATCTAAAGAAATTGACATATGACTGACTTTGAGACTAATTCTTGAATCTGAAATTTTTCGTTATGTCAATTAAAAGAGTCCTAAGAATGGATCCGAATAGCTTGGGATTGAAATCCCCTATTTCCAATTCCAGTTTATAAAATCCCGTTTTCTAAGTCCCGTATTTCAAAATCCTTTATTTCAAGATCCTCTACTTTAATATTACCTTTATATTAAATTTACCCGTCGCGTCGCTCCACAGATTATTTTGTATGGCATTGGTAATAATTAATTAATTTAAATTAATCAAAAATAACAAATTAATTAATGTTTTGTGTTACGAAATGGGATATTTCAAAAATACGGGATTTTGTAATTATGAGAATGATTTTTTAGAAATCGCTCGTAGCCATTGACATGAAATTGTGACAATGCTTTAAACTATCAAAAGGTGTAATTACAACATTTTCCGGAATATCTAAGTTTTTTGAAACAGTTGTTTGCTGTTGAATCCAATTTAGAACAGAACTATCAAGAGATTGAGTTGTAGTAGTAGTGCTTAAAAGTTTCGCGTTCACGTGAAGCGATGGAAAGGAAACAAACCTTATGTACTTTAAAGAAAAACATTTCAAAAAGACTACATACGTTTTCTGTTCCCCACTCAACAGTGTTGTGCGTCTACGCGTAGACAATTAATTTTTGAGTAGAGAATGTCGATAATTGTTAGAGTATGTAGACAATTCGTAGACAATGTAGATTATTGCTTTTTTGTTGTTGTTTCCATTGTATTTCTGTACCAGGTCGTCATATTATAGTTTTCCAGTTTAAATTGGGATTTACCAATGCTGTGGCAGTCAAAATTAAATTTTTATAAAAAAATATGATTTGTAGTATCGAGTCTATATTAATCCTCCGAAAAGCAATCCGAAAAATTGGACAATCGTCTAAGAAAGCTTTTTTAAGCTTTATAGAAACTAATAATGTGCATTCTGGTTGAAATCGAGTTAGTTTTGTAACGAGATCAAATAAAATGTTGGTTTTCAATTTAATTCTCAGAGCTAAATCGATTATCATAACGCTATACGAGGCTAAATTCGACTAAGGTTTAAACGAAATTCGCAGTACCATAGTTGCCCTCGGTCTGAACAGTTCATGTCCGATTTTAACGTCCGTTTGATGAGCAACCTAGATAAGGTTACTACAAAACGTATATGGTAAATAAGTTTTTTGATAGATTTTACTGCTTTTGATTTAAAAAAAATGTTGCCTTACAGATACAAATGTGGTATTTTCACATTAACATTTTCTGATAACTGTGATTAATCTTGTCTTGAACAAGAATACAGGTGAGGTTTTTTAATGTAAGCGGTATCCATTTTGTTTATAGGTTAGTTCAGGATTACATTTGTC
Source organism: Nephrotoma appendiculata (assembly GCA_947310385.1). Classification (NCBI taxonomy): domain Eukaryota; kingdom Metazoa; phylum Arthropoda; class Insecta; order Diptera; family Tipulidae; genus Nephrotoma; species Nephrotoma appendiculata. Next base: position 282,235,523 of record OX371223.1, read on the forward strand.
TAAGACATTCACCAATTAACTATCAATCGACGTTTGCTGTTCCTGAACCTTTCTCCTGGGGGGGGGGGGGGGGGGGGGGGTTAAGTGAATAATGGAATGAAACGAACTCTCCCTCGGAATGTGAGTATACCTTGCTCAGAAGCCCTGGGAACTGGTTAGGATTGGACATGTTATTCATTAATCTGAATTGAAACTGAGTACAGAAACGAATAGCAGAATAAATAATGCAAACATCGGAAATTGAAACATCAAAACTCTACCAGAACCTGTGTTGCTGTTTCAATTAGAGAAAAAATGGAGCGTTACAAAATCGAAATTCTCGGCCTCAGTGAATTGAGATGGAAAAACATTGGTGAAATAAATGCAAGAGGAGGAAATTCCCCTGATTAGATATTATGAGCGCAATGAATGCCCACTCCTTGGGCAAAGGATGGGTTTTATGAACAACTACCATGCCACAATAACAAGGATACACAGTAAACGAACATGATAATACTGACCTAATAACCAACATGGGCAATCAAACAATAGACTCTATGCGTAATACTATGGAAAAACGGTTCATAAAATTCTGCATCACAAACCAACTACACATATACGAGGGCAAATCAAAAAGTCTTGCAATATCATATGAAAAAAAAGAGTGAGTGAGACAGCAATATTTTTATTTTTCGACAGAATCTCCTTTAAGGTTTATACATTTGTCACATCGATCAATTAACTTGCCTAAACCCTCTAAAAAAAAAGATTTCTTTTGCTCCATAAAATATTCATTTACAACAGACTGCACTTCATAATCACTGGAAAATTTTCGGCCCCTTAGTGTTTTTTTCAAATTGGGAAACAGGAAGTAGTCACTGGGTGCCAAGTCTGGACTGTACGGTGGATGCGGAATTCCCACGAAGCCGCAGTCCTTTAATGCAGCTTGAGCAATATTAGTCTTGTGCACCGGTGCATTGTCGTGAAGAAGCAAGATTTTTTTCCTAACTTTCCTTGGCCGTTTTTCCCGGATCGCTTTTTTCAATTTTCGCAAAACCTCTGCGAAATATATGCCTGTGGTTGTGGTTTTCGGTGGCATATAAACGATTATCAAATTTCCTTCAGCATCCCAAAAAATTGTTGCCAAAACCTTAAGAGCAGACGGTTGAGTTTTAAATTTCTTTGGTGGTGGTTCACTACGTTTAATCCATTGCAACGATTCTTGTTTGGATTCCGGATCCCAGTGATGAAGCCATGTTTCATCGCCTGTTATTATGTTATCCAAGAAATTTTCTGGATCTTCTTTGTACATATCTAAAATCGCCTTTGAAATTTGAACACGCATTTTTTTTTGTTCTGCATTCAACAAACGGGGAACCCATCGCGCACTTACTTTCGACATGTGAAGGTTGTCATGTAATATAGTATATGTGGTACCGTATGAAAGAGAAAGTCTCCACGCTAACCGTGGAACAGAAATACGCCGGTCCTCCAATACAATAGATTCGGCCAAAATTACGTTTTCATGGCTAATAGCATCTGCTGGGCGACCCGAGCGATTGTCGTCTTCTAATGACTCCCGACCACTTTTGAATAATTTTACCCACCTTGTTACTGTGGCATATGATGGTGCAGATTCGCCGTAAACTTTTGATATATAGTTGAATATATAAATTGCATTTTGTCCATCTTTACAGAAAAATTTAATAACGGCGCGATATTCAATTTCATTCATTTTAAGAAAAATTCAAAACACTTGTTACTAAATTGACAAAAACAAACGAACTGTAAAATTTACATCGAAATGTTCTTCTAGAAGTTTCATCGCGACAAAAAATGGTTTTGAAAAATATATTGTTGTCTCACTCACTCTTTTTTTTCATATGATATTGCAAGACTTTTTGATATACCCTCGTACATAGGAATCAGTAAATTTTTACACAAAGCACATACAAACACACATGGACATCACCTGACGGCAGAACAATGAACCAAACAGTCTACGTAATGATTAACAAGAAATTTCTCACGGCTTTGCAAGATGTCAGGGCATTGAGTGGTGCAGATAGTCAAAGTGACCACCAATGGTAATATCACAATCCAAAATTACGAAGAATTCAGACGCAAACCCTGGACCAGTGATAAAATTTTAAAGTGAACCTCAAGTTACAAATATGCCAACAAAATATTGGAATATATTGAAAAAATTCTCCAGGCAGGAGAAAAGGCTCCAGCAAGAAAAAACACACCCATGCTTTAAAAAAATCTATGCCGGCGACGGGCAACGATACACAAATTCGAATTAACAACTAGCGTTAATAATGAACCTGTTAACACCCATCCACCAACGGAATGGGAAGTTAGCAGTGTCATTGCGAAAATGAAGAATAACCTAGCCTCTAGAACGGACAATAAAAAAGCTGACAACAAAGAAGACATATCGGGAACCGCAAAAGCTCTAACAGCAGTAATAACAAAAATGTGGAATTCTGGTATTTGACCTAAGAAGAGAATGCCAATATTGGCGGAATATATCCTTTCCCAACATAACCATAAAGACATGAAATATATAAGTCAACCTGAGATTACGAATGGAACAAGCAGTGAGCAGCCTACCGAATGAAATTCACCACTGTACCTACTCTTCGCGTCCTTTGGACGTTCATTTGACACAATACATAGGAACGCAATATGGAAAACACTTTGTGAAATTGACCTGCCAGTGAAATTAAGCAAACTCGTAATTGAACAGGTAAACGAGTTCAATACAAAGGCAACAAAGTGAATCATGCTATAACAGCAAAGGAGTAAGACAAGGATGCGTACTTTGACCACTAGTTTTCCCAATAGTATAAGGTGGTGGTAGGGATTAACTAAGAAACTAAATCACTTCAAGTTTAAAGTGACTATGTGCATAGCAATACATATATAGTAGTACCATCATTCGAAAAAAATCTTTAGAGGGTGAAAATCCAGGTAGCGCGTTAATCGAAATTAAGTTATGCAATAATTTTACTAGTTCGCCTAAATGTTTGCAAGATTAAATACACTTACAGTACGCACGGCGTATTTTTGTATACCATTAACCAGTATAGTATTGCTTCACTCTAACTTATTATACTACATATTAACACAGAATATATTTATTTCAACTCGTATTGTTTTACAATTGTCAAGGTCATGTAGAAAATGTGTTTAATATTTTTTGTGATAAACAATAAAACAAATCATGAATACCTTACTTCAATTTTCTTTTTATAAAAAATAGCATAAATAATTTTTTTTCTATGATAGAAATGCAAAAGAATATGAATTGTTCAATCAAATAAATCCATTATTGGAAAGGAGATATGAACGATAGGATATATACATATGTATATTAATATATTGAGTACATACTTAGCTGTGTATTATTATTGTTTATTTTAAATACATCTGTTCTCACAAACACAAACGAATAAAGATTAAAAATGAAAACGATGTAGAAATCTATATAGAACAACTAAATACAATTTTTTAAAAGGATGCCGTTGATGCACTGTTACAGAATGGTAATTTATAATTGAAAATATGGACGAGTAATTTTCTTATATATGCATACATTAAGAACAATGTATTGTTATGGAAAGGCAGATTTTCTATTTATCCAAATCTGTGTGAAAGTTCAGGGACATTGAACCCAATATTTGTTTCAAAATTAAAATAAAATTTATTAATTCGATTTTATCATAAAAAATATTACGTAAGAGAAGTACGTAAAAATAGGAAAATTGTCACTTGGACATACTACTATACTATTGTCTTTCAATCAACTATTTATTAAGGGATTGTTCCTCATTGGAATAGAAAAAACGAGGATGTCATTATAAAGATTATAATTTCAACCAAAGCATGTCTGACTTGATCTGTTTTGTCACAGAATCCAATGAGAGTCATGTGGTGTTTACAGTGTGCAAATCTAGAGCGTATAATTATAATCTAATTATGAGCATTTAAGGTTCGCTAACAACACTTAAATTCATTTTTCTGTTAATCTAATCTGTTAATCTCTAATAAATTTTATTGTTTAAATTGGGGGCTGAATTAATCCATCTCAAATTAATTACATATCCCTTTTGTGTTTTACTAACACAATTGTGCGGGTAGGGCTAAAGTACCATGTATATGTAGTTTTGTATGTTTTTTGAACAAATTTACACATTTGTGAATTCCTTTTTAACTTATTTTCCGTCCGAAAAAACACTATATCTATACACACAGTTGTGTTGGTTTTACTTCAAATCAAGCGAAATTTTTAATGAACAACGCCGTTACATACGTTAATTTTTTACTCACACATTTGTGTGGGTTGGACTAAAATTGAGAAGATTTTTTATTTTTCTTAGTTGAAAAAGGGATATAAGAAAGTATATAAGATATTTTTTATAAATTCAATATACAAGTGAATAGCTTACGAGTTTAGGTTGCCGCTCACTATTTTGTAATTAAAACTATTTTTAAATAGTAGTTAAGCTAGAGATTGGTCAGCATTGTCCGAAAAAAAAACGTTTTATTTTTTAAATAAAAAATGCGTTGTGTATTTTATTTTGAATAAAAAAAATCAGTTTTTATTTTCCTCTAAATTGTAAAATTTTATTTTTATGTCTTAATTTAATTAATTAACCTTAATTTGTATTTAGTCTTACACCGTTTTAATACTTAATTACCTTTCCGAAACGAATATTTATTTGTGGAGACTTTAAACAGCTTTCACAATAAAACAATTTTTATTTTGCCTTAGAAGTTTGTTTGAAAATCAAACTTTAGAAAAAACATTTACTTTAGAGAAAAAATTGTCTATTGTGAGAGCTCTGTTAAGGTGATGATACATGTACAGATTTTCCCTTTAAGGCATAAAAATTATGCGCGCTTGTTGGTTAAAAGTCAGCCATCTTGAATCGCTTTGAATCAATTCGGATGATTTTGCATACTCATGAACGATGGCTACTAATAAGACAATAAGGCCTGTTTCAGCTGAACTAAGACAAGCGAACTGACCTATGTTCATCGTTCTTGGTTGTATATAAAAAACTTTTATAAGCCCCGTTTCCCACTTGAGCTAAGTATTTTGACTGATATGAGCTATGTTTTCATTTAACAGCTTCACGTTTTGATTTCTTTCCAAAGTCAAATAACAAAAATATTGTAGATAAATCTCAGAGTCTACCCAATCTGTAAAGCAATGTATTTAAATTTTTATTTTCACCTTGGAGATACGAGGGTATATGCAAAAGTCTTGCAATATCATATGAAAAAAAAGAGTGAGTGAGACAACAATATATTTTTCAAAACCAGTTTTTGTCGCGATGAAACTTCTACAAGAACATTTCGATGTAAATTTTACAGTTCGTTTGTTTTTGTCAATTTAGTAACACGTGTTTTGAATTTTTCTTAAAATGAATGAAATTGAATATCGCGCCCTTATTAAATTTTTCTATAAAGATGGACGAAATGCAATTTATATATTCAACTATATATCAAAAGTTTACGGCGAATCTGCACCATCATATGCCACAGTAACAAGGTGGGTAAAATTATTCAAAAGTGGTCGAGAGTCATTTGAAGACGACAACCGCTCGGATCGGCCAGCAGATGCTATTAGCCATGAAAACGTAATTTTGGCCGAATCTATTGTATTGGAGGACCGGCGTATTTCTGTTCCGCGGTTAGCGTGGAGACTTTCTCTTTCATACAGTACCACATATACTATATTACATGACCACCTTCACATGTCGAAAGTAAGTGCGCGATGGGTTCCCCGTTTGTTGAATGCAGAACAAAAAAAAAATGCGTGTTCAAACTTCAAAGGCGATTTTAGATATGTACAAAGAAGATCCAGAAAATTTCTTGGATAACATAATAACAGGCGATGAAACATGGCTTTATCATTGGGTTCCGGAATCCAAACAAGAATCGATGCAATGGATTAAACGTAGTGAACCACCACCAAAGAAATTCAAAACTCAACCGTCTGCTGGTAAGGTTGTGGCAACAGTTTTTTGGGATGCTGAAGGAATTTTGATAATCGATTATATTGCACCGAAAACCACAATCACAGGCATATATTACGCAGAAGTTTTGCGAAAATTGAAAAAAGCGATCCGGGAAAAACGGCCAAGGAAAGTTATTAAAAAAATCTTGCTTCTTCACGACAATGCACCAGTGCACAAGGCTAATATTGCTCAAGCTGCATTAAAGGGCTGCGGCTTCGTGGAAATTCCGCATCCACCGTACAGTCCAGACTTGGCACCCAGTGACTACTTTCTGTTTCCCAATTTAAAAAAAAAACACTAAGGGGCCCGAAATTTTCCAGTGACTATGAAGTACAGTCTGTTGTAAATGAATATTTTATGGAGCAAAAGAAATCTTTTTTTTAGAGGGTTTAGGCAAGTTAATTGTTCGATGTGACTAATGTATAAACCTTAAAGGAGATTATGTCGAAAAATAAAAAATATTGCTGTCTCACTCACTCTTTTTTTTTCATATAAAATTGCAAGACTTTTTGATTTGCCCTCGTAATTAATCAGCTCACAATCAGCTATGTTTCTATCCCACAGCTTTAAATAAAGAAATTAAATAAATCGGGACGTACGAGTCTGTTGAGTTAAGCTTCGCTAATTCGGTTTCACTTATTTAGGCTTTGCAAAGTAAATCGAAAGCTGTGATCTCAAAACATGCTCACTTTGCTAAAAGAACATAGCTTAAGTGTGCAAGGGGCCTTAGCGAGAAACGCAGCTGTTAGCATAGTTTGGCATCCACAGCTCATTCCACTGCACATTTGAGTTAATTACATCGCTCTCACATACATTTCAATTCAAGTAAAATGCTATATGTCTGCCAAAATATTATTAGAATCACATAGTCACATAGGCGAATATGTACACAATTGCTGTGTTTTTTTGTTAGCGCCCGATAGCTGTATCCGGAGCAGCCAATTTTCTATGTCAAAACTTGTATTTAGCGCGCTATTATTGTATATAATTAATTTATTTAACTCTAAACTAAGATTTTTCATTCAACTTTTTAATTAAAAATCAATAAAATATATCTTGGCTCACTTATTTATCGGGAGCCGCTATCGGGAGCGCTATCCATTTCAATGGGAAATTTGAAAAGGCTTTTATTTTGCAAACCCCTGAAAACATTAGAAACTAAATCTTACAATAAAAATTTAAAACGCAGCAAAATGAATTCTTGTTTATAACGTCATGTCAAAATAAATGCCAATTAGTATATTTCAGGTGATAAATATTTGTTTTATTGATGAATTTAGTTTTAATTTTTATAGTACAGCGACACCAGTGAATAATAGCTGCAGTTTCAATAGAAAATTGCCATTTGGCTCCGGATAGTGCTCCATTATTAAAACACAGCAAATAATAGCAATGTATGTGTGAACGATATAGCTGACTTTTGCAATTCAAAGACAACCCGAGCTAAGTTAGTTTGTATCGCTCAAAACAGAAAAACATAGCTCGCATAGCTTAGCTCAAGCGTGCATCGTTTCATTAAAACTCTTTATTTTCAACCAAGAGCGATGAACTTAGCTGACATCGCTTAGCTTAGCTTAGCTCAAATGTGCAACGGGCCTAATGGAACGATGCACATTTGAGCTAAACTATGCGAGCTATGTTTTTCTGTTTTGAGCGATACAAACTAACTTAGCTCGGGTTGTCTTTGGATTGCAAAAGTCAGCTATATTGCTCACATTGCTATTATTATGTGTACTTATAAAATATTGAAATTTGGATGACATTTGAGTATTGTTGTGTTTGGTATTGTGGATCAAATTCAAAAAAGTGGTTGAATTCTTAAATAATATAATAAAATTAGTTAATTAATTTTTGACAGACATAGGATTTTACTTGTATTAAAATGTATGCGTGAGAGATATAATTAGCTCAAATGTGCAGCGGAATGAGCTGTGCGAGCTAAACTATGCTAATAGAAACTACGTTTCTTGCTTAGCTTAGCTGAAATGTGCAACGGGCGTTAGAATGAAATAAGTAGCCGTTTTGAACAGAACCAAAGAGCTAAATAAAAATTAAGGTTAATTAAATGGGAGCATTATTTTCATAAAAGCTCCCATTTAATTAACCTTAATTAGGTTAATTAAATGGGATTTCAGTTGGGCTCTTGAAAGTTCTTGTTGCTACAATAGCTTAAATTGTTGTAATTTATTTTATCTTAAAAAACAAATTAATCTCTCATAAGATAAAACAATAATATTTTTATCTAAATTGTATTTTAAATAGGAAAGCAATCGCCAATGGTAGTTTTTAACTTGCTTATTAAAGTTTTAATCTCTTTACAATTTTCATAATACCCTTCTAAGACCCTTCTAAGTCACATAAAAATAAAATTAAAATTTAACCCATACAAAAATTTTAAAACATGTACTAGTTTTTTTATACTGAATAATACAATTGTTTATCCTTATCTGGCAAATAAAAACCTTTCTTTAATAAATGCTTGTAACATGAAGGTGATTTAAAATCAAATTCCAAATACATTTTTTGTTCAACTTGGGTCCAAGATAATTTTAATTTATGAAATATTTGTGCAAGTACAAAATGTGTTTACTTGTGGTCGATCGTCAAGTGTATTATCAATTAATATTTTTATTGTGTTTTCTGCTGTTTGCATTTTACTTTTCTGAGAGGTATTTAATATAAACCTGAGAATTTTGTTTAAAGGTTGAACGGGTTCTTTATTTTCGTCTTCAATTTGATGTTGCGGACTAGGAAATTGAGATGGTGAGATGGGACATTCATGAGGAATTTGTGGAACTTGATAATTCTTTTAATAAGTTCTTGGAGGCCCTTTTTCATATTTCAATGTTATAGGTGGGAAATCAGGTGTTTTCAATATTCTTGTTGTTTGACTCTCAGTGTTGTGTGTCTGGTTGGAAATCGTACGCGAAACTTTTGGAATCAATTTTTTTTTATTTAAAAAAAATTCGAATTTTAATAAACGCTTGCATCGTGCATCTATGTCATTGACCTTACACTTACAAACAAGATTATTAATTGGCTGGGGAAAGACAGTTTTTTAAATATTTTTTGTTCTAAAACTACTTATTTTGAAATCATTAAAATTAAAGTTCTTCATAATAGTTATGCGTTTGGAAGTAACTTTATTCTTGTCGAACACACGACGATGGTCATGCAACACCGTAAAAAATGTTCTGGTGGATTTACAGTCATGTTTATTTAAGCAGTTTTTATCACGCAAATTCACAAAAGTTTTAATACACAAATTTTCAAAATTAACTTTTTATAACGTTTAAAAATAAGAAAACACAAAGCTACATGCGTTACGATTAGACGACAAGCAATAAAATTTTAAACGAACAAATTTACGAAATTAACTTGCAAACAATTTTTAAATCTTTGTAGTGTGTAGATGTATGATTTCCTTTTACATATATTGAATTGCTGAGTGTGTGCGTGTAAATAAGTATGTATATCATCGGTGGTCTATCTATATAGTTATCGAAACGAAAACCAAATAATGTGTATGTGTTGTACTTGTACCTACAAAATCATTTAAAATAATCTTTAATTGGATTTAAATGTAGATCGTTTTTATGGACAATCTTCAATTATTTTAGCTTTTTATAATTTTCAACGAATATTTTAACGTTCAAAATTATTTGTCTATAATTTAGAAAACATTGTTGCAATTCAAAACAAAACCAACTTGGTTGCGATCGGTATTTTCTCTCCATCATCTTTGTTACATTTTCTATTTACTTTTGAGCGTAAAAACTGTTTTGACTTATAATGAGAGCGTCATTATATGAGTAATACAATGCGATTCATTACTATTTATGATAAGAAAAAAATTTAGTTCCCATTTCTGTTTGTTTTCATATAAAATTATTATTTTTATTACTATTTTATTTGTTAATTATGTATTTGTTAATTATTATTATATATGTTATTTTATTTGTCAATTTGATATGAAAAGAAACAGAAATGGGAACTAAATTTTTTTCGTATCATAAATAGTAATGAATCGCATTGTAAGTATATGTATAGAATTTTTTTTTGTTTTCTGCATGTTGCATTATAAAATATTCTAGCTACATTTAGGAGAAGGTTATGCTATTTAGGCGGATAGGTAATTGCAGAAATTCTTTAAAAAGTTTAAAACGATACCAGTAGTGGTATCTAACATTTCACTCACGAACCTACCATTACATTACTATATAATGATTATACAATGCTATGTGGTATGGTTTTACTACCTAGTCAGCAGAAACTGTATTGGGTAGCAGCCGACATATCTGTCACAGGCATAAAACTTGGGATCAAGTTTTTAAATGTGAAGAAAAAATGAACTCCATTTTGAAATAGTTCCAAACAAAAAAAATAATAGAATGTTGATGGTTGCTAACAGAAATAATAATTATCGACAATTTCTACATTGTCTACGCCTGTTTTTTTGCAATTTTCTATATATTTTGTCTACACGTGTAGAATATTAGTTATCTACGCGGTATAGACAATACGGCACAACACAGCCACTCAATGATCTTTGATCTTACTCTGTTTTTATTCGCGGCATCCGACGTTAGCGGAAAAATTAAATCTAATTCCCGCTCCGTAAAATTTTTTAAATTGTTAACATATCATAAAATCTCAAAATTAAAACTATAATTTTAACAAAACTGAAAGTAATTTCAAAATGGAGCTCCAAGTGAAACAAATTCTAATTTTTAAGCAAATTAGGTGTAATTCGGTGGAATCAACTATAATTATTATTATAATAATCCAAATCTGATAATGTTATATTACTTTCCACCATTTCAATTACTAAAGAAAATGTAAGGGCTAATAAGTGCAAACAAAGATATGCCGTTTGCCATTTGCCAGTGTTATACCAGGATTACTTTCTGGATAACATTTACAAGCTCCATATCTTTGATTTAACTTATAGCGGAAATGAGCCGTAATAAATCAAATTCTCCGAAATATAATTTTGACGCTTCTTTTTTTTAACGGTTGCAACACTTGCAAATTCTTAACGATTCATTTTGATTTGGTCTGCAGCAGCATATTCACTTGGTAATTTTTGTTTGTCCTATACCCCATTGAATATTGAACATCAACAAGATAACTCATATTGTTGAATAAATCTATTTATTTTGTATGTTGCCTAATTTATAAATTAAATTTGGTTCTAAGACATACTCAAAAAATTTAGTAAGATTGAATCTCTCGTCTACTCGATTCGGAGCTTGAAATACAAGTGACTGTTTTTACTAAACCATTACGCAAGGCACTGATACGTTTTGATGAGGCACTGGGCCTATTTTTTAATTCAACCTGAGCAAGCAGTGCGCTGTCAAAAAATACTTTGTGTTTTTTTATTCAACCTGAGTAATTTTACTCTGCACACTGCGTTTTTATTTGTGAACTGTGCTTACACCGAGCTTACTCGGTTCTTCAAATTTTACTCTGAAATTAATGTCAGTGTACGAAGAGTGTGCAAAGTAAAAAACAATTTTTTACTCTATGCGCACCGGATAATTTTACCCAGTACAACCTTTGCTCGGTGTATACTACCCGGGGTAAGCCTGCTTGCTCGGGTTGAATTAAAAAATAGACCCACTGGCACATTTTACACTGAATCGTAACCAATATCGATTTGCATTTACATGCACTTTATTTTATTAAAATTTAATGAATACTGACTATACCTTTACACGAACTTTTAATAAATGATCATGTCGCATTGCGTTGGAATATCATCTAATTTAATGTAAAATTTAATTAAGTATAAAGTATGTCCTGGACAGTAATTCTTTGCTTATATTGATAATTTTTTTTATGATTATTAAGCAAAGGGATCTTAATTTTCAACAAAAAATTTTGTGTTAGTTATAAAAAAAATTGATTATATTTTTATTGATGTTTTCAATAAAGTTAATGTTCATGAAACATTATATTTATGATTTTTCTTTAACTTTAGATTACAGATAATTTGTTTAAAGTTATTGAAAGTGGGTATGAAAGTGAGAGTTTCATTATTGATCTAATACAAAAGCACTTGATTTTAGGTAAAGCCAGGTTATAAATTAAGAAAATTTTATGTAAACATTTCATAAATAATTTACTAATATTTATTGGTTAGAGCATTGAATTAATTAAAAAATTCATTCGAACAAGTAAAATTCCACTAAAAATTGAATCATTAAAATAAGAATTGCATTTCTTAAAATAATGAGCAAAATTTTTTTCCATGAAGTACTCTATATTAATTGATAAGATTTAAGAATTTAATTCATTGGATCATAGTGAAGTTTCTAACAAATAATATCACAAAAACGAAAATTAAAGAACTGTAACTCTGAAAACATATTCGAGAGGAATAAAATGGTTGATGGTACATACATTTTTGTAGAAATAAAATAGTGATAAAAATTGGAAAACGCAACAGCAAATTGAAATTTGTAAACTTATATAGATTTTCTATAAAAAAAATAAAAAAAAATTACAACTAATTATTAATAATATCCAAACAAAAGTCTTTTACTCGTACACATTCAACTATAAAGTTATTCAACGATAAATAATTTGTGATACATTTTGACATACATTTATCTTGCCACTTTACATTTTGTCTTGAAAAAAATTTAGGGAATACTAATTTACTAAAACATCACGATATCCAATTCCTATATAAATCTAGACTTGTACGATAATTTTTTCGTGTGTAAAAGTTATCACTTTTAGACATTGCAATTTATTTTGGTTTTTAGAGAATTAGTGCACAGGACAATTTACTTTTACTTGTCGCCCAATAGTGCTGAGTTAACAATCTTCTAAATTTTGCACTTTTTCTAAGAAAGTTTTGAACTCAATTTAGTCCCACAAGACAATTCTGATAATATTCACCCGCATTAGCATTATTTCCTCTACTTTGCTACAAAGTAACTACAAAAAGTAACTATAAATTGGAATACCCACATAACCGTACATAAGCTTTTAGCTTTTCAGCTGTCCTATTATAAGCACCGTGACACTAATATCTATAATAGTCAATTCAAAACAATACAAATAATTTCGATTAGTAAATAATTTTGTATCCGCTTGAGGAATTGGCTGCACTCATTACTGTTAACAACCAGTATTTGTTTCATGAACTGACTCTAAAATGAGTCAATCTAAAAATTCAGAGAAGGTTGGATATTTACGTGGCTAGACTGATTTCAGTCCCAACGATGATGTAATTTTATTGTTCTCAGGGTGCGACGATAAACAATGTTTATGTGATTATCTCGAAATTCTTGTTCTAGCTTCCATCTACTTTTTTTGAAGATATTTGGCGAGGTCTGTAAATTAAGTGAGTTGTAACGTAAACAATTCATATTTAAATTTTAATTCTATTCAGCGATCCAGGTGGCAGTGTTCCAAGTGTTCAATATTTAATTGTCATTAATTTGTTAGAGTGTGCGCAAGATGCGCACGTTTATTTTAAAATGGTCCTCTTTAGAATATGAGACCTTTATTGCCTAAGTGTTCATTCCAGATCTATATATAGCTGGCATATTTATAAGTATTTTGAAAACATAATCACTTCTCTAAAATTGATATTAAATGGTGAAAGTAAAATTACGGAAAATTGTACGGATTATTTAAAAGCGTTGCATCGAATAACTGTTCAACTGATGGTTGACCGTAAATAGAGTTCATGATTTAATTGACACGTTCATGTTGTGCATCTCATTGCCAAATAATATACATCCGCCAAATTAGGATATACAAGAAAACTAAAATGTTTAATCCAATTAATCGAACATCGAATTGTTTTTTCTAAAATTGGAATTTGATGGAGACTTAAATTATGATTTATGTCTTCGATATTTTTATTGTAACCGCTCGTTATAGGTGTTGAATCTTAATAGCTGCTTATCTAAAATTAACATGAATAAGCAATATTTTCTGTCTGATAAATTGCCGCTAAATCTTTTTTAATTTTTACTATTTACTAATAAATTAATGGATTAACGAAATTGTTGTAAATGTAACAGATTGTGGCTTAATGTCAGCTGATTACATTTTTAAAAAGGCGCCTCGCGAAACGTATTTGCGGCTACATCCAGCTATGAAATAAATTCCATTTCCAATGTGCCGTCTGACACGTACATCTTCGAAACGTCCACCTTCATCTCCATTTTTTTTTTGTTTTGCGTGACATTGGCATGATATAGAAATGGCGGCCATCGAACACACTGGTTGTGTAAAGTATATTCTTTCTAGTCGTTTTATGAATAGGTTCACGAGGAGGGATTTTTTAATATCAGTGATATGATTTTTTTTGTTCTAATTTAATATCAACTTTTGGCCTAGAGAGTCATCAATTGCGAGAATCAATCGCCGATTGTTTTTCATGTTTATTTTTCAATGGGATTATATTTTGCCTGAAATGTCTAGCAGGCTTACAATAAAATTCTTCGAATGCCAGGAAAGAATGAAGTTCTCAATTTTTAAATAGCAATTGTTTTCCAATTAATTCATTTAAGTGTCCAAGTTAGTGCTTGATGGAGATGAAAATTTGAGCTGGAATTGATAAACTTTAGAAAAAAAATACTGAACCTCCAATTGAATAATAATTGGATCTGCAATAGTACTTCAGTTTAAGTTAGATCCTCTAACGAATTTCTCCTGTAGAAATAGTAACCCACGCATGTTCAAATTACCCAGTCAATTAGTTCACAAAACCGTCTTAATGAATACGGTTCTTCAAATATTCAGTTAATAATCGAATGCGGTACCTGTTCTCTATAAGATTGCTTGAATCGCAACTAATTTAAATGACTATCGCAAAATTTTAAACATCCATGAATACCTTCACTTGTACTAATGTCTTGAAATTTTGTTTTTTTGTTTTGTTTTTTTGTTCTTCGGATTGAAGAACAAAATAAAAATACAACAAAATTTGTATTTTTATTTTGTTCTTCAATCCGAAGATGTAAGCCATACCAATCTGAGCCGTGCCGTTGCACACTGATGTCGCCTGAACTGTCGTTCTGTTTTATCTAATATTTTCATTCTTGCCTATAGAAGTGGGTGATCCTAGATAATCTGAGTTTCATAACCTGTTAAAGCCAGGTTTGATAAAATTAACTTCTCTACTCTATACATCTTTAATTTGCCTATTATATCAGATAAGCTTCCAACAAATAGATTAAACCTCGTTCTCACATTATAATTTCAGGAAAGATGTTTTGTGTGATACCTTGTCCTATATGTTAGTAGTACATTTAATAGATTCCTATTTACTCGAGTCCGAGGTGGAATTTTTACGCGTACCGTCTGTACTGGATCATCTTAATAAGGGGCGACTGCCATCACAGCATCTTCCGCTATTCCCAAAACTGGTATCTCTTCAAAAATGTTATGGGTATTTTGATTTATTTTCGCATTGTGATATCCTTAAAAATTTTGGATTACATCCAATCTGGTTTGAATAAGCGCAGATGTTGACGCTATTCGTCCTGCTTCGCTTTGATATGTATGAGTTTCATCCGTAATAATGTAGTGTTGTGGTAATTAAAATCTTCACGAGTGAAAATCCTATCCACATACTTCTCATCTACAACAAAGTTGAGGTATATATCTCAACTGATACAAGTTGCAAATTTGCAAACAATGAAGTGAAATTTTGCCTTGGCTCGGGACCGAAAATCGCTTCGGAAATGATTACCTTATGTCTTTGATTTGATTCTTTTGACTTTTTATTCATTTTCTATCTTTTTTTACACTAAATAAAACATCCCAGCAGAATAAAATATTAAAAGCGATATATTAAAATGAAAAATTGATTCATCACCAAAGTAAAGGAACTCGGTAAATTAAATTTTCAAATTTAACAATATTCCGTGTTTCCGCCATTTTTTAACGAATTACGAAGCAATTTGGATGTTAGTTTTGGTTCTTCTTCTCGATTGATTTTTGATTGAAATATAAATTTTAAACGAAAATATGGTATCTCAATATTCGAACTCGGTTTTTTTAGTTAATAATTGTAAAATTGGCTTCGCATACAGGGATAATTCGGACAAAACTTATTCATTGGAATTTTCACTGTAATTTTTTGATTTTCGGCCGCCATATGAGTTTTTTTTCATTTTTTGACCAATATCTCAAAAACCCACCCCAACAAGTAACCAACACATTCGGTTGTGTTTTAAGGTGATACTGAGTCTGCATCGAGAATTTGGGGAAAATTTATCGATTATAATTTTCACTATATTTTTTTTTTGATTTTCTGCGGCCATATAAGTTCTTTTAAGTTTCTGGCCAATATCCTGTTGTTTTTTTTCTCTAATAACTGAAGTCATACTGAGTTCTAATTTTCACTATAAATTTTTGATTAAATTTTGATTATTTCTAACCAATGAATTTTCTCCAAATTTTTCTATCTAGTCTCAGTATGACCTAGTATGACCCAGTTTCTGAATTTTTCTCTGTAAATGGACGAAAGCACAGATGTAGGTGGACTTGCAATTTTGCTTGTTTCTTGTCCGAAATCAGAATATAAAGTTGCTCTTCTTTTGTGTGAACCATTGCCGCATATAGAACTGGTGCCGAAATATTTAATGTCAATGGTAGTCAAAAACCGTTGGTGATGATGCTAAAATCAAAAATTTAGCACCAAACTGCACCAGTATCCATTGCATTCTTCCCCACCGAGTACTTGCAGCAAAAAAAGTCAATGTTTTTGAAAAATGTCCTTGTTGAGTCTGTAAAGATGATAAATTTCATCAAATCGAAACCCTTGCAAACACGGTTTTTTTAAGATTCTTTGAAAAGATATGGGCACGATTCATAAAACTTTATTGCTCCATGCTGAAGTACGATGGTCGTCACGAGAGAAAGTTCTTGTTTGACTATTCGAGCTCCGTTCCGAATTGGGCACTTTTTTCATGGTAAACCAAATAGATTTACAACAAAGACTGACAGATAAACTGTAGTTGTTTCGATTTTGATACCTTGCCGATATTTTATGTAACTTCAAGGAATACAAGTAACAGTGTTCACGGCCAATGATAAGATTCAAACTTTTAACAAAAAATTTGAGCTTTGGATCATTTGCGTTTGCGCTCGTGAGTTAGATAGCTTCCCATAACTTAAGAATTTTTCGATGAAATTAATGGGGACATTGAAGAAACTGACCATTTTATATTGTGTGATGAAATTCGTAAAAATTTGGAAGATATTCTAAACTCAATTAAACAGTATTTTCCATATGAGCAAAATTAAAAGCATTAAAATTACAAGTTCAAAAAAGAACCGAAGAATTCACAGTTGAGGAGTACGAAGTCATCATTGACAGGCTTTTAGATTCCTCACTACTGTTCATATTTGAAACAGTATCTTTATGCACTTTAAGAGAAGAATATGCAGATTTATCAATGAAAGCTCTTAAAATATTTCTCTCTTTCGCGACGACTTATCTGTGTGAGTCCGGATTTTCTTCGTGTTTTTCTGGATTTTCTTTTTATTTCTGAATTCGTAAATACAATGGCTAAAAAAATAAACTTCGGTGTTAGGCATCAGCGATTACCATATATACTCACAATTAGTCATTACTAAACCAATGGGGTTCCGCGTAAATTATTATGCCTTTGGAGGGCTCAGCAGTTCAAAAATTCTTATCCATACATTTTCCCCAAATTCCCATGCAGTCTCAGTATAACTATAGCTATAAGAAAAACAACCGAATGTATTGTTTACTAGTAAAAGTTTCATATGGCCCAGAAAATTAAAAAATTGCAGTTGCATCTGTATGCAAATTTTGTAAAATTTATATTTCAGTCAAAAATCAATCAGAAACCAAATTTCATAAGGATTGGTTATGAAACGGCCAATTATAGTCCAGCATAAACAGACCTTTAAATTTTGTCCAAAACTCATTTGGGAAATGAGGAATATTGTTAAATTTCAAGGTTTCATATAGGTGCCGGGTTTCTTTACTTCGGAGATAATGTAACAAAATAAATTTTCTTTTGTGATAGTGGTGCCACTTGCGGATAATAGCGTAATCCTTAATTTTCCGCTGTCAAATTTTCGCTGTTATTACAGTATGCTTTGTGTAGCGTTTAAAAACGCGGGTTTTGGCACTTCAAGTTTTAGAATTTTCATACCAAATTTTGTTGGGTCGAAATTATCCGGTGTATCTCCGTATCCGGGAAAAATAATTTAATTTGTTTTCCATTTTTGATGATTTGAGAAATTTAAGTAGATGTTTTAATTTTTCCTATCCGAAATAAGGTTTTCAAACTGGGTTGTGATAAAACCCGCAATTCAATGTTATATCGGGCTAGGTTAGGTTTGGTTAGGTTTCAGTGGTTGCTATCGCACACTAAGGCCAAATATGGCCGATTGTGATACCACAGGATCCGACATCATAAACTCTCCTAAATCCATTTTGTACTATTAATATAGCGTAAAAGATCTCGCACATTACCGCTTTCGAGATCACAGAGGCTGTTCATAGTGCATTTACCCAAGTGATCACGTCTTTTTTCAGCTAGCGCAGGATATACGAGTAAAGGAAGTGAGCAAGAGTCTCCTCTTTCTCCTCGTCCATGCAGCTTCTGCAGAAGTCATTTACATCCAGTGCCCAGTAATTATCCTAAAAATTCTACCTAAATCACGCCTTTTTAGTGTGATTAAGATCTTGGAGCGATTCAAGTTCAACTCAGGCTATATTTGCTTCGCTACTCTGCCAGTTAAACTGGTGATCCACCTAGCATTTGTCAAAGCAAGTGCTTCCTTATGGCTTGCTGCTTTCAGCACAGATATAGGCCTTCCTACACATTCTCTCCCTGGTTCCAGTTGGAGAGTCGTACCGTACTTTACTAACTCGGCTGCCCTGCAATTTTGACGCTAGGGAAACTGAATCCAGCGAAAGAACGGCTGCCTGGCCACATAGATAATGATATCAATTAACGATATTACATTATGCTTCAACCAGTACATGACCTCTTTAATCGCTAAATTTTCAGCCTGGTACACACTGCAGTACTCAGGCAGACGAAAAGATAAACTAGCATTTATTATTGCTCAGAATACACCCGCTCCCACTCTATCATCGAGCTTGAAGCCATCGGTGAGGAATTTAGCTAACCAGGTCTCCATAATGAGATCACTATTCTAATCCTCCCTAGAGGGGAGAATCACCTTAAAAAGCTTGCCAAAACACAATAGGGGTATTATATAGTCGAAATTCACCAGGTCATACCTCACTGAATTGACTATAGTTGAGTGTCCTTTTTGCAGGCACTTCCACCCCAAAGTCGCTGATAGCCGGGCGACCGTATTGACCGCCATTTACCAAGGATATCCAACGGTACAAGGTACAGCATGACCTCTAGGGCACTAAGGGGTTGTTTTCAGCGCCCCACTAAGGAGCAGACAGGCTGCCCGCTGCACCTTCTCCATCATGTTCCTGTATATTAATTTCTCCAGAGCTGGCCACCATACGCTCACACCATACAGCAGTACGGGCCTTACAAATGCCGTGTAAAGCCAATGAACCAGCTCCGGTTTCAAGCCCCATTTTCTTTTCTTACAAGAGTAGAGTGCCACAGTAGCCTTACTATCCAGAAGAATCTCTGAGAATTTAGCTTTTTCAGTAAGGAGCAGTCTAGTACCATTCAGGCTTGGTAGAACCATTGCCAGAATTTTATATTTCCTAGTGAAAAGGACCAGCTCTATTTTACATGGGTTAATCCCGAATCCACATCTACTGGCCCAACTCATAGTGATTGATAGCGCATTCTGCATCACACCCCTGATTGTACCCAGGTTCTTACCTGAGACAGCTATTGCTACGTCATCAGCATAAGCAACCACACTTAGTCCTTCCCTCTTCAGTTCCAGTAGTAGTCTATTGATTACTACATTCCAAAGAAGGGGAGAGACAACACCTCCCTAGGGTTTTCCTCAAACGACCCGTCTCCTGGCGGAAACTTCCCCCATCCTTGCTATGACCCTTCTGCTTCCAAGCAAGTGATCGATGAGCCTGGTTACTGGGTCTTTGATATCAAGTGGCAGCAATCCTTCCCTAATTGCCTCCACCTTCACGTTTTTGAAAGCGCCCTCGATATTGAGAAACGCCACCAGCGAGAATTCTCGAAAATCCAGTGACTTCTCAATTCCTCGAACCAAGGTGTGTAATGCCGTATCCACGGATTTACCCTTATGGTACGCATGCTGAGATTGTGGCAAGTTTCTGGGTACAACTCTCGACCGAATATAGACGTCTAGCAGTCTTTCCATGATTTTCAGCAGGAAAGATGATAGAGATATTGGTCTTAAGTCCTTAGGGTGGCTGTGCGAGCTCTACCTGCTTTCGGGATGAAGATCACTCTAGCCTCCCTCCATTCCATCGGGATAAACCCCATCTTCAGACACCCTTTGAAGATGACTTCCAGCCAGGGAAGCAAGACCTCCGAGTTCTTCTGAATTTCTGCTGGTACAATCCCATCCGAGCCAGCTGACTTAAAAGGCTTAAGCCCATTAATAGCCCATTTTATCTTCCATGTATTCAGAAAATATTTGTACGTAACAGATGGACCTTGAAGTCATTCCTAGGCCCACAGTCATTCAAAGGCTCCGCAGTTGACACTTCCTCACTTCCTAAACACCGTTTATTCGCCATTCGGTTTTATCAGATAGCCTGGAATAACTGGACTAGTGGAGAGAATCTTTCTTAAGCGCAAGGTTTTCGATACCCCTTCCATTCTATCACAGAAGCGCCTCCACGACTTCCTTTGCGCCTTCCTTACTTCCTTTTTGTATACTATGAGGGCTTCCTTATATTTAGAAGTCTCAGTCTTAAATTTCTCTAGATCTTTTCGCTCTATTGAAAGCAGACCCGCAAGCTTTCCGGCACTCCGCATGTGCTGAAGTCCACCAAACAGGTTTTCGCTTTCCCCTTAGCTTTTTTAATGGGCAAGCTTCCCTCATAGAGATATTGCAAGCCCTAGTAAGAGTATCCACCATTGAGTCCAGTTCACTACTCGTGTCGAGGAGTCAGAGAACTCGAGATGGAATGATGCCCTCCAATACCTCCCTATATACACACCATACTGTCCTCCCAGGATTTCGGAACACGTATTGATTTGTAACTTGGAGATTTAGCTTAAAAGTTAAGTAACGATGGTCGGAGAAGGAATGATTCTTCGCCACCCTCCATTCTCTGATCATCGGAGAAATAAATTCAGAGACCATCGTAAAATCTAGAACCTCTTGTCTATTACTAATAATAAAAGTGAGGTCCTGATCTATATTACTAATAGTTAATTCGAAAAGTAACACCCCTATCATTGATGTCCGAGCTGCCACTTATGGTATGGCGCGTATTCGCATCACATCCCAGGATAGCTCCCACCTTCCTTCTTTCCGGAACACTGACAAGTCCCCCCAGCATATCTGGTGGCACTGGCTTTTCTCGGTCCATGTATGTGGCTGCAAGCCAGAATCACCTCCCTTCCGCCACTATGCAGACCGCAGTTATGTCTCCATTGCAATACTGTGGAAGTAAATAAGCATTTATATTTTTAACTACCAGTATACATGATCTGCTCTTTTCTGTCCCACGAGCGTGAAAAATGTGTGCCACTTCGCTCGCAGACCATAGATCTTGTTATTTTTTATCCAAGGTTCTTGAATTAAAACTATTTCTTCCCTGCCAACGCATAGTTGGTCGCGGAGTTCGCTAGTCAGTTCCTCATACGGATTCTTCCATTAGCTGTGTCTCCTCTGAAGATGTACCACTCGTCGCGCTTCTTTCTTCAGGCTTTCAGGACTTCGTCCTTTCTAAACACCTTCAGTGTAATAGATCCAATGCCGAAGTTTATAACGCCTTTTGTTTTTGTCAGGGGTGACAGGGATTCCTTGTTGATCACCAAGATTGATAGTATGAAGCTACCCTTAGGCTCCTCCTGCTTCACAATCTTCCAGTTCCCTGTCGGAAGTTCCGGATTACAAACCTGAAAAATTCTCAGGGATCCCTCAGAGTTTGCCGGCTCCGTAGGAATCCAGACCTTAACCCTAGGTCTGCTCGATATTTCCTCCTTTGGAACTGCCCTGAGATAAGTTCCTGGCCATACCTCACCTACCTCCTTAATCGCCTTTCTATATAAGAAAGCCGATCCCGCGTCTCAACAAATTGGCGGTGGTCCCGGATATTTTCCAAGGACTTTAGCGAAAACTAGGTTAAGTGCCTTAAACACCAACCTCGATTTTTCCCCGGTAATGCTCCCATCTTCGTGGCTCTCGTCCACGACGGCTAGCACCACCTCCTGCTCCTCCTTCACAACGTCGCTGAAGAGCTTATGCCCCTTTTGAGACTATCATTGATCCAACATGAAGCTTGGCCCGTTTCCTCTCGATATCCAAATCCCCATGCTCCTCCTCGCTCGACCTCTGTCTTTTAGACCCAAGATCCTTCTTTTTTTCCTTGTTCACATCGGCAATGCAATTCTTCGCCTACTTAACCGATTGCCTCTGTTCTTCCGTCCATTGCTCCTCCACCCTGAACGTAATGATTATGATCAATTAAATTAGTTAAATATCTATAAATTACATTGAAACGAATCGTCCTATTGAACATATAAACATATAACTTACCATTTTCCCTATCAAAAATATTATTTGAACCATGAAAATTCCGCAGTAGAACATAAAATCAAATCTAACATCGAGATGAACAAGAAACCGCTTTAATCCTCATCAAATTGTTTTGTCTATGGGCACAGTGAAAGATTTAAAATACAAAACCTCTAAGATCCCGTACAACAAAAGAAATTTACATTATCTAAAATCCAGATGCACAATATTACCCATCTGGTATGGTACCGCGTAACATCCTTATACATTATTATATAAAGTAACAGGCCGCAGATGTCTTACAAATTTGATATACAAGATTTCTTATAATATATGCGATAAGTTCAATAAACGCCTTAACCTAAAAATTATGTAATTTTCTCCTGGTTCTCTGAAGATGATGACCCTCTTAAAGAATATGTATGGTATATGTGTGTATGCAAGAATGACGAGCAAACAAAACCTATGTACGCACGGCATAACACATAATCAATCGATTCAATCTTATTATTTATTTATTTTTCTATTATTTAAGAATTTATTATTTTTATTTTTACAATTTGTATTAAATGTAAACACAGCATATAACACACAATGTATAAGAAGTAAAATTTTTTTTTTTTTTTGTTTATTGTTAAGTTTGTTTGTCGCGAATATACATATACATCTTCTTCTTAAACGTTGGGTATGTGGATTATATTCTTGATAGATTTTTAGGATCAACACCGCATTGTATGTTAAGTAGATTTTGTTATTATTTTAAGAATCGAACCAAGAACAATATACTCCCGTATAGCGTACAAATTTGTCCACAAAAGACCTATTTATATAGTATGTATATAAGAAAGGTGTTAAGACTGTCGTCTTAAAAGGTGTGCACATATGTGTTATGGTCATTTTGAGAGATAATGGACAGCAAACAGTATATATGTTTTGATTAGGCAGAACAAATGGTATCTAAAATAGAAAAAAATTACCAATCGGTATATCGTAAATTATATATCTGATATCTTTCAAAGATTTTTATAGTTACAACAACAATAAAATTGGTCATAATAATGTTAAATTTATTATTTTTTATTAACTTTAAATTTAAAAAAAAATTCTCTTCTCGCGCGCTACACTTAACCGTCGTGTATATACCAAAAAGAACTTGAAACAAGTTTTTTTTGTTCGTCTTAATCCTTTGTAATGATTATTTCAATTTGTAATTTAGATTTTTTTTTAACATTTCTGATTCTGTATTTTGTTTTAAGTAATTTTAAATAATCATAAGACGATGATAACACAACTAATAATCATAATCATAAAAATTAAATTCACTGTCTTCTTGTTTGTTTTGTTGTAATGTTGAACGCGTATAGTTATTTGAGATGGAAATTTACTAAAACTATCTGAGATCACCGCGATTTTAAAATTCCCTGCGCATATTTTATATAAATTTGTATACCGATCTAACATATTATTGGTTATTTATTAATTTTTAATTGAAAAAAATCTCTGGGTAATAAAATTTTAAAGTTTTGACATTTTTTATGGTCGAACACAATATTCTCATTTTATCTAATTAAAATTTAATGGTTTTGGAATAATTATTGCTATCGAGTGATTATAGTTATAGTTACTATAAAATTGGTTAATAAATTGTTGATATATATTTATTATTAAATATGGATTAAAATGTAGTTTATTATAATTATAAACGCATGCATTTTATTTTAGAAAGGTGTGTACTTGTGCGGCTATTAAACGATAATGCTGTACAAATAATCTTGTGTGGGATATGATCTACTCGAATATATAAAACCGATTATGGTATTTGTGGGTGATATCATATTGCTTTTAAATTAAATTTTAAAATAAAAAGGAGCGTTCCAATTTAGTTCAAATTATAGTAAATATATGATATTTGTGGAAAAATAAACTTTCTGAAAGTTTCAATTGACAAACGGTACTATAAAATACAAAATTAAGCAACTCACTGAGAGAAATAATAGAAGTACACTCATCTCTCGATTTACATGGTTGCAGATACGTATACGGATAATCGTGTGAATGAGGCAAAAATTTTATATTAAAAATTACACTTAATTCTTTAAAATGACAGTTAAGTAAAATAATTCTTAAAACAAGAAATTGAATAGTCATACAAAGGAGAAGTTTCTTAAATAAATAATTGCATACTCATTCAAAGAAAAATATATATCTTGGTTTCAATAAAAGTGCGTGTAAAACGTATTTTGAACAGAAAATCTATTCTTTGAAATATATTTGCCACATTACATGGCACGCATTGATGGGAATCAGTGTATCAATTTTGTATGCAAAATGACAGCGCGAGTTAACGAGGTGAGCAAAATTTTTGTGTACATGTGAACCAAATTTTCGAAAGTTCCAATTTCTAACGGGACACCTCCTAGAAATGTGAGGTTATGCTAAAAACTTAAACAGAAAAAATATTGGGTCGATCGAAGGTCGTTTAGAGGCTCGACTTCAATTTTTCAATTTTTCAGTTTCAAACGAACAGAAAAATTACTTAAAATTTTTTCTCAGACGTAATAGAAAATGTACTCAATAGAGGAAATAATTACCTTTCCAAAACATCAAAGATAACGAAAATCGGTTGAAAAATAGCGAAATTATTGTTAAATTACCAAAATACAAAAACAAGATCAATTATTTACTATATTTTTTTTTATTATTAATGCATAATGTTTCTTCTCTACAATGATATTACGAATTAAATATTTTGATGAAAATAATCAATCTAGGGTGACCTTCTACTCATTAAGGATGTTTTGTTATATGTTGCAAACTTCTGTGTGTAGTCATTTACGACTTGTTGTAAAATATTGCATGTCATCTTCATTTCTTGTTAATTTCTTATTTTAATCTTGTATTAACTTAACACCACGTTCTGCGATTACATTTGCGACTTTTATTTGACTGATAATCTTCATTCCGTTCTTGAAATTATCATCTTGAGGCCACATATCCGGATTTTGTATAAGTAAATCTGTGGAAATCTTGAATGGTTTTAAAAAATCACCAGTGTTTGGCAACAAAATCTGTCGAGAAGGAAGATACAATAGGCTTCAATCCAGTTTCTGCTCTAAAATAACAGTTGCACCATATTATCTTCCTGTATTTGTATATGTTGTATCGAATCAAGCCACCACCACACCGTCAGCTGATCTCTAATCGAATAAGCATTAGAAAACAGCCTCCGCCATTTCCAAACTAGTTAATCTTGATATTTTAGGAACGCCCAGTAACTGTTCTCCATATATATGGGAAATAATCATCGGTAAATGATCCACGGTCTCCATTCCAGAAGTAATTTTCCATCCCAATGTACTACACCTGTTGTAAACTTGAAAATCGATTTAACTGATGCTGTTGTTCGATTCAAAACGTGTTCATCAATAGAATGTCCCAAGTCGTGGACTTATATATATATCCTTTCGCTGTCACTCTCCGATGTCGAAAATAATGCTTGTGAGTCTTTTGGCATTGATTTACTTTTCCTTCAAGTTTTCCTTCAAGATATCTTCGTTTTTGATTTTTATCTGCCTTGATACGTTCCGATTTTCGTTTTTCTTTTTCAATTTCATATCGACTGGCTCCAGCCAAATATCCGGAACTCCCTTTCTCACGCGGTGACAAGAGGAATCGCTTATCGCCTTCACTAGTCATCATGGACAAGGCATTAGTGTGTGGGATATCGAAAATATCATCCAGTTTACTATTAAAGGCAATTTTGCTTTCACGGTTAAGTTTTGAAGGTTTATTTTTATTATTTTAAGAATTTTTCCACTCATCATGCAATTGTTCCAATTTTTCAATGGAATGTTGTTCTTTTTTCACTGGAATTTGTGCTTTTGACCAAAAAATAGACACTTCTTGCACTTCCTGGATTGTCAAAGCTGCACTTTCACGAAAAGTTAATATTACAGTACGGTGATTGTAAAAAGAGACTCAACACTTGTTTTTTTGATGGTTGCTTAGCACCAATAATTTTACAGTACTCATGCCGAAGAAGATAAATTTCTGTAGTGGACCATAAACTAGCTGCCACTTTATCAACTGTAGTAGCACTTTCTTAAAAATATTAGTTAAATTGTTAAACGGACTAGATTTAATTATTACAAATTTGTGTCCTCTTTTCGAGAGATTTGGATTTAAACTGAAATTAATTTGCATTTATTTTGTTTATCTATATATATAAAAATGGATGTTTGTATATACATATGTATATTTATATATGTTACCATTTCACTCCAACACCGTTCAACTGATCGCCATGAAAAACCTTACGATATTTTGAAAGGGGCTGGACTCCGGGGCCAAGGGGCTACGGTACAAATTTTTCCGAAAATTATAATTTTATTTAAATTTTTCCACGAAAATGAGTTTACGGGGCTGGTTATATGAAATTATTGACATGTTTGAATCCGAGGGGCCCAGCCCTGGATTAAAAATTAATGTTTACATGTATAGATACAAATATTTGATTATTCCAAAATGACTTCTCAGTCGCTCAACCGATCGCCATGAAATGTTTACCATGCAAATGTTGCATGTTCAGGACCAATCTTACGATATTTTGAAAGGGGCTGGACCCCGGAGTCTTGAAGGAGCTGGACCCCGGGGTCTAGAGGCTGTGGTACAAATGTTTTCTCAAATTTCAATTTTTTTAAGATTTTTTGACGGAAATGACTTTAGGGAAGAAGTTATATGAAATTAGTGACATGCTCCGATCCGGAAGTTTACCCTGGATCAAGAATTCATTTTTACATGTATAGATACAATTATTTAAATGTTCCGAAATAGCACCTTAGCCGCAAATTTAGACACTAAAAAGGATATTTAGCGTGCGATTGTTATACACAAATCATACCTCTACTATAATTGATTTAATTATTCAAATTAATTTTATTAATTTAAATTTAAAACAATCTTTCATCACTTTAACTGAAGACAAATCTCTGAACACTTATATTATCCATACTAATAATCCATTTTTACTGGTTTGACATGTACTGTTCAGTGATATTCTATTTATCATATCCTGTTTTGAAATGTACCATAGTCAGCGAGTTCTAATTTCCACATAACTTCAGAAATAATTAACATACTATTTTAATCCACTATTACAACCGGCGGCTTTTAATGAAAATAGTAGTTTCATACTAAACGCCAATAGTTTATTACTTTATTTAGTTTATTACTTAAATAATCAATGATTGTTTCATAAAATCAATTATAGGAAAGGTACTAAAAAATATTGTACGTATAAACAAATTTACTTTGAAAAGTACTAGCGTTTTATATTTGAAAATAGCATCTTCTACAAGAAACATCCTCGGATTCAAATTATTGTATGTGTAAAATTGCCTTAGTTTAAAAAAACTTCTTTTGTTTTTCGAAATGTCATTTTCAACCACAGTTCGCGGTAAAACGTATCGAAGTGGACGTAGTTTTAATTGTTTTGAATAAATTAATATTAATTTGTGTTTCGGATGCCGTTGTTCTCGATTAGTTAGCTATATTGCAATAAAATAATTGTTGGTGATTATTTTCCAGGTATTACATATTATTTCAAGTGAATATACATTCTTATTAGATTTAAGTTTTCAGTTTATAAACGTGTTAATCTATGATTACTTTATGATTGTAGATAACATTTGATTTTGCTTAAAAAAACTCCGTAAAGACATTTTCAAACACAGTTCGCGGTGAAACGTATCGAAGGGAACATTAAAATCGTTTATTCTGTTTTGAATGCCCGTCATTCCTGATTAATTAGCTACACATTTCAGTTTTGCTTAAAAATGCCACCGAAAAAAAGATCAATTGGGCAGGTAACTGCAAAGTTGAAGAAGATTAGGGCCGCAAGGATGGCTGAATTAAGCAAACAGTTTGAAACACGACTTGCAAACGTTCAAAGCAGGATGTCTTCTTCTAGAGCTAATGGAACAACTGAACAGCGTGAAACACGACTTGAAAATGTTCAAAGCAGGATGTCTTCTTCTAGAGCTACTGAAACCATTGAACATCGTGAGGCCTGGCTGGAAGTCGATCGGTTACGATATGGGCGATTAATAGAAACTTTTCGAGGTGATTTAAAATTAGCAGCATTCAATTACGAGAAAGACTATGATTACAATGTTTCAATTGGGCAAATGGAAAACATTTCTGTGTATTGTCATGCTTTAAAGTTTCACAATGAATCGCCTGGAATGTGTTGTTCAAATGGAAAAGTGAATTGGCCTCCTCTGAATGATCCACCTCTTCTAGCTTACGTCTCCGGAACTACTGAGTTATCCAGACATTTTCTACAAAATATTCGAAAATACAACTCATGCTTATATATCTCCCGTACAACGCCGGGTAACTCAGCTAGTATATTATATGATACAATGAATATATTGGCCATAGCAGGTGATAATTAATGCGGTTGGCAGATTTAAATTTTAAATACAATAACTAATGACGAACGTATCATTAGGACTTAACATAGTTGTGTTTTATGATAATGGCATCATAAAACACAACTATTTTAACTGCTAATGACCCATACGGTTTGTTATGATACCAAAAAACATTTCATTGTTAATTCGTTATACCTCATTTTTATTTATTTATTT
Organism: Nephrotoma appendiculata; assembly: GCA_947310385.1. Taxonomy (NCBI): domain Eukaryota; kingdom Metazoa; phylum Arthropoda; class Insecta; order Diptera; family Tipulidae; genus Nephrotoma; species Nephrotoma appendiculata. Next base: position 282,264,825 of record OX371223.1, read on the forward strand.
ATTTTTTCTGAAATTTTGAATTTAAATTCCAGGATTTAAAAAAAAGCATTTATTTTTTTGGGATTTTCTTAGTTTCGAAAATTGGCAATAATTTCGCTATTTGTTAACCGATTTTCATTATCTATGATGTTTTCGAAAGGTAATTATCTCCACTATCTACTATAATTTTTATTTAGTCAAAGACAAAATTAAAAGTAATTTTTCTGTTCGTTTGAAAGTGAAAATTTGAAAAAAAAAACGTTTTTATCGAACTTTGCGCTCAAGTCGCAACCTCAAAACGACCTTCGATCGACCCAATATTTTTTCTGTTTCGGTTTTTAGCATAACCACACATTTCTAGGGGGTGTTCTGTTAGATATCTCAACACTTTTTTCCCCCATACAAACGTGGACCACCCTATAACACAATTTTATATTTATTGTATTGTTTTTTCCTCTCTTGTATATGTATGTGCATTGTATTTGTTATTTTTGCGATGGTAGGTACCAAAATAAAAGGATCCGGTTGAATCGGTTTAATTTTTTTGATACTGACGTGTACTCACCTCTTCTATTCGCTTGCTTTTGAGCAGTGTTAATATTATGAGACCTTATCCTGGTGGTCCAAATTTCGACGAGGCTAAAGAACTTTTTAATTATAGACTCTCAAGAGCTCGTCGGATATTTGAAAATGCTTTTGGCATATTAGTAGCGCGTTGGCATATTTTGGGAAACACGTTGGATTTGGAACCAGATAATGCTTCAATGGTCGTTTTAGCTACGATTACCTTGCATAATTTTATAAAAATCAATGACTCGCGCTTTAAAATATTGTCCTTCAAATTTTATGGATTGGGAAGATATCGATAAAATCCTACATCCTGGTGAATGGAGGACTAATGTTCAAGTATTAAGTTCGGTTAGTATGAGCTCCAAAAATGCACCTCGTCGATGCTTCAGGTTACGCGATTCTTTAAAGGAATATTTTTGTAACGAAGGCGCTGCTCCTTTTCAGTTTTCTGCCATTAAGTTATAAATAATAAAAGAAAATAAAATTTAATTCAAATCGTAAAATTTTTCAATATTACAAGTTTATTTCAAGATAGTGAACAGACCCAAGACATCGATCAGTTCAAATCAAAGGTTTTTATTTCAAGAAATGAGGTAATATTGTATATATAATATCACTGTTTCGTAAGCTTCTTGTGCTTGCATTAGCATGTTTATTTTAAAAGTCTCCCGTTCGTGAATGTTCATTTTTGTTCATGGAACTACCAATGGATTTCAAAAATAGTCCATCTTCGTCGTTTTCAAATCCGCTTTTAGGTTTAATTTATTTTTAAATTCATTCAATGTGGAGCAAAATTCCATTTGCAACATATCTTCGTTTGGTTTTCGAGATTTTTTCGAACAAGATGAAGATATTGACTCCTCATCATAGCATAAACTGGTGTCCCCTTCTGTAAGGGTAACATTGTTAACACCGTCGTCGTCACTAGATGTTTCCATGGAAAAATTAGTATTTTCCTTCATCCTACAAAAACAGGAATATTTAATTTATTTTAAATCAATTACTATAATACATACTTCTTTGGTGTTAAAGGATAAATTAAAAATCGAAATATTGGGTAATACTCCCAGTGAGGCGAAAATTCTGCGGCCGAACCCGATGGTTGAGTTAATTTTCTCCGCTCGTGCACAAATTTGTCTCTTAAATAACTCCATTTTTTTTTTGCTGTAATACAAATAGATATATAAAAAAAATAAAAAATTGATACTCTGTGTGTACATACCATCTGTACAGAATAATTCTCTTAAATAGTTCCAAATTTTTTCTTTTCTCTTGGAATCCATATAAAAATTGTTTTTTTTTGTAGTATAATTCGGGAAATTTTTGTACTTCCTCCACAAAAGATTCTACATCGAAATCCATTTAAAGTCTGTCAATATGCATCAACTTTTTATAAATTTATTATTATTGTATCAATAATAATAATAATTAATAATTTCTATAAATAATAGTTTGTTTTAAATTTTTTTTTGCGGTCAGATATTGCTATCTATATCACCTCAATCTATAAATAATTATAGATTTGTTTTTTATCCATCCGTCAAAGCTAGTTGAGGTTATGTAATCCGCCTTCCGTAAAATTTACATTTAAAAAAAAACGGATAAGGACGTCCGCTTCTTTCCGCTCGCTGTAATTTATTATTTCGTTTTTCTATATAAAATGCACACAAAATGTCAGAACTAAATTTTGACGGAAAGGCGGGACGGAGCGGCGTGGATTCAATGTAATCAAGCCTTTAGACGCAACTACAACGTAAATTTTTTCAATGCATGCTTTGCTTCTAAATGTGTTACACGGATCCTTTTTATACGCCTCGATGCACGACTGTGAAGTTTGTAACAAATAACAAAATTTATGTATGTATTAGTAAGTTGAGTGTACAGTCGGCCAACAATTTTTAAATGTTAATACAATGAAATATTTCATTGTTTGTGTAATAAATTAAAACACAATTTAAAGCAAATACATATACTTAGCCAGAAACACGTAAACCTGTCATACCAATTAAAATAGGCTTCAAATTCTCAGTATACATTAATTAATATCATACATAATAAATATTCTAATTATAACTTGTTGAAACTTAATAATACTTTTCAAAAAATAACAGATCACAAAGTTTTTCCCAGGTCGTCACACATATCAAAAGTTAGCTCAAGAAGTGCTCCCTCAAATAAAATTGACCATTTAAAACAATACGACAAATTCCCGCTTGTTATTGAGGTGCAAACATCACAGCTCGTTATGCAATTTTTTGAATTCTAGTAGTTTACTGTATTAAAAATTGGCCAGATCACAAAGCTTTTCCTAGGTTGTCATACATATCGAAAGTTAGCTCAAGAAGTGCTCTTTCAAATAAAATTGGCCATTTAAAAAAAATTCTACAAATTCCCGTTTGTTATTGAGGTGCAAACACCACAGCTCGTTATGCAATTTTTTGGATTCTAGTGGTTTACTGTATTAAAAATTGGCCAGATCACAGAGTTGTTCTCAGGTCGTCACACATATCAAAAGTTAGCTCAAGAAGTGCTCCCTCAAATAAAATTGACCATTGAAAAAAATACGACAAATTCCCGTTTGTTAGTGAGGTGCAAACACCACAGCTCGTTATGCAATTTTTTGGATTCTAGTAGTTTACTGTATTAAAAATTGGCCAGATCACAGAGTTTTTCCCAGGTCGTCACACATATCAAAAGTTAGCTCAAGAAGTGCTCCTTCAAATAAAATTGGCCATTTAACAAAATACGACAAACTGCCGTTTGTTATTGAGGTGCAAACACCACAGCTCGTTATGCAATTTTTTGGATTCTAGTAGTTTACTGTAATAAGAATTGGCCAGATCACAGAATTTTCTCTCAGAGATGTTTGCACCTCAATAACAAACGGGAATTTGTCGTATTTTTTTTAAATAGCCAATTTTTCTGTTAAAAGGCTAGCAAAATCTTTGTTAGTTGGCCAATTTTTTTTATAATGAAACCATTTAGGATTAATTGATAGTAATCGGGTATGTCTTATAATAAAATAATTTATTTGTATGATAAACACATTATTTATATTAATCTCTAGATTTACATAAAAATCTAATATTACGCTTAGGTAAACTTCGAATATTTTTTGTTTCTATTTTGAAAAATAATATCCATATACTGATTTTTAATATACATTTGGAAATATGCTACATTGCTTTTACCGACTATTTTACCAATACATGGTTATTTTTTGATATTATCACAGATTATATATACGTATACGTTTTGTTAATTTTTAGTTTTTTTTGAAAACTTCATAATCGTCTCGATGCAAGGGTTACATCGTAAAAAGCAGCAAAATTTCTAAGTGTGTGTGAATTATTCAAATTAGTTCTAAAATCGTGAAATGCTTACGCATAGAAATGTCAATCCAAAAACAAAAAAAAATCAAAACAAGATCATGCGTCTCTATTTTTCTATTTTTCTGGTGTGCTCACCTCGCGCTTGTCGCTTTTCGTACAAAATTGGCACACAGATCATATTTTTTATTGAAAACTTGATTCAAATTTTGTTTTGGATCACAAATTTTAATTTGAAATCTAGTAAACGCCTTTGTATGGTTTCCCAAGACATGAACTGAACCGAAATCAAAAATCATGCATCAAGAAATCCGGCTATTGTTGATTTATTATTTACATAAAGGACAATCAATCTCAGTTTTTCATAAAGTTATACAAAATATGTATATAATTTAAAAAAAATCCTATAATCGTTCTTATGTTGATGTGCATATTAAGAAAATGTTTCATGCAAACCAGTGTATCATTTCAAGCAATAACTATTACAATGTATGCCAGATGATTATTCAAAAATTAATTAATTGAAAGATAAGGAATTTATTTATAACCAAGAAAGTGTTTTTTTTTTTGCTATACAAATAATTTTGTGCTTCAACGATGGGTGACTTTCTAAAATGCAGGGACAAACTGGTGACAGATAGAATGTAACACAACCGTCCCAGCCCCGTTGTGTTAATACAGATTTAATGAAAATCAAACTTAAACCTGTTACGAAACAACTTGGATCCGACCCAGTAGCACAGATCAGTCTAAAACTTCTAGCACAGATCAGTCTAAAATGATGGTGGCAAATATAAGCGACAATCCAGAAACCAATTTTAATAATAAACACTCATATAGAATTCGAAAAATTGGAAAGTTTTTATTAGAGTTTTTCATTTCCAATTTTTTTTTTTAAACAAGTTTTAACTGAAAATTCGGTTTCCTTGAGTTTCCTTAAATAAAGGTGGCAGCGCTTATTATAATAAAACAAAAATGATGGTTATGATCAGAGTCATCTATGATTTTAAAGAGCCGTAATATTTAAATGAGAGCTTACTGTTAGTTACTGTATGCTAGTAAAGCAAGTTAATAAAGCGTGTTGCAGCAGATTCTAACAAAATGTCAAAAAAAATTTAAAAATTAATTTTGATTTATATAACAAAATTAAAGAGAAAACGTGAGCTGAAACGAGCTTTTATGAATAACCATGTGATTCATCACCATTTTTCAACACAATTTATTTACTGGAAATTTATATACAACATCGTTGATTTTCTTAATTAAATATTACTACAAAAAACAACAAAACGTAGAAAACTTCAATTTTATGCGATTGCAAAACTGGGCTTTCTGCAATTTCCAAATCTGATTATAGATGTCTCTATAATACATTTACTTCAAATTACCAAAAAGAATAAAAAAGTTAGGCAACTATTTACGAATTAAACCATTATTAAGTTAAGCGCGAAATCTTTAATATAATAATTTTACATAATTAGTAAAACTCAAAACAATTGTAATTTTTATTTTTAACACGGTTAACCATTCAAACTGAAAATTCAAACGAAGCTTTTATCTTTTTTTATACAAAAATGCTTCTAAAAAAATATTAAAATACACTTGTTGGTTTGAAAAATTAGAAAGCGCATGAAAAAAGCCGGAATCTTGCGGCTTTTATATTAAGGAGGCTCTAATAATATGACTAGATATACAACAACGATTTTATATCCACCTTCCTATCTTTCATATTGCGTTGAATTTTTTGAAAATAAACTTAAAGGATCATTTTGAGGTAAGAATATGTGCATCAAAATTATTGTTTCAAGAATAAATAGACTAATTTTGGTGCAAGTTTTATTTAGTATCCAGTCATCTCAGCCTCAACTCGATCAAACAGCATATTTAAGCTTTATGTGGGGTCTTCGAATTTTGATTACATTCTTTCACCCAATATCGTTAGCTAATTTTTGGAGCAATTCAGTTTCAAATATACGAAGGCACGACCTAACCGACGTCTAAAAATGATTTTCAAGATGATGTTTGTCTGGCACCATCTTGAAAATTTCTTTTTTAGGCTTCCGTAATGATGCGAATGGTAAATCTGCATTACCTTTGGCACTATTCTGTTTTTTTCTTCTTCTGGGAATAGGGAATTGGGAAAATTGATTTCATAGCAGTTTTGACTAAATTCTATTTTTTCTAGCGATCTGAAGGAATATCATAGTGCAAAACTTTTCAAGACAAAGTTGATTCGAAAAATTTTATTCCAAAAAAATTTTATAGGGAAAAATAATTCCCAATATATCTTTTTTCAAAAATATTTACATACTCCAACTAATTCCAACCAGAGGCCAGAAAAATATAATTTAGACAAAAATGCTAAAGTGTTTTTTATAGTTTATCAGCACATTAATTGCAAAAATTTAGAAACATTTGTGTTAGGAATTTTGTGTTTTTTATAGTTCTTCTATATCAGCAGATGTTTTAGGATTCGATATTTTTGTAAAGGGACTTGTACTCGTATCAAACCAATCTTGTGAATTAAAATTTGTAATCAGGCTGTTTGAATTACTCTCAATAATAGATTCCACCCCTCTTCTGTAAGGCATAACATTACCTGAATTGGAATCTGGTTAATTTCTGGTGCTCTACCTAATCTTATGTAATTCACCGTTGTCGTTATTTGTACCAAATCTGGTGGCTTCATTTGGTCAGTAGTCTGTTACTTAGTACTAAATTATATCTGGCTTTCCTCTTTGCTTATCTACTTGCTTGATTATTAAATTTGTCTTCAATTTAGACACGCTATTATCAATATAATTACGTTTTCTAATATAAATAGCTTATTTAAGTTGCACCATACTATTTCTTTTCCTCGGAGTTATAAGAGGGGTTGTTTGTAAGTTCTTTGTTCACTGCTTTGCGCATTCTCCGCTTCCCGTTTGACTAACTTTAAGAGAGATCTGTTTGTTTGTCACATTGTGGTATAAGTTTGGCTCAATGAATTCGAATAGACCTGAATCACATAGATCTTTTTCTAAACGAGCTTTAAAATCTCCCAAAATTAGTATTTCTCACTTTTTTGACACTAAGATAGAAAGGCAAGCGTCAATGGCATCAAACAACTCCTTTAATAAAGTATTAAATTAATTAATTTTTTTACCAGGTTTAGCAAGTAAAACAATGTACCTTCTGTTGAAGTTTTGTTTACATCCTACTTAAGGGTTTAAGAGTACTTGATACTTTAAAAGTAACCTTGAAATTTAACTGTCGGAAATTTGTTTAACGCCAAGCTTATTAAGTGCAGAATTTATACGCGAATATATAGGTTTCAAAAATGGTTTAATTTGGTAGCACAAGCATTTCAGCGTGTCTTGCAGTTCAAAAGGACCGTTAACACCTTTCATTATATTAATATTTCTTTATTTAAAATCTCAGTCCATTTTGTCTAACGCTTCCGTAATATTAGGGCGTTTAATTATTGTTACGGAATTGATTTCACAAACTTTCAGAAAAGTTCTAGCATCATCGGCCTCACCTATGTCCTTAAAACTAACGAAATTATCATTGTTTTCTTCGTGACAATTGTCTGTTTCGGTTTCGACATTAGATGGTTGTAGCAAAGGTGCAGGCAGGTTAGGCATGGTTAGGCATGGTTGTAGCAAAGGTGCAGCGTTCAATATTAATGATTTCTCCATATTTCATCTTCACGAAAATTGAAGGCAAAAATAAGAAAAATTGTAAATTGATGTTTTCGATCAAAATACCCGCGTAAACGAGTAGTTCAAGTTTCTTAAAGTAACCCGGGTAATCGATACTCGACCTTCATTATTTTTTATTAATAAATGGCTATTGCCGTAAAGTAACCTGAATATTCAATTATACTCCTATTCAAAAATAACTGTTGGTCTATATATATCTGAAATGCAATGAATAATCTATTTTACTAAAAAAAATTCATAAAGATCCGAAGAAAAATGATATTATGAAATAAGATAATTTTACAATTCTGTAATAATGTCTCAAGATGTAGTATCTCAAGCTATAGTTGTCATTTTCTAAATAGTAACCAATATTTTGAAACACAAACAAATGTTGAGTTATGGAAAACAATAATAAGTGTCAGCAAAGCTAGAGATGACAACCGACCTACCACCATTAGAAAACTGGAGTTGAACATTTCCAACCTTACAATATTTAAAGCAATAGAACTAAACAAATGCTGCCCCTGTGGCAAAGTGGTGAGCATACTTGCTACAGTGCCCGGAGGTCCCGGGTTCGATTCCGGGTGGTAACAAGGAAAAAAATTGTACGGCTGGTTTAGGATCAATGAATTAATCACTCATTATCCGGAAAAAATTACACGCCCAGAAAAACATCTTTTAAAATAATAAATAATTATTTCATATATTTGAAAAATATAGTTTTTAAAATTAAAAAGTAAAACATTTTCTTTTCAATTTTAAAAACGATGCTTTTTGCCTATGTGTATATATGTGGCGAAAAATATGTGAAATCACAAATTTGGTACCCCCATCCTTCGCTTAACGTAAACTCCTTTTACGAAAATTCGCTATAACGTAATTTCAAATTTAAACCAATGTCTCGGTTTACGTAATAAAATTTCGATTTACGAATTTTTTTTACCTAATTATTTTTGCCCTTTTGAATTTATTTTTTTCATGAATTTTCATGAACGGTTTATGCTGGAGAGAGGGAGAAAAACGTATATGTATTTCTCAAATTTATTTTCCATATACGCATTAGTTTTATTTATTTAAGCAATTACTAGTTGCTATTAGGGAGTTTTGGAAGGCATACAATATAAAGAATGCTTTGAAAAATATTAGAGAAGCTTGGGCTGAAATGAAGCAATCCAAAATGAAAAATGTTTGGAAAAAATTTAGCCGGAAAACGTCAATACAGATGGTGTTACTGCTGAAGTTTTACCAGAAATTCTTCAAAACATTGTGAGTCTAGGTGATCAACTTGGTTTTGACGAATTCAAAGAATCTGATATTTTAGACTTAATAAAAATTCTGGCAGTCATCTATCCGACAAAGATTTGCTTCACCAAGAACAAACTCGTTCACCAGAGGTTGGAGAGTAGCAGCATGAAAAAGTTATAGAAAATAAAGCACGCCAACTTACTACAAAGGGCTTGTATGATGTCACATTTCGAAGATAGAATGAAGATCATTCGTGAAAAAGATCTGAAAGATGAACGAAGTTTAAAGGTTTCCCGAGGCATCAGCGAGGCTATCGATTGCTACAAACAGCTTTACAGAAAAAAAAGAAACACGGCTAAACAACAAACGTTAGGCTCTTTTTCCCAAACAGCTGCTTCGACAATATCATTAAATATTAATGTTCCTAGCGACAGCATTGGAATTTGACTTCCAGTGGCCCTATTCTGGCTTTCCCTGGGAATAGTGAATTGGGAAAAATATTTTTATAGCATTTTTGTTAAATTTATACTTTTCTGGCCTACTGAAAGAATAAGTTTAGTGCAAAATTATTCAAAACAAAGTGATTTGGGAAACTTTTGTTCCACAAAATTTTAAAAATAAAAATATAAAAATATAAATATTTTCCCATTTAACTTTGTTTCGAAAATTTTAACACCAATCATGTTCCCTCAGTAGGCCAGAAAAATACAATTTAGACAAAAATGCTATTAAAGTATTTTTCTCAATTCCCTATTCCCAGGGAAAGCCAGAATAGGGCCACAGCAGGTCGGTTCTGGCTTTCCTACGGCAAAAAGCAATTAGGAAAAATATTTACATAGCATTTTTACCAAAAATATCATTTTCTGGCCTACTCAGAAATCATGTTTGACCTAAATTTTTATAATTTAGGAAATATTTTTTCCCGTTTCGAAATTGGATACGAAAAATGAAAATTTTTGCAATAAACGTACTATGAAAATATCTTTCCTAATTCATTGTTCTTATAGGAAAACGCAGAATTGCGACTCTTCAACATAGAAACGATAGGAATAAAATCGACATTTAAACGCCTTTATTAGATGAATTTTAAGATTTTAGTTTTATGTGAAGTGTTTTCGTACTTAGAGGTTTTATTTCGTTTTCTACATTATGACATACATATGAATAAAAATAAAAAAAACTGTTTTCAGGTTTGAATTATGATCTGTTTTTCTTTATTATGTATAATTTTGTTCAATTACGTTTGTGTTTACCTTTTTAATTTTCAAGTCTTACATATAATTATATAAGGAACAACGGAAATAAATAGTATATAGGCGAGCTATATTATATACAAAATTTACTCAATTCACCAAAAACAGTCTAACAAAATTTCGATAACATAATTTTGACGAAATTTCGATTTATGAAATATAATTTATGTAAATCGAAATTTCATTTTACGAAATTTCGTTTTACGAAATTTCGATATACGAACAACTTTTTGTGAACGAATTAATTTCGTTAAGCGAGGGATAGGTGTATAGGGAACCGGAAGTCGTGTTTAAATTTTTTACTTTTTATGTTTTAAATGTGTGGTAATTGTTAAAAAAAAAAACTGTAGAACAAAAAAATTTTTTGTAGTTGTTGTTGTTAAAGTTACAGGATGTCAAATTTTGATAAAAATGATGAACATGATGTTGTATATATGGCTATAAGCAGAAAACTAACTGTCCGATACTTATAAACGAGGGCTCATTTTAAAGATAAATAAATAGGAATTCTAAAAAAATTATAAAATTGGTACCATGTTCTATTCTTTCTATTCAAAATGGCCGCCAAAATAGTATTTTAGAATTTTTTCAAAAACCTATTTTTTTTTTTTAATTTTTCCTCATTTAATTCTATTGAACACACCAAAAAATTGTACTTGTGTTATTTTTTGTTTTCTTGCAAAAGACGTTTGAGTATGAAGATCTACCCTTTTTTTTATATAAAATCAAAGTCAATGTGGTATTTTTTATTTTCAACTATTTTTACGATCAACTTGATAAAGTAACTGTTTAGAATTATTCAGTTCACAAATCGTTCATAAATTACATCACCCTAGGTTTGATCACTTTTAACTTCCTTTCAGCGTTTTGCGTCTACGCATGTTTATTTAGCAAAATTATTCCATTTGATTAAAACTTTTTGTGATTTTCAACGCAATCTTGTTCAAAAGATGGAACAGTAGCTTCTGATTGCAAATTGTTATATTGAATGTTTATCCTATCAAAGTGACTGCTGTAATTATAATTAGACACGTTGTCACGTGACGTCACGTCACAATCTGTCATTTTATAAAACTCTTCCTCGACACACGTCACAACAATCGGTTCTCCTTCCCCCATAAAAATGTGAGATAGTTTATGAATAGCCCCTAAAGCAATTAGTAGAACAATAAAATTTTGCCATGAGTCATTTATTTTGTTAGGATTAAGCATATTTTCTGTACCTGAACGCGTGACGTCGTTTATGGATAGCCTTTAAAGTAATTAGCAGAATAATAAATACTGTATTGTCATGACTCATTTATTTTGTTAGGTTTAATCACTATTTTCTGTAACTGAATATCACCTTTGGGATCGAATTTTTAAAAATTTATTTGGATTCCTGAAATAATTTTTTTGAGATTATATAGAAGAGGGAGTAGGCCTGTAAAATAACATAATTAGAGTTTAAAATAATATTTCAGTTAGTTTAACTTGTGAAGTCCTATTTGAAGCATTTGCTTGTTTAAATAACAAAAAATAAATTTAAAGTTGTTCAATTAATAAGTGTAATAATCACGTCGATTATAGAACTCGCCGGATTTACTGCGGCGGGAGTCCAAACTCCATATAAAAAAAATTAAAATCATTAATTTGAATCAAAGTTGCGTTGAAAACCAGGTTTATTTTCATATAATTCTGTTTTTACGATTCGCAAACCATTCGTAATGTTTTAGCTGCGGATTTCGAACGAATGTTTTTGTTTGATTTGCGTAAAAATAAAACCAGTTTTACATGCAACCTTGATCGAAATTCATGATTTTAATTTTTTTTATATGGAGTTTGGACTCCCGCCGCAGTAAATCCGACGAGTTCTATAATCGACGTGAATGTCTGAGCTCAAAAAGTGTTGTAAGCCGTTTCCTGAGACGAAATGTTCGAAAAATTTAAGAAACGTTTCTGATTATATTAAAAGTCATTTGCCGCGCTCGACTGAAGTAAATGAAGATTCATCGATTTGAACAACGTGTTACCTGGTATCTTCTCAACGTCAGAAAATTGAAAGCGAAGTGTCATCCGTTACTGATTCATCAAATTCACCTGTTACCGCGGAGACATTATCAACACGCAGTGACGAGAATATTTCGGGCAGAAGTGAAAGTGAGGAGTCTCCATCATGACGCCGTAACAGTTTACGTGTTCATAGAAAAATTATTGCAGTTTTTGAAAACAAAAATTCCGGATTTATCTAAAGTTTATTATGTTACTGATGGTGCAGTAACACATTATAAAAACAAAAAAAATTTTATGCATATAACTAAACACAAAGAGGATTTTGGAGTCGACTGTGAGTGGCATTTTCATGCAACTGCTCATGGAAAGGGACCATGCGATGGACTAGGAGATACTATTAAGAGAATGGTGTCCAGAGCCAGTCTCACCAAAGAATATGATGATACCATAACTAATGGTGAAGAATTTTTCAAATGGGCTAAAACTTTGAAAACTGATATGATTTTTGAATTTTGCTCAGATGCTGAATATAAGTTAAAACAAATTCAACTGGAGAATAGATTAGGGAATTTGAAAACAATAAAAGGAACCCGCGGTTTTCACGCAATTATACCTTCAGAAGATATTTTGTTTCCTTACAAAAAAATACCAAATTAAAATTTGATTTTATATACAAAAATAGGTAGATCTCTTTACTTAAATGCCTTTTGCAAGAAAACAAAAAATAACGCAAGTACAATTTTTTGGTGTGTTCAATAGAATTAAATGAGGAAAAATTTAAAAAAAAAATAAAAAAATAGGTTATTGAGAAAATTCTAAAATACTATTTTGGCGGCCATTTTGAATAGGAAGAGTTGAGACATGGTACCAATTTTATAATTTTTTTAGAATTCCAACTCATTTATCTTTAAAATGAGCCCTGGTTTATAAGTATCGGATAGTTAGTTTTCGTTTAATAGCCATATATACAACATCATGTTCATCATTTTTATCAAAATTTGACATCCTGTATCTTTAACAACAACAACAACAACAACAACAACAACAACAACAAAATTTCCACAAACTTTTTTTCAATCAAGTCTATACATTGAAAATATAAAAACATGAAATTCAAACATGACTACCAAAAATTTGTGATTTCACGTATGTATGTTCGCCATGTATATTTTTTTGAATTTGCAAGTTTTTTCTCAGTGAAAGCTTTTGAAAATTACATAATTCGAAATCTACTGCGAAACATTGTTGGGTGTACTAATCGACCATACATCGCAGAATCCGGTAAATCTCTCACGGCGCGGAGATATAACGAAACATCAAATATATACAACATCATATCATCCTTAAACTAACGGCATAGTCGAACATTTCCTTCGACAACTTAACGCTGCTCTCCGGGCTCAATGCAACACAATTCATTGGAGCTCAGGAATTCCAATCGTTTTTCTGAGAATTCGAGCGAAAATCTTAAGTGTTGACCAGCCGAGATGGTCGGCAATTGAAAATCTTTCCGTATACGCAATTAATTCGTTCCTTTCTGCTGCCGCCTTTAATCTACGAGGGAGTAGTGTGGCGGTTAATTTATTTTAAAATTAAAATAATTTTATCCTTACAACAAAATTCCACAAAACGAAAATTAAGTTGACGACACAACATCTCACAACAAAAATTGATAAAACGGATTTTGTTACTTCTGTTGTTACCAGTCCCGATAGGGGCAGGATGAAAAAGGGATTTTTTATCATAATTACGATCTGTGATGAAAATGAACACAGGTATATGACCTCCTGTTGGAGGACAGAATTCATGGGCGGCCCTATCTTCCATGTACTATAGAGCTATGCTATGCGCAGATGGTAACGTAAATCGGACCAATAGACGTATGCCTTCGATTTGGCATAACTGCATAGGTTAGGACGGGAAAAACAAACCGCGAAAGAGTTCGGGGTGTTTCGGCCCCAGAACAGGTTGCACAGATTAAAAAAAAAAGTTTTCTAGCGATTTATTTAAATCAGCGTTCCCTATTGGCTTCCCAGCTTGGTTTAAATAGGCTCACCCCTGAATCCATTGAGCCGGCCCGATTTGAAAGTAGATTAGTGTGTAGGTGGCGTACCACCAGGAGTGAAAATTCCCTTTTATTTGCACTCATTGTCTTAACGACTGATTTTGCAGCAGCCACCAAACTAACCAGTGAGGTTGGTAGTGTGTCGGTGGGAAAATTCTAAATCGGTTTGCTGTAAGAATTTCGAATGCTTTAATCTAAACATTTTAAATAAACGTGTATCACTAATGAAAATTTTTGAAATACTACTAAAGCTAGTCAAAAGCTTTAAGCCTAGCAACAATTAAATATCTTCAATTATTCGATACTGTAACTAAACTGCCCAAGTAGCAATTTTTGGTTTCAATTAGGATTTATAACTAATATGAAACTTTGGTTTTAAAACCAAAAAGTTTTTTAAATGGTTTCAGACACGTTTCTGACACGTTACGAAGCCTTAGCAGATACTGCTTTTGGCCGCGGTTTTTGATACCATCTCGTTTTATTTTTACTAATGAGGAACCGTTTAAAAACAGTTTTTAAAAAACCCAAGATTTTTTGAAACGGTTTTAAATGATTTCAAATATTTGCATTAAAACTACTTTTAAGTTTCTTTGAAGCCGTGACAAACCTAGTGGTTCTTGGTTTCAAAAATACCATAACAAAAAACCCAAAAACATCTGTTTTTTAATTACAAACTTTCTAATCAATAGCGGGTTTTTTTAACTGATTTTATAAAAACTTAAAATCATCTTTAAGTTCCGATAAAATAGTTTAAAAATTTTTTTAGTCAGGTTGGTTTCACTTCGAGTTCGAGGTGAATTTAGCAAGTGACTTGACAAATTTTATTATAAGATTCGTCAGTTATCATGTTTATCAGACGGTATTGTCCGACTTGAAACATATCAAACAATATATTCTTTGTGCTTATAAATTAAATAATTACATAATGAATTAGCGAATTATTTTAGAAGTTGGAAAACCAATATAAATTCCAGTGGTAAAAATACTTAAATAGAAGAAAATTATTAGAAACAATAATACGGTATTTTATTCAATATTAAAAGTTACAAAAGGGTTTTTATAACCCGTTTAAAATACGTTGCAATTGTTCCAAAATAAAACCGTTTACGAATGGTTTCAAAATAACCTTTAAATTTTTGGATTTTTGAAAACCATTTAAAAACTTTTGCTGGTGTCAAAATGGTTTTATAAAACTCATCCAGAGACGTTTAAATTATTCGAAATTAAAGACATTTTAGAACAGGTTCAAAAATACTAGTTACATGAACTCTTAAATGCAACCTAAATTCTGGTTTTTCTGAAACTTTGGCTTCATTTTGCTACTTGGGTGTATTTATCCATCCTTTAAATTTTCGATATACCCCTCATGGTATGCCTCTTATAGCGGCGAGAAAAATCTTTTTAAAAAAAATGATTTTAATTTTAAAATCCATTACAAATTGCACATGAACAAAAAAATAAAATATCATTTTACACTCAACGCGAAAACCATATATGCTAAGTGTAACAACAAGGCAAAAAATAAACCATCTTATCTCATCTTCCTTATATGCATATATACGATATGCAGATATATGTATGTACATATATTTGAAGAAGATACACTTCAACAATAAACATTTAAATTACAGTTACACTTTTTTTTATGTTGTATAGTATTTTCAAAACAATTTTATCATCTTATAAAATCATGTCTATTGTTAAACTTTTTTTGTGTAAAGCACACAAAAATCATACTCACTCTCGTACATGTACGTATACGTATATACATGCAATATTCTTAGAATAATGTTTAAAAATACACATCTAACTTAAGTATGTATATAGAAAATATATGGTATTGTCTTGTGATTGTAAATTTTCATACCCGAGAATCCCACAAAACCAAAAAATATTGTAAAAATTTTCTTCCTCAGTTTTCTTCAAAAGTACAAAATAAGAACAAAAAATTATGTTGATTTCGTTTGATAATGATGATACCATATAAACATAACCTCAACCATGCAAGTAAAAAAAAAGTAAAACTGAAGAAAACAATCTTTTTACGCAAATCTTAGTATTTATTTGTATATTTATATTTTTTATTTGCCGACAAACTTATGTTTATTTTTTTTTTTTTTTTTTTTACTTAAGAAGAGAAAGATACTGATATTGTCGTCATATAACACAACGAAAAAAAAAAACAATCTTATAAGAAGAAATGGAAACAAGATAAATTCTTACGTTTTATTTCTGTGCTGTATATACGATGTATGTTTGTAGGAGACAACCGTGCAAGTACGAGTATATATTCTTTGGCTTTGTACTTAAAGCTTTTACTTATTCCTGTTGTTATAATAAAAACCAAAAAAAATTCTTAAGGTTATATAAAAATAAATAAAGACGAGTGAATTATGAAAATTAAATGTAGGTACATTACAATTCAAGAAGATCTCCGGCAATTTTTTTTTTTTTTATAAAATGCACGGTGGAAACGATTTCTGGTACGTAAACGTTTTGTATGGCGAGCTTTTTTTTATTTTAGTTTTTGTGGGATGTGTAATAGTTTTGTGTGTGATTTATTACAAAATGCCTCGGATGAATATAAATAATTTTTTGGGATGAACGCTATTCGTTTTCTTTGGTTTCTTAAACATTTGTCATTATATGTATGTACTTACTTACTTGTGTACAATTGTATACAACGATTGTGATGTTAGGGTGAATTAATTGTTGATGATGATAAAATTTAAAAAAAAAATGTTCACAAAATTTGTTCGTATCCATACACACTTGGAATGTATGTTTTTTTGTTTGTAATATTATTAATTTAATTGACGAACAACAAAATTACAAAACTGTTAATTTAATTGGCAATTTATGGTGACATACGTTTACGATGTTATTTGGGGAATTTGAATCATTTATTTGTTTCGTGGAAAATGGTTTATACTTATCGCTTTGGGACATGTCGAAACAAATCTGGCAGAAATGCTTCAATTTAAAAATGACTCTATACTATAGGTACCTGAAAAAGAATTTTCGAAAGAACTTTGTTAGAAAATAAATAATGCCAAAATTCAGATTTACTTCTCGGAACTATGTTTCACTAATTAAAAACAAATGGTTTACAGCCTTATATTCTGCTAGTCGACTCGTTTGTCGTTTCAAATGACTAATTTACTATGAAACCAAAGTCGGCTGCCTTGTCAAAATATCGAATATGTATATATTATCGCAGTCACTTCAAACCACAAATGGCGTATTTTATGCCTTTTCTAGTCAAGTCAAAACTTCTACTCAAAATGACAATTTTTAATTGTTTCTTTCGCCTCATTTCGCGTTCATGTAAAGTGAGTTTTTTTTACTTCCCACTATTTAATTTATGTGGCTGCACATACCACAGTAACTGACAGCCAATAAGACACAAATCAATTCACCTCCAAACTATGCCAATTTTAAGTATATGCGAGAAAATATATTCCTCATAAGATTTTTTTTATTATTATTTTACTTAATTATTCTACACAAAAATAATTGACTTGAAGCTTTTTATTTTTCTCTTGTTGTGTGAAAAAAAATAATCGAACATTTTTATTTTTGTTAATCACAACCTACGTCGATAGACCGGGTTTTTTGGTTCTTCCATATTTACGAGAGTTCATTAAATTTTTACAACTGACAACTAAATTTGATCCCCAATGAATTCGGCAGAATTCATGAAAATGCAAGACTATACGCGAGGCCGAAAATAAACTAACTAAAAGAACCGAGGGTGACCCCACGTGCTGGTGGTCTAATTCTTCTTCCAGTGCTGGTTTGAACTGGTTCCTTTGGTGGAAGATTGTAACGAACCTTTTTTAACACGTGTGTATCATCAGAAGCCGGCTTGTTATCCGAAGTTATCTCACCCAGTGGGGCCGCCGGAAACGATCTCACGATATCCACATTCTCCGCGAAACACGGTTTTAGGCGATCCAGAGACACCACACCCGACCTGCCGTTTACGTCAATAGTTCTTTCGAGAACTTTAAACGGTCCTGAATAAGGTGGTTGTAAGGATTTTCTCACAAAATCCGACCTTAAAAAAACGTGTGAACACGTTGAAAGTTCTGTGCTTACGAATTTTTTTACATTGGAGTGCCTGGTTGCCGGAGACGGTCTAATTTCATCAAAATGTTTTTTAAGATTATTTACAAAATCTGTCTGAAGAATTTTATCGGTCGAAAAAGAATTTAGAAATTGACCAGGCACCCTCAACGTACTTACATAAACAAGTTCATCAGGAGAAGTTTTAAGTTCTTCACTATATAACGTGCGTAAACCTAACAGTACGGTTGGCAAGAACGTTATTCAATCAGTTTGCTCGTGACACATGATTGCGGTCTTTAACGTTCTGTGCCATTTCTCAATCATACCGTTGGACTTTGGGTTATAAGCCGTCGTTGTTACTCGTCTGAATCCGATCAACGCTGACAATTCATTAAAAAGACAAGACTCAAACTGCGAACCTTGGTCGGTGACTATAACGCTTGGTACCCCGAAGCGTGAAATCCATGTGGAGTATACCGCAGAAGCGACAGTAGCTGCAGTAATATCAGGAACTGGAACTGCCTCAGCCCACCAAGTAATACTGTCGATTAATGTAACGCAATACCGCTGATTGTCAGAAATAGGCAAAGAACCAATGATGTCTAAGTGAATTTCTGCGAAGTGTTGCAAAGTTAATTGATAAGATCCAAGAGGTGAAACGGTGTGTCTTGAAATTTTGGATTTCTGACCAGCTAAACAGGATTGTGCCATAGTTTATGAATCTTTCGTGATGGAGGGCCAGATGACATTTTTCGTCAATAATTTAGTTGTTGCTTTAATTCCAGGGTGTGAAAAATTATGAAAGGCTTCAAAAACTTTTTTCCGAAATTCAATTGGAATAAAAGGTCTTTGATTAGCTGTCGAAATACTACAATATATAGTTTTGTTAGAGTTAAAACTCAACGGAACTTGAACAAACTTTAAAGTTAAATTATCGCGCATAAGATCTTTAAGCTCGACATCATTGGTTTGGGCATCCGCAATTTGTGCATAATCTATAATTTCAGGAATTGAAATTAGATTAATGCGAGAAAGTGTATCTGCGACGGCATTATCTATGCCTGAAATGTGCTGGATGTCGGTTGTGAACTGTCCGATGAAATCCAAATGTCGGAATTGACGCGGTGATGCCTTTTTCGGATTCTGACAAAAAGCGTAGACAAGTGGTTTATGGTCCGTAAACAACGTAAACTGTCGTCCTTCCAAAAGATATCTGAAATGCTTGATGCCAGAGTACGCTGCTAACAACTCTCTGTCATAAGCACTATATCTTTGTTGCGTTTCATTAAGACGAACCGAGAAGAAGCTGATTGGTTGCCAAATATCGCCGATATACTGTTGAACTACTGCGCCGATAGCTGTGTCCGAAGCGTCTACCATGATAGCGAGTTTAGCCGTAGATGAAGGGTGTGCAAGAAGAGTAGCTTTACACAATTTCTCCTTACAATTGTCGAAGGCATCAATGGACTCTGCTGACCAATTAATTGGAATTTTGCTATTTTTCTTATAACCTTTAAGAAAATCATTAAGTAAAATTTGATCAGCCGCGGCGTTTGGAATGAAACGTCTGTAGAAATTAATCATCCCAAAAAATCTTTTGAGTTGATTAACCGTTAAAGGACGTTCAACATTTTTGATGACTTCAACACGTTCTGGAACAGGTAAAATGCCATTTGCATTAACAAAATGTCCTAAAAATTTAACTTCAGGTGAAGCGAAGACACATTTTCCAGGATTGATTATTAAACCGTTGTCTGATAATTTTTGGAAAACTAGTTCGAGATGCGTGTGATGTTCCTCGAAAGTTTTAGACGCTATCAGAATATCATCTAAGTAGATGAATGCGAAATTAAGTCCCAACAATACGGAATGCATGAATCTCTGAAAAGTTTGTGCTGCATTCCTGAGACCAAAAGTCATTTTAGTGAATTCAAATAAACCGAAGGGAGTAGCAATAGCGGTTTTTGGAATATCAGACGGTTCAATAGGGATTTGATGATAAGCTTGAACAAGATCAAGAGTCGAAAAAACTGTACATCCTTCAAGCTGGTACAAAAAATTTTGAAGATGTGGAATAGGATAACGATCTGGAAGGACTAGACCATGCACTATTACTTGGACGACAAATTCCTAGTGCCATCAGATTCTCGAATTCCTGTTTTGCAATCGTTAATTTATCAGATGCCAAACGTCTAGTTTTACAAGAAACCGGTGCTCCAAAAGTTTCCAGTCGATGAGTGATCATATGCTTAACTGGTTTAACGTTTAGAGAGTTTGTAATAATTTCTGAGAATTTAGAAAGAAGTTGCTGGATTTGATTATTTAGTTTGTCTAGTTGAGACAGTGTTGTCTCGGCTGTGAGAGATATAGAACCAACAGTAAACAATGATGTCGTTAGATCTAGAAGACGATGTCTGCCAAGATCAACTATCAAACCAGAACTTTAAGGAAATCAGCTCCAATAATTGGCAGCGAGACATCTGCCACTATAAATTCCCACTTGAAATTACACCGTAACCCAAAATCTAAATTTAGAATTTTTGTTCCGTAAGCTTTAATTGGCGTTCTATTCGCAGCGAATAATTTGGAGGTAGTTAACGCCGAAACGTCAGCACCAGTGTCTATTAGAAATGCAACTCTTGAATTGGCATCATGAATTAATAGACGACTGGTAGTAGGTTCATCAGTAACGGTCGTCACGTTCAGGTGAACATTTAAAAATTCTTCTTGATCGACTGACCTCCGCAGGTTTTATCATAAAATTTACAGCCAGGCTGACATTTCTGAGCCTTTTCCCCGAACCGAAAATGATAAAAACATAAATCGAATTTTGGGTTAACCCGACCTCTAGATCTTGAACGAGAATTTGTTTGACCTCTACTATTTGAACGAGATCAAGATCTAGGGTTAACCATAGTTTTAATTTCTGCCAAAATTTTAATTCTAAAGTCTTCTAATTTAGCGTCTAAATTAGAAGCATCCGAAATGCCAGCTGGATCAACATACCCGTACGATGCTGCAGACGAGGATGGGCCGAAAGGGTTGCACGATTTAACAGCATTTAACCCTAACGGTGGCATCACCTCCATCATGTTATCGGCTCGTGCTGCTAAAACATCTAACGTCACGTCGTTTTCAAAAATGGTTAGTATAACCTGAATCTGCGAAGGCAACCTCTTCATCCAAAGTTGTCTGAGCAACTTGTCATTGAAATTACTGCCAGCGTTCAAGCGTATCTGATTTAGTAATTGTGACGGCTTTTTATCCCTCAAAGTCAGATTCGTCAGGAACCGCGAATCACTTCCTCTTTGAAAACCGAGTAAGGAAGTGTACCCTTATCGCGGAGAATTAAATCCGCGAAACGATCATGCCGTCTCGCGTCCTGCATGAGAGAACTTGGTGGTCTCCGACGTGATGTTCGCGACAGCGAACTGCGATTCCAGAATCGTAAACCAAACGGCAGGATTCTGATCATACAACGGTTGTGGAGGTCGGAATCGGACCACTCTAATCTCCAAATTTGGATTTTGGACCCCAGTCCAACCAGTTCCTGATCCAGATTGCCCAGACGACTGAGCAACTCCTGGATCCCGGAATAAATTTTGAGCTTGCAGAAACAATTGAAACTGTTCTGCGAATAAATTTTGTAGTTGCGATGCCGAATTAATTGGATCTGCAGAACTTGCATCTCCATAATCCTCGTCATTTACCGGGGAGTTGGATGGAGTATCAGACGACATTTATAAATTTACAATAACCCAACAAAAACGAAAAAAAAATAAATAAAATAAGCAGAAGGAGAAAATAAATAAAAAACCGAAATTTAATGAAATTAATTTAAATCAAATTTAATTTTTATTGTCAGAACTCACTAAAATAATGAAAGATCACTCACCCGATCTACCTCCGTTTACAATTTAGTTATTCCAAAAAAAAAAAAAAATCAATTGTATTGCTGATCGATATCCCGTTGGCTTGTCCGCTGGTTACTTGTCAAAACTTCTGTGTTCTACTGCTGTATCCTGGTGCACAAATTAACGTCGATCTGCAGCCGTATCTTTCCGCACAATTTGACGTTTATGATCACGTCGGTGGTAACCAATTTAAAGGGAGTTTTTTTACTTTCCACTATTTAATTTATGTGGCTGCACATACCACAGTAACAGCCAATAAGACACAAATCAATTCACCTCCAAACTATGCCAATTTTAAATTTATTCGAGAAAATATATTCCTCATAAGATTTTTTTTATTATTATTATTACTTAATTATTCTACACAAAAATAATTGACTTGAAGCTTTTTATGTTTTTCTTGTTGTGTGAAAAAAAAAAACAATCGAACATTTTTATTTTTGTTAATCACAACCTACGTCGATAGACCGGGTTTTTTGGTTCTTCCATATTTTAGAGAGTTCATTAAATGTTTACAACTGACAACTAAATTTGATGGTCATATTTGTAAATATCGCCACACATGTCCACTGCAAATTTTTTTAATAGATTTCTATAGTCATTAGTCACTCGAAACGACAAACGACTTGATTATAGCGGAATAAGGCTCTCAATCAAATGACGATCAATTTACACAAAAAAATAATTATAAACCAAAAAGAAATAATTATTATTTTGTTTATATTAGAATTATCCGTTACCCGGCGAATTGGTAATATATTCCGGATTACCTAGTTGCTTTTGACCAGAAAATTGGACAAGGTAAACGTAGATGGTCTTTAGCAATTTGAGTTACTCCATTGTGCTTAACATATATGATGACTGCCGGTTAGAGTTAGGATCGTCGGATCAAAGATGCGGTTTGAAAGTTTCGGTGCTTCATCATATCCAGCAAGTTTGTATAGCAACATCTTCTTCAGGATCGTTGCTAGAATTTGATTTTATATCTCAAGTTTCTGGGTTATTTCCTAACGAGTGTGTTACATGACGTTGATTGTGGACTCTAATATAGACAACTTGTTTTGTAATAAATTTGTATGGGGCTGCTGGTTCACATTTAAATATTCCACGCTTTCTCTGTAAGTTTTCCCTACACTTTGATCTAGCTCCTTCCTCGAATTGTTCGTACGAACTAAATCAAAAGACACCCTTCTTTTGGGAGTGTTTTCGTTGGTGTTTTAGGTCATCGTTTTGCTCGTTTAATTTTGCGTGAAGTGATTTAATCTGTAACGTAGTCACTCTATCAGCGTGTACTGGTTTCGTTTTAATTGAAAATAAGTTGTCCAGATGACAAGCAACTTTCCTCTATTTATTTGGCTAGCTTGCCGAATTTTAACAAAATAGATCTCGCGATAAAAGATGAATCTCAATATATTGTATTTGTTGGTGGTCCTGCTGCCACTACTCCTAATGCGCAGATCATTGCGAGAGTGCGAAGTAGTAGCTTTGTGCTATTGTTGGCTTCTTAATTATACGGATTTTACCTCCGC
Organism: Nephrotoma appendiculata; assembly: GCA_947310385.1. Lineage (NCBI taxonomy): Eukaryota > Metazoa > Arthropoda > Insecta > Diptera > Tipulidae > Nephrotoma > Nephrotoma appendiculata. The sequence continues at coordinate 282,288,458 of OX371223.1, forward strand.
CTCCCACAAACTACAAAAATGTCATGTGCCAGTTGGTATAAAATGCCTATTTATACCTTGATATTCCAGTTCTCCTATTAGTTGGGCTTAGAGTAGTTTATTAAATTATTTATTTCTCGATTGTCCCCAATGGAAGTTGCACCATTATCTGAATATATGTAGGTGTGGAAACGCTTCTCCGTTTACGAAAATGTTCTGCATTGTGGCAATAAATGGTTTTGTTAGTTGGTCGCTAAGTCTCCATGTGGCAGGCTTTGGTCGAAAAACTCACAAAAATGGCTATTGTGACCAACATTTTTTTTAAAGTATTTAATTTTTTTTTCAATAGTTTTCTATTAATTTTGGTTCAAATAAACATATTATGAAATAAAAGGTGCTGAGAGTGTTCTTTAATCTACGATAATGAGTGTTGCAAAAACGCATCAATGGACATGCGGAAACAAAAATGTATATATTTTTTTTTTACTGATTTATTCATATTAGGAACAATTCAAAGTTAAAGATTCATAAAAAACACGTTTTCAGTTTTAATGAAATAAATATTTTAAATTGGATTCATCGCTTTGCTTAAAAATTCATATTCATATTACCAGCTTTCTGCAATTTGAGCTTATATTCATAAAACAATTAAATTTCAGAACCCAATCAATTCAATTGACTATGAAAATCTTCAGCGCATTTTGCGTGTTGAGCAATATTGCAAATCGAACACTTATAAATTGTTCGTGAGTGGCAATATTTGCAACGTAATCTTGCCGGACCTTTCACACAAGTATGGGCTCCCTTTAATAAATTTTTTTTTCAGTTTTTTTTACTTATAGTACATAATGTTCCATAGCGTATTAGAAGGGCTCTTGCTAGCGGCCGTCGAAATTCCAACAGATCGATTTTTAAGTTGTACTTTTTAGCCAATGACCACGAATTAACTACGGCTAAATCCAACATCCACAGTATTACAGGCATATACAATTTTTTACCTCGAATGGTCATCCGATAATTTGAAATGTGACGGGTGTTCTCCGAAAAAATTGGATAGCAACGATACAGTTTGGTTGTCTTTCCATCTTGTCAAAACCATTTCTTTATCCACATCAACGAGGCTGGCCAAAAACGATAACGGACGCCTCTTTTTTCTGACTTGAGACTGTCAACCAAAATAGTACGTGAACTATTTACAAAGAAACCATAGGTTTCGCTTTCGAATAGGTTGATCACCTGAATAAAGGTTTCGTTGTTTGTCTATCTAATTATGCCATCGACTCTATAAATGAATAATGTTACAAAATGACTATAAATCAAAAGAACACCGAACTTTCCAAATAAAATAACAATCAGCGAAATTTAATCAAATAAAAAACTTTTAAATAAATTCAATGAAAATGTCACCGACAATATAATAACCAACAACATTAAATTCTAAGCTAAAATTCAACCTGCCATCAAAAAAAACATGTGACTCTCGCATTATTTTTTATAAACCAATTTCCATAAATCTACCGATTTTACAATTTTTATTATCTACCTTAAAGTAGAACAAAAATGCACAAATTACCGTTACAAAAATTAATACCTATATGTCTTGTTACCTACTAAGTAAACGATCGTGAATATCTTAAACATGAGTGTACACATATAAAGGAATGTAGGTGGAACATGTTATATTGTTCATAATAAAAAAAGCAACAAATATAAATCAATTTGTATAACAAAACCCGCGATAAAAAAAATTTTATTTTCGTAATTATTAAGATCAATAATCCCATCAATCACATAAATTGTTGATGTATATGTGTATAGGCTATTATCATATAAACAAAACACCTTTTTGTCTCACATTATATATGAGATTTAACCTATTCTTCTTTAAGAAAATGTTATGATGACATTTTACACAATGCCGAAAAGCTTTAATACTATTTTAACATCAATTTGAACTTAATCTCTATTATCTTAAAGTTTATATAGATTTTTCTAATCAAAAAAATTTGTTGAACACAAAAAAAAATTTCTAAATTTGCATATAAATGATAAGATTTTATTACAAACGATTAATTTATAGATTCATAAACTACGGTTGTTATGTGCCCGCTCGTGCGGTTCTTTATCTTTATATGTACGTTATGGTGCCGCTCGCGGTAGTTTTAAACTGTTTATACGTATACGTTAAGGTGTTATGTTTAGTCGCGAAGGCAGGCAGGTATAGAATTTCAAATATGTTCGACTAATACAGTTTAAAATATTTATTACGATTTTATTCTTATTCGATTTTGATTGAATCTTAATTTTATGATTACTGGATTTTTGTTTGTGTGTTCTTGTCCGCGTGTGTGTTTGTGCTGGGTGCCAAGGTGATCAGAACTAAAGATCAATGTCACAGTGGTAGGTTAAGAGTTGGCACGTATTAAAAGATGTATAATGATAATTTATTCTAAAACTAATTTTCGATTATCATTTTATGGGTTTTGCTAAGCGTAAATTGAATTATTTATTATAATTTTATCCGGTATTCGATATATATATATATATATATATATATATATATATATATATATATATATATATATATATATATATATATATATATATATATATATCTTGTATACAATTTAGGAATTTTTGGTTTTCCTGCTTAGTCGTGAAACCCATTCTAGGCACGCTTTTGAGGTTAGACCTAAACTAGTCCTAAACCAATAAAAAAAACGAAAGTGTGTTTGTTTTGGTAAAAATTAAATAAAAATGACATTTAGGCGAAATAATTAAATATTTGAATAGTTTTCCAAGTGAAATTATTCTTTAAAGTTTAACAATTGAAATTATTCTTAAAAAAAACATTTTTCGAATTTTCGTAGTAAAAATAAGTAATCTTTTCCGTCCAAAGAAAATAATATTTTCTTAAGCAATTAATTATCTTTAGAATTTGCCTGATTTCCTAGTTCTGTATGATTTTCTGAAAGGTTAAGATTAGAACTTCCGAACCTGTAAACCATTTAAAAACCTAATGGGATTCACGTGGTCAAATAAATACTTTAATGACCTGCGCTATAGTAAGAATTTGTGATTTTCTTAAGAAATTAATTATATTGAGAATTCGCCTGATTATTACCTAGTTTAACGGAAATGAGATTTATTAATGATTTCTAAAAAAAGTTTGTTAATGTGGTCGCCTTAAACGGGACAAGGCTACTGCTTAACTGATAATGATGGAATTCGGTACGTTGGATAAATATGGGGTTATAAAATTATAAACTGCTGTACTCGCCGGAAGATGATATACCAAATCATAATTGTCATCTTTTCTGATTATTGCTGTAGTGGAGAGTGTAATTATTGGTTGTTTTATGGAATTAACTCGCTGACCATTTATGCTTTTCTATTGCAAGTACCTCAAAAGTATAAACTTCCGCTTGGTTCGAAAGGGTCTAGAAATCTCAAGGTCTTAGAAGACATCATATTTCATGTTCCCGTGAACAGTTTTCGAGGTCGTTGTTGATAAGAATACTATAAATTTATCCGAACCCTTTGTGTAGGGTTCATAACGTGATTTTTGTGAGAGCAGGTAGTTAGACTGCATCTCAACCCATTAATTACATAAGTAGGTCACGTACTGGTGATATATGTTAAAGCATACTGCCTTATCAGAAACATTTAAACATTACGAACGGATTGCTTCCAGAAAGACACCTGCTTATTACCGAGTTCTGTCCATTTTAGTTTAAATTACAGAGTTCCCTCCCAGGTGGTCATATTTCAGAACTTCTTCCAAAAATCAATTAAGAATCCTATTTCCAGCGTACCCAATCCCATCATAATCGGTTAAGAATTGATCGAGTACCGTCCGAGATGGCAATATTCCAGTATTTATTCTCATAAACATTAAAGAATCTCATTTCCATTCAGCATACAATATCCCATCATAATCGGTTAAGAATTGATCGAGTTCAGTCCCAAGTGGAAATAATCTAAAATTTCTTTGCAAAATCATTAAAGAATTTCATTTCTATCCAAAATAGCCAATCCCTTCATAATTGGTTGATCAATTCTTGATCAAGTTCCATCCCAGCCCCAAGCTAGCCATATTCCAGAACTTCTTCCTAATATCGTTTAAGAATTCCATTTCCATCCAACATACCGAATCCCATCATAATTGGTGAAGAATTGGTCGAGTTCCATATCAGGTAGCCATATTCCAAAATTTCTTTCTAAAATCGTTTAAAAATCCCTTTTCCATCCAGCATACCTAATCTTATCATAATAGGGTATGAATTGATCGAGTTCTATCCCCGGTAGCCATATTCCAGAATTTCTACCCAAAGTCATTTAGGAATCCCATTTGCATCCAGCATATACCCAATCCCATCATAATGCAGTTAAGAATTGATGGAGTTCTGTCCCAGGTGACCATATTTCAGAATTCCTTCCCCAAATCATTTAAGAACCCAATTTCCATCCAGCACACCCCTTTCCAGGTGGCCATATTGCAGAACTTCTTCCAAAAATCATTTAAAAATATCATTTCCATCCAACATACCCAATCCCATCATAATCGGTTAAAAATTGATCAGTTCCGTCCCAGATGGCCATATTCCACAACTTTTTCCCAAAATCGTTTATGAATCCGATTTCCATTAAACAAACCCACTCCCATCATAATCGGTTAAGAGTTGATTTTGTCCCCGGTAGCCATATTCCAGAATTCCTACCCAACGTCATTTAGGAATCCCATTTGCATCCAGCAAACCCAATCTGATCATAATCTGTTAAGAATTGATCACGTTCCGCCTGAGGTGGCCATATTACAGAAATTTTTTCAAAATCATTTAGGAATCCTATTCCCATTAAACGTACCTAATCCCATCATAATCGGTTAAGAATTGATCGAGTTCCGTCCCCGGTAGCTATATTCTAGAATTCCCACCCAAAGTCATTAAGGAATCCAATTTCCATCCAGCATACCCAATTCCATCATTATCGGTTAAGAATTGATGGAGTTATGTCCCAGGTGGCCAAATTCCAGAATTCTTTCCCAAAATCATTTAAGAATCCCATTTCCATCCAGCACACCCCTTTCCAGGTGGCCACATTCCAAAAATCATATAAGAATATCATTTCCATCCAACATACCCAATCCCTTTATAATAGGTTAAGAATTGGTCGAGTTCCGTCCCAGGTGGCCATATTCCAGAACTTCTTCTCAGAATCGTTTAAGAATCCCATTAGCATCAAGCATACCCAATCCCAACATAATCGGTTAAGAAATACCTGAGTTCCGTCCCAGATTAAATTCGATCGAATTGATTAAATTTAAAAAACATTCGGATTTAACGGATAAGCGGATTTAACGGACTCCTCAGTCCCAAATTAGGCCTGAAAATCGAGATTTTTCTGTATAACTAGTTTACGTTAAAATGCACGTAGAATGTCCATCAAAAACCAGTACCCTAAATGTTTTACCAAACATAAAACCATCGGTTAATGTAATTTTCCTTTAAAATAAAACACAGTAATAATAAAAAATGTATGCCTCGACATTTTTACAAATCTGAAAGTGTGTCTGTCGTAACTTAATGATTGAGCCCCTGAAGAATTGGCTAATCAAATGGTGAAATGTCAGACATAAGTTTTCACTATAAATAATTAAATTACAATTATTTTTGTTTGAAATCGGTCTACCGAAAGTGTTAGTTTACACAGGATCTTTTAACCTCCGGCAAATATTACGAGAAGACTGCGAATTCATGTAAGAAGAAATACTAAGAAGGAAAAGATTCTAAATTCAATTTGTAATAATAATGGTCGACACCAGCCAACAAAATATCTAATTTGGCGACAATGACGATAAACATATTAAATCTCAAACTATTCAATTTCTGTAGAAAATTCTAAATTCTTACGTATTTATTGGACCACGAGTTCCATTAGCTTTTTAAATGGTTTACTAGTTTGAAAGTTGTAATCTGAACATTTCAGAAAATGATACAGAACTACGTGTTAAGCCTAATAATTCTCGAGATATTAAATTTATTAATATAAGTCTTCCGGTTTATGTTAGTGATGTGTTAGAAAACTTATCCCAAAATAGTTCACCACTAAAAAAAATGTATTCAAATATTTTAAAATTTCGCCTAAATGCCATTTTAATTTTTATTTTACCAATACATTCTCATTTTTTTATAGTTTAGGACCAATTTAGTTTAAACTTCAAAAGCGTGTACAGGCGTGTGAAGTTTGTGCTAAACTATTCTTATTATTAGTTCTACTCTATAGTTGGGTCTAACTTCACACGCATTTCTAAGCAGTAGCATTGCTTCTGCTATACACTAAATATTGCTACTTTATGTTTTTTACATGACTTTAGGAAAGCAGATGAAAAAACTTATAAACTTTGGGATTTTTGATAGTGCTTTAAAGTTAATACAAATTTAACTTTAAGGCACTCAAACAAACTGTTCGGTAATAGATTCGTAGTCGATTCTTCAAATAAAAAAAAAATTGCGATTTTCAAGTTCCACACTTTATTTTCTTTTATTTCCGCAGTCGTTCACAAACTTCACTCGCTCTCATTCACTTTTACTTGTTCACTTTAACTGTTCACTACTTTCCACACTGTTTACGTTTTACTTTTTAATTTGCGCGGTTCACTGAATAAATTGCTATTATCGCTATTGGAATGCCATTCTAAAATCAAATTCTAAATCAGAATTGAGGAATACTTGATCCGACAATATCAATGATGTTAATAAATAATTATCGCCTTAATAAAATTATAAATTTTGACAAGATTCGAGCTTGTGCTTTTTGGCTTGATAACACTAGGTGGTAAACACCTTATAACCAATGACCACCAGGTGGTAAAATTAAGTAGAGTAGAATCCATAACAATATTTTTGTTAATGTTACATAAGGAAGGGTCCATTAAGAGCCCAATTCTACTCCATGTAAACGACATTTTCAATCTAGCTTTGAAAGGAAAGATTCAACCTTGTGCAGATGATGCTGCACTTATTATATACAGTTCAAAGACTTATGAACAGCTTCAACATGATATAGAAAGTGATTTGATCATTATTAATAACTGGCTAAACGACATTAGATTATTTTTAAATGCTACCGACTTTAATAAACCATCGCAAATTTTTAGTGATTTAAGGTGTAACCCCCCCCCCCCCCCCCCCTCATCTATAGTTTTTGCGGCAACTTATGAGGTATAGTCACATTCCCATTTAACTTCAATAATTAAAATCTTGGGTCCTTTAAGGGATCTTTTTTTAAGTGACTTACAAATTTTGTACAAGAAAGGGCTAAATACGATAAAATTTGCAAGTTTTGACTCCAAGTAAATTCCTTTATACCGAAAAGTTCCTCTTTTATCACTTCTTGAGTATCACTATATTTCGATAATCTATAAAATGAGGCACGGCCTCATGAGATATAACACTTATTCTGTTACGGCAAAATTTACACGTAGCTCGTTGAGCTATCGAAATGGAATTTTTTATTGAAGTTGTTAAGTTGAGGATAACATTTCAAAGCTCAAACTGTACTTGAAAAAATTAGTTACTGTTTGATAAATTCATTTAAGATTAAAACCTTTACCACAGGTATTCTTGTTCACTGTTTCAATTGTTTGATCATGGAGAGACCTTTGGTTCTTCAAAGGCTTTGCTAACTATAATATTTGTATCCGATACGAAGTGTTAAATAATGGCTTCATTTAGAGTTCTGGTGAGGGATACAGAATCTGTAGTCTGTATTACATGTTCTTCGTATGATCTGAGATCGTATTTCACGCAAAACTGATCGCATCCACACGTTGTGCGATGGATTTATATGAATTCACTGATTCCACTAGTGAAGTTTTTTGTCTGCAGATACTAAAGCAATCTTTAAATCGTTGAAAAATTCTTAGACCACTTACAATTTGGGCAATAATTTTAAACACTTTTACATTTTAGTCTACAGTTTACTATATGAATCGAGCATCATGAGGTAAATAAATTTATAGCTAGATCAGGTTTAAATTTCAAATTTTTTGACCTTAAACTAGTGGCTCAGTTGATCTTTAATAAGACTACGAATTTTTTTTTGAAAATTCGTTCATAACATATTAAGGTTTACCTGATCTACTTGTAATAAAAAAAACAATAATTTATGCTTTGGACTCAATTTTAGCTACAAATAGCCACTTCAGAGATCATCGTTCGCACATAGAGCTAACAGAGACACGTTATGAGAAAAATGCCTTGAAGAGGGTGACAATTGCTATGATTTTGAATTTATTTATGTAGTTTCTCTCTCTCTCTCTCTCTGGCACTATACATCCCATCAAGGGATTTGGCCGGTTTGTCAAAATCCCGGTTTGTTTATAAATCCCAATTTTAAAAATTCTGGTTTTCAAAATTCACGTTTTTAAAATCCTCGTTTTAAAAATTGAGGTTTTGAAAATCCAGCTTATGTATAAAAAAAATCCCGATTTTTTGCTGAAATTCGATACATGCGATAGACATTGATTTCTAAAATGATTTTTTGATAAAGTTCTGAAATATGGCCATCGCGAAAATATCGAATAGCTATTTCATCAACTTTTTAAATTGAAAAAAATGGGATCGAGGTATTTGCCTGCAAGACAAAATTTTTTTTTTGCATTCAAATTTGTTTTTTGAATTCTTACCGTATAAAATATAGTTTACCAAAATTTTTATGAACAGAAAAAAATTAATGAAAGATCAGAATGAAAATCTTGTTTTTTTTAAATTTTGTTTTCCGAAATAATTATTTTGATTATTTTATAATGAAATAATGAATATTTAGTGAAATAGTTTTTCTGAGGTCGATATAAAATTTTGTATTTAAAATGATGCATTAACAAAATATTGCCCTTTTTATTCATCTTGAAACTACAAAATGTTACAATTAAAAAATGTTGCAAGTACAAAACCTTGCAGTTACAAAATATTTAATAACAAAATGGTGCAATTATTTTTATTTTTAGTACGTGTCATTAATAGATTCTATATTGTCCACCCCTACGTGCGGCACGCAAAACTAAGCGAATGTGAATAGGGGGAGGAGGGGGGGGGGGGGGGGTTATCGAGTAATCGAAGACTCAGCCTCTACAATTACAGCCTTTGTTTTTTTGTATTAAATTTTTGGGCAAGATATCCTTTTTTATGGTAAAATATTTTAAGCTTAAATTTTCGATGAAGTTGTGTAACAGACGGAATATACAGTTTCGACCTGATAAGGTCAAGAAAAAATTCAATCATTTCATCAGGCCATGGCGACTGAATATTACTACGTAAATATTACATTTTGTGTTCTATATATGTAGATCAACCGTGTAATCTTAACTCTAGTGAATTATAATATGACAACTCACTAAATTTTATTCTTACAAACTTTTCACCTCATTCACACTGGTTTAAATTCCAGTGCAAGTAATTGTTTAATAATTTTACTGAATTAATTAATTAATTCATAGCGATATATCAAACATTTTGACCCCAACTAAGGCCATTTTAATGTGTTTCATCAAGTAACACGAAATATATTAGAAACGCCGAACATTTTATATATAATGCCTATTTCAAAGCAACTTTATTCCATTTTAAAATAATCATTAAAAAAAAAAAACAAAAAAAATATTAAAAAATTACTTGTACTGGAATTGAAAATAGTGTTAGTCGCAATGGCTTGATGAGATGATCGAATTTTTTCATGATCTTATCAGATCGAAACTGGATATTACTTCTGTTTCAATGAGTATTTGTGTGCTCTGATGGCCACTTCATTTTAATGTCATATACAGTTATATCTGCCAACCTCTGTGAACCGGAATATTAGGGTCGTTAAAAAATGTTCAATCAATTTTGTTTGAGGGAATTGATTTTTAAATTTCGTAATTTATAGTGTGGTAATTTCTTCTTGTAATTAATTTTCAATGTAAAATTGGTTTTGTGTATGCGCTTCAAATATGCTTCTGAATCTCAATTTATGTGAATTTGGCCGAAATTTCAACCCATAAAACTGCGATGGCAACACTAAAATGATGATCTATATAATATTAAAAGTATATCAGCCCAAAAAATTGTAGTGAAATTCATTTTGATATGTTAAATAATAAAACAAATTAAAATTTTTATTTCAAATTCAAATTAAACCAAGCTTATAACGGATAATCAAAAACTAAAAGAACACAATACAAATAGTTAACATTAATTAAAAATATAAATACATATGTTTACTGCTATGGTACAACTATATTCCAGAACACCATATTTGAGCAACCTAATATGGTCATCGTGGTCATAAATAACCCAATAAAAGTTCAATGAACACTCGCAATTTTTTTACTCAGTATCTTCTAAGTTTTTGTTTTGGCACGCGATGTCATTACGTTTTTAGTGTTGTTCTAATCCTACTGTATATCACTGCGTTAGTAATTCTACCAAGGCTCTCGTGGGCATATATGGCCCAATTATAGCACAATAAATACTCATGAATTTTTACTATATGTAACTTTTAAGTTTTAGTATTGCCCTTGTTAGAGCCTTGTTAGAATCGCATGCCCCAACGCACTGGTATTGATTAGGACAAGAACTATTCGATAATTACTATGACATCGCAAAATTTACATCCATGTCATTGTTGTTAAACTCGGCATTCCAATTTATTTGTATCAAATATTGTTGCAAGTTATTCGAATTGGCTTTTTTAAAGATTCTGTTGGGGTTCAATAAAACTGGCGCATTAGTAAAAATAAAGTCAAAGGTTCGGCCATTTTTTATATAACAGATTTGACTTAAATTTGAGTGATGATGCCAATAGGTACTCAGGTTCTAGGAATAGGTACTCGGTTTCTGAATTCACGATTACAGACATAATATAGTTTGTTCGGCGCAGTAATATGTCAACAGGTACGAGTACGGGTATGCGGTGCTTATTTGGGGCGAGCCGCGGTCACATCTATAAACTACATATTGACTAGGGAAGAATTCTCAACTAATGATTTTATCATTGAATGATGTTTCACAGATAATTTAAACCGACTATTTTTAACACAAAATTATCAAATTGAACTGCCTTAAAGAGATTTTATTTACATTTTAAAAGTAAAATGTCGGTTTCATAGTCTTTTGTGGAAGTTACAACGTATGGGATAACTGAAAAATACCTTTTTGGCCAAAATCAAATTCCAGTCCTATTGGCTACATAGTAGAGTTCATTGTGCTTTGAAAAACTTTACGATTCACGTAATAATATTTCAATCCAAAGCTTGGTTTTGGATCAGGATAGCAAAAAATGCTAAAAATTAGCTAAATATCTGACTAATAAAAACTTGCAAATAAAATTTTCTTTTTAAATAAATATTTTATTTTATAAAAAATCTAATAATTTTTTTTCTCGTTTCAGGTAAATCATATGGATAAAATTTGGATTACCTTTATTTGGTTTGTAGTAATTTATCAATGACATTGAACTTTCTTCATTTAAGTCATTCCGACTATACTAGATTATAAATAACATTCCTTTCCTCTTCTATATCGTCTCGCGAATGAATTATCCTTACAAAAGAAAACAAATTATCTAGATACACCACAATAACAACAAAATATATAAATTTAACCCTTCGTTTTGGTTATGTAGCTCTCTAAAGTACATTTGCGTATTATTTGTTATCATCTCACACTTAATTTCCATAAAAATTTTTATTGTGTTATCAAAAAAACGCAGGAAAAGTTTAACTCGGTATCTGTGTACACACAAAAGGGATTGTTTTGTTACCAAAAAAATAAAAAATTAAATTAAAATAACAAATAAAAATATAATTTCTTAAAACCCAACGAAATAAATATTTTTATAAAATTATGTTTGTTTTAATTAAGACAATTGAAAAAATAAAAAAAAATAATAAAAAATACAACGATAATAAGTAAAATAAATAATTTCAATTGAAATGATGATAAAAGATAATTAAACATTTTTTTTTCTTGTTATGTGGCGAAGATGAAGAGTTAGTTTTTGTGTACTGTGCTAAAGATATGCTTTTTTGAGTTTATAAATTATCAGAATTTATGGTTAGTTAAATTTTTTTATTTATGGTGATAATATTTTCGCAGTATTTTATAAAGCAATGAATTTTTAACATGGACATTAGATAATTTAAAAGACTCTGGAATTTTGTATATCGTGTAATGAGGAAAAACATTGAAATTGTGGGTGAAGAAGCGGTTTGGGCTAGTTCTTCTTTGACGTCATTCGGAATTAATGAATGTAATAACTAGGGCAAACTTATAATATGAAAATTTTAATTATTATTTTTTTGATTTAAACAATTATTAATAAATATATGCGGCGCGTCAATAATCTGGAGTAATCCACAAAATGCAGCCTTTTATTACTGAATTTTTGTGGATTAAAAATATAAAAAATTAAATGTTGCTCTCACAAAATATGTAACATACCGACTTAGTTTTAGTAAAACGCATTTTAATATTTTTATGAAAAAGAGAAATAAAATGATCAAATTTGGTTTGTATACGATGTCACATTAGGATTCAAAATTAATGTTTTGTGAAGTTTTGGAATATCGTTGATTTTTAATTTAAATCCGATTAATAATTAATATCTTAAAATAAAATTATGAAAAAGTTTATCAGGCTAAAATTGTTCATTGATTAGCCTAGCAGGTCCGTCTTTCTTTTTATATAGAAAAATGTAAGGTGCAAAATTGGCTGTATCGGCAGTCTCACCGTCCTGTCGAAACCAAATATCAGCCAAGTCTTCCTCTTCAATCGTAAGTATTGTATTAAATTGTCAGTTAAGAAAGAAAATGGCTCTACGATGCCTTTGCACCATATTCCACACCAAACATTCACCCGTTTTGGGTGTATTGGCTTCTCAGTTGTCATGTGTGCAATTTTAATGGCCCAATTTAAATGCGTGTGAATTTCTTCACGAATTCAAACTTTCATTCATGAGATAGTTTAACTCTTTTAAATTCAACAGTTCAATAATTTTCTCTGATTTTTTCGTAATAAATTATATCATAGTATACTTGAAAATGGTTAACACTTAATACCTTATGTTAGGCGCACTATCAAAACCTGAGTAAAAATTTCTGATAAGAAATGTTAATAGCAATTTTCAGTTCCCACATAAACTTGACGTTCATTGAAAAAAATCGTAAACACTTTACGACCCTAGTAACGGAATGGTCCTTTGGCTCGTCGGATGAGAAAATTAGTTAGATATTTGAAGATTTTCCGGAATTTGGGCCAAAATCACTGTTAGTGAATATCAATGACCATTTGACGTTTCAAGCTAAACTTGAGGTTCATTGAAAGAAATTTATGAAGACTTCATGACCCGGGTATTCAACGCACTATCGTAAGCTGATTAAAAATCTCTGGTGAAAAGTGTTTGGAAAACGACCATTAACACTCCTTACCAGCTGAACTCAGCTTACGCCAGTGTGTTAAACAGCTATTTAAATTCCTCATCCGATGAGCTGAAATACGATTCTGTAACCCGGGTGACAAAGTGTTACACTAGTTTTTTTCGATGGCACAGTTATTTGTGTTGGAACTGGAAATGATCTTTAACATCCCCTACTTACTACCCGAATCACCAATTTTTTGTGATGAACTGCAAAGTCATCTTGAAATATACTGAACTTAAACCAAGTACGTCTATGATACAGCTAATAAAACTCTCCAACCAACGAGTCCAAATTTCGTTCCCAACCTACGTCACAAAGAGTTCACGATTTTTTTTCACAAACGCAATCAACCATTCTCACTAGAGCTCTTGTCTCAAATTCCGATAGTGCGATTAAATTCTTTATCCGACTTTAAAAACCATCCTCTCACCCTTTTTGCAAACTGTTTACGAATTGTTTTCGAAAAAACCCAAATTTGTCTTTGACAAATCCTTTGACCTCATCCTTTTCCTCAATTTAAGAAAATAAAATTAATTTGGAACTGAAAATGGCTATAAACGGTCTTCACCAGAGATTTTTAATCAGGCTCCGATGTAGTATCCAATACCTTATTGTGTTGCTCATCCAACGAGCCCAAAAAAATTATTTCATATGAATAATTTTTATGAGAAAATAAAATTTGGATTGGAATTGAAAAATTTCCTACCAAAAATGTTGACTCAGGTTCTGATAGAACGTCAAACAGCTAGTAAAATGCTTTATCCGATGCAATGTGTTGACGCTTTTTTTTTCTATGAAACTCATATTTGTTTTGATGGAACTGAAATTGCTATTACCGCTTCTTACTAGAGATGTGATTCAGGCATCGACAATGCGTCAAATAGTTAATTAATTTCTTTGTCCTACTAGTCGTAATTCCATTCCCTAACCCGGGTTCCAAATTGCTCATGATTTTTTATAACAAACTCAAATTTATTTTGGAACTCCAAATGGTTATATACAATACTTACCAGAGATTTTGACGCCGATTTTGGTCGAAAAATCATATGTTTAGACAAAGCGTATTTCTAAGGTCAACTGATCTCTTGCACGCCAAATTTTACAAAAAATAATCAGCCGTTAGAATAGATGTTATGCAAATAATCCAGAGAAAATTTCAGCTTTAAAGCATAACATTCCAACAGTGATTCGGAAAATAGGCGCCGTAATCATCGAGGAAGTTTTTGAAACTTGGACTCACAAGGACAGGAAGTACTATGGTCCTTCATCCGTCTCCAGTTTCGACAGCCTAACATGCGTAGATCTTTCTTGATGTTATACCAGCGCAGTCAAAGCCTTCCTTTACGAGGCACACCGGCTTGTTGTTGATGGAACAATTCACACGTTGTTATGGAGATCTTGCAACGTGACCGAGCGATCTTACTCGATTAGATTTGAAGAAACCGATGATATGGTTACCTCCAAAAAGTTGCTTTATTTCGATGTTCGTGACTTTAATTGGACCAAAACTTGAACGATTAGCCTTCCTTTCGAAGGTAGATAAAAATCTACAATCGTTAGAGGTCATGGTCAAGCTCTCATTTCTTTTAAAGACCGCACACTCATATTATGAGTGTTTTATAAAGTGCGGGCGTGCATTTTCGCGATAGATGTTTGAATTGCAATGATTTTGATTGGGTGTAGAAAACTCGTTGTTTGGCAGCGATTTTAACTACGATATCATCTGCATATCCAAGAATTTTGCCTGATTTATTGAATATAAACAGCATGGAATTTTATGTTTCTTTTCATCACTAAGTACTCAAGCGCCAAATTGAACAGCATAGGGGCGATAGTGCATCTCCATGTCGCCCACCAGTTCTTATTTCAAAAGAGCCTGATACAGTTCCATCAATTCTACATACAGACCCAGTTTTTGTTAATCTACACAGAGAAACAAGTTTCTCTGGAATTCCTAGTCATATGAGCACGGGCCATATGTTCTCGCTATACTATATCATATGGCTGTCGGAAGTCTATATAGTTGATGTATGGTTTTGTTGGTACTACAACTTAAAGCACCGCGTACTAAATCGAACATAGGTATAAAACCAAAATTTGTTACAAACATTTGGTACATTCCCAACATTTAATCCTCTGTTGAAGTTGTGGTACGTTTTATTTATGATATGAAGCTGGTCTAGCAAATCTAGCATTTTCTCTCCGCTGGTCAACTGGTTTCCATCGTATCAGTTATTAGCATCTGAAATTAGAAGAGAATTGATCCGACGTCAAGAAAATTTAGCTGTAATAAAGACTCCAGTTCCCTCGAGGAATTCTTCTACTGAACAGTACCAACATTTAAATTTGTTCGATCCCGATCGCTTGCCCGCCACATAAATTTCGTTTACGTGACTTTTTCAAAATCAAGGAAGGGGTTTTGATTAATCTCAATAATTTTAAATTGTTGGAATGTCCCAGCTGGTCCTACAAATTGATATCACTCACGTTTTGAACACAGGTCTGTTTATCTTTTTCTCGATCACGGTCCATATATGTGGGGCCAAGGAAGCATGAATGTGTGGTCAACGACTTTTATAGTTTCAGAAGTTTCCACAAAAATAGTGATCATTAAAGCGGCAAAAGAATTGTTCTTTTGATCAGCGCAGTAATCGCTGTATAAGATAACATGTTCTGTTTTTCACGATTCTGCTAAATATGTTGAAGCAGAAACGACGCACACAATCGTGGATGATAAAATTGAATGTCCAAAGTTGGCGTTTATAAAATATGATATATTTGAATATAGAAGTGGCGTCGGCAGACATTGTTGCAAAACAAAAGCATACATTTTGGTTTACAAGTTTAAACTTTTGACCTTAGTTTTATCCGCGTCCTTTTATTTTTATGCGATGTCAGATGCTTCATGAGGTTCTTGTTGTTGTTTCCTTATATTTGCTTTGTGTTTATCAGATTTGGCGATGTCTATTTGGGTTTTGAAGGTATCACATTTGCTGCAAGGGTTATTTTTTGGTTTTTTAAACACAAACCGTATTTCTGGAAATATAAAAATTTCTTGACTATTAATTTATTTACTGAATTTCTATGCCCTCCGTTTTTTCTGATAGTTTTCATGCAACTTTCAATTTCTCCTAAAGAGTAACGAAAATATTTTTGATACACCATATGATTTTCTGACCATCTGACGACTCCGTTGGACTTCTGAGTTTCTCTTTAAATTGCATTGCGTTTCCCTTTGTTTTCAATTAGACCGGAAACAAACAGTGTCCTTGAAGAGTATGATGTAAGGTGCAATTACTGATTAAAGTTGCGCTTTTTCTGGTCGAAATTTATTTTGTAATAGCCATCTATTCTACATTTTTCTAGGGACTTTGACTTATTTTCTCTGATTTTACCTGTTTTAAATACCTGCGTTAGTTCAGCAGTCTTTCGTAATATACTTTCAACATTTTCAGTTATAACAATACAGGAAGTATGCTTCTTTGTTTTTGATCTCACAAATGTCTAAAATATCATTTCAATGGATTTTGCCTGGTCTCTAGGTCGGACGTATCATCAGATGAAGATATTATTGATACGTTGAAGTCAGAGTCTTGACCACAATCATCGATTGTTTCATCAATACAGCAGGGGTAATCTATATCCTCATTACTTTTATGTTCAGGCTTCAAGTTGTTATCCAATTTCGTTCTTTCAAATGCATCTTTCCTTTTAAATAATCCCTGTGATGTATCTAGAATTTAGAAAACCATACAATTTAGTGTTTTTTAAGCTTAATACTCAAATTTAAAATAGATTCAGTTTTCCTTAATTCAGCGATTTTGAACAACAGTGTTGTTCATTTTTCGGTGGTTTGCCGAATTGTCTTGCCGAAATCAACCAAATTACGCATTTGATTATTACTTAACCCCTTGCCTGATGAATCGAGCGACGATGAACACAACTCTTATATTGCAACTGTGACAAATAATAACGCAAAAACATAAACATTATCGCGTAAAAACAATAACGTGTCTGATACGAGCTTTTCACTTTTGGCCAGAAAGAATCATTACGTGTGTGATACGAGGTTCTCAATTTAGGCACAGCAGTACGATCACGTCTTCCATACGTTGTTTTAAGGCAAAGGGTTAATAACATTTATATTATATGTTTTATTTAAGACATAAGACTTCAAAAATAACTAAACTTGAAACAATAAAATCGCTTGACTAACTTAGTTAAAATCATAGCTTAAACACATGAAATTAATGTAATTTTGAAATAAATAAAACTAGGGTAAAATAATTACATGCAAGAAGTGAATACTTGCTCCATGTTACAGATAATCCAGTTTTAAAACTATAATTAAATTATTAAATGCTATTGGTTTTAAAAATAAAAATGTTTCGATGTAATATTGTAATATGATGAATATATCCGATCGAATAAATAATTACATGCACGAAGTAAATATTGGGAATAATTTAGAAAAGTTGTACAAAATAAAACAATCAAGACGATATTATATAAGTTTCTCTCAAATAACTGAAACTAATACCATTTTTAAACAAATATAATTAGCTCAAAATAATTACAAGCAGGAAGTGAATGTTTTTTTCTGTTATTACTTAGAAAATAGGTTAAAAGCTTCAATTGGGTTTAAAAATAGAAATGTATCGATGTGATATTGTGGAATCATGTTCATAGTCTCTAATCAACATTTTTTTGTTTTATTAAATAAAGTCAATTACCATGCAGGAAGTGAATTTTGCTACTCAAATTGCAAAGGTTAGTAAGAAAAGTCAATACTTGCTTCATGCTACAGAAATCCAGTTTTAAATATTTAATTAAATTATAAAATGTATCTATTGGTTTTCAAAATAAAAATTCATCGGTGTAATATTGTGGTATGATGAATATATCCGGTCGAATAAACTTGTAATTACATGCACGAAGTACATATTGGGAATAATTTAGCAAAGTTGTATAAAATAACAAAATCAAGATGGCATTATATCAATTTCTCTCAAATAACTGAAACTAATACAATTTTTAAACAAATATAATTATCTCAAAATAATTACAAGCAGGAAATGAATACTTTTTTCTTGTTACTGGCGAAAATGGGCTAAACGCTTTAAACAATCTTTATAATTCATTTATTAGGTTTAAAAATACAAATGTATCAATATGATATTGTGGAATCATGTTCATATAGTTGCTCTAATCAAATTTTTTTTGTTTTATTAAATAAAGTCAATATTACATGCAGGAAGTAAATTTTGCTACTCAAATTGTAAGAGTTAGTAAGATAACCGCAAACACGATAAAAAATTACATACTTTTCAGGTTGTGCTTAAAGTCATAAAATTTATACAATTTTAAAATACATATAAAAAGGATAAAATAGGTACATGCAGGAAGTCAATACTTGCTCCATGTTACAGAAATCCAGTTTTAAAGATTTAATTAAATTATTAAATGCATCTATGGGTTTTTAAAATAAAAATGTATAAAATAACAAAATCAAGATGATATTATATAAGTTTCTCTCAAATAACTGATATTAATACCATTTTTAAACAAATATAATTAGCTCAAAATAATTACTGGCAGAAAGTGAATACTTTTCTTCTTGTTACTGGTAAAACGATTTTTTAAAATAAATATAACTAGGATAAAATAATTACAAGCAGGAAGTTAAGACTTTCTCCATGTTACAGATAATCCAGTTTAAAAGATTGTTTTTTAAAGTTCAGATCTTTAAGTTGGCAACACTGTTTTGTTTGACAACCATGTAATAAATTACGACGATTGCTTTATGTTTAAATTTATTTTTATTATTATTTCTGTCACTTTATATAAATTATTTGGATACTATTGCGGTTGCTATTCCAAAACTGAATAACCAAAAAACATAACGCTTTCAAGTTGAAAATTATTTCTCTTATGTACTCACTACCAATACATATACGAAATCCTATGTATAAAGAAACAGTGTGAAGTAAGCATAGATAAATTCATCTTGCAATACATTTTGTTGATTGGGATAAATATTATATTAGGCGTGTCTTTTTAGTAACAAAATAGAATAGGAATAGAAAAACACGAACAATTTAATAATGGATTTTTACATTGTTTTATATAGGGTTGTTGATGTGCTAAAGTGATAAATGACTATTGACTAGGTAATTATATATTAGCGGGACCAATTTCCAAACAAACCAATTTGACAGTTGACATTTGCTTTATCATTAGTTTGGTTTGTCATTTCATAATGAATAGACTCACCCCAGATCACACACGCCGCTAATTCGGCCATTGGTCTGAAGCACAAATTTTTATTGTTGTTGATTTTACTCACAAAATTTTGTTAAGCGGTAAAGCTCACTTTTGCTTTAATGAGTTCGTTAGTAAACGTAATTATCGGATTTGGAGTGAAGATAATCCACAAGTATTGCCGAAACACCATTACCTTCAGAGAAAATTACTGTTTGGTGCGCTTTAAGGGCCGGCAGAATTATTGGTCGATATGTTTTCAAAAACGATGATGGGCGGAATGTTACAGTCAACGGTGAACGGTACCGAGAAACGGTTTTTAACTTTTTTGTTGCCCAATGTGGTCCCAACAGAACAGTGTCACATGCCACAGAGCGCGGGATACAATAAATTTACTCAAAGAAAAATTTGATGAAAGACTTATTTCACGTATTGGCCCTAATAGTTAGCTACCGAGATCCTGTGATCGAACTCCATTATAATTTTTTTTTGTGAATATGCCATATAAGTCCATAAACCAGAGACGTTTTAACACTTGGAAAACAATATTCAGCGAATTATTACAGAGGTACGGTTGCAACTACTGCAAAAAGTGTGTGAAAATTGGACATCCAGATTGTGTAATCTACGCCCCGGCCGTGGCCGCCACATGGCCGAAATTATATTCAGTTATTAATGGCATAATACGGCTAGTTTCACTCGTCGATGGTTTGGTTGAAAACCACATTGATAGTCGCCAATTATGTTTTCGGCAAAAAGGGTAAGTCTGGCAAGTACAACGTTCGCCAACACTTTGTAAGCAGTTTTCAATAGAGTTGTACCTACCTTAAACAATTCTGCGGCGATTGTATCGAGTCTGGGTACCTTTGCATTTTTGAATCTACGAATAGCTGCGTCTACTCTTTTTCCGATACTATTTTGGTCCGCGATGGTTAAGGCTTATTGTATAGCGTGCCATTGCTCCTACGTTAGGAGGAGCTTCTTCATTGTCACTGGGCCGACCCCATCCTATACATATTTGTCGCCCTCATTAGCTTATAGTAAGTAGTGTGCTTGCTCTGTGACTCGGGGGCCCCGGGTTCGATTCCTGGTAGTAACCAGTAAAAAAATGTTGCGACTGAGTGTTTTTAATGTGTCATATGTTATTTATATATGTTCATTCATTTTCACATTTTCCGATTTATAGCCATAGTAGTTACGGCTTTGTCCTTAATATTTAATATTTAAAAAAAAAATCCAAAAAATAGGCTACCCTTTACATGGCTACACAGTAAAACAAAAAAACGCGGTGTGAATGGAGTTTAATCCGAAAACATACTTTACATTCTATCCAATTACGTTAAATTAACTCCGCAAGGAAGGGTACTATTTTTAAAACAATCGATAGGATTAAACCATATACTTTTTATGCCGTTTGGTGTAAAAGTAAAAGTTCTTAGTAATTGACGCTTATAAAAGTAGGACAAGCGCCGATCTGGTGGAAAAAGTATAAATAATAATTTCATCCGAAAAAATTAAATCACGATCAAAATAAAAACTCCACTGGGATAAAAGAAACTTGTATCCGATCGGTGGGATATTATTTGACACCGATTCGGTGTCAGAAGAATTCCGTTTTTTTTACCGTGAGAAAAACTCATTTAATTAATTATGGACCTGGCAAAAAATTATGTTGAAACTCACTAATTTCAAATGAAAATCAAATCTTGATTTAACTAAAGCTTCGAAAACTTTCGGAATCACAGATATAATCGAAATTCCTTTATAACAAGTGATTTCACTTGTACTGTACTGCTTGATTTAAATATTTGTATAACAAATGACCATTTTCCAACCGCGGGAAAGAAAGCAGTGGTAAGACTTAAGTTAAACAAGTAAAGCAGACATAGCGAATAGTTGTCAGTGTTAAACCTTCTTGACTGTTAAATACTTCAGAAAACATGAAGTGAAAAATAGCAAAAAAAACTTGAGAAAATGATAGATGAATTATTGCCGGAATTATTGCCACGCGGACAGCCCTACTCTTCTTGTTAATGAACGAAAAAAAAATCCATTTCGGATTGGAACATATTTCGTTCTCATTCTGTAGGATTATTTTTTATATAAGAAATCATTTAAATATTAAAACTCTTTACAGAAATCGCAGTACTATCGTTTAGCATTAGTGCCACCACAAAAATTAAAATTAAACAATGGTCAAAAAAATTAAACCCAGTTGAGAGAGAGAGAGATACAAGTTGTGGAATAGTGTTTTTCAATTGACGCTTATAGGTATAAACACAACCAAAGATACAGCGACAAGATACATCGACAAAATACATTTGCCTGTCAGCGATGTCGCCTTAGTTATCACAATAGAGCATCAGCAATCGACGACACAACAGAATAAAAAAACAATAACCTAACCTTAAATATCACGTACAGAAGTAAAAATTGCGTTATTTGTCAACAACATGGACTTAGCAAAATTAATAAAATTAGTTAAAAGAATGTATATTGTTCTTTCATGTTATGAATATTACAAATTAATTGTGTGTCGTACGCGTTGGTGAGCCACAAAAGTGAATTTGAGCCGAGATCAACATAGTTTTTCAGCAAAGGCTTCTTGCAAATGAAACAAAATTATCTGGAACATTTCCAAAAAGCTACCAGTATGACTATCAATCACTTTAAGCTTTTGCTAAACCTTGTCAGTACTCGTTTGCAGAAGTACTCCCATCGGAAACCAATAAGCGACGAATCTAGGTTAGCTCTTACACTAATGTAAGTAACATTGTAAAATTTAAAAAATGTATTTTGTTACTAAAATTTCTTTCATTCAAGTTATCTTGGCGCATGGTTGTTCAATGCAAGTTTTAGCATGGAACTTTAAAATGGGAGTTTCGACGGTTCGTGAGATTATCCTAGAGACCTGCGACGCTATATAGAGCCTTAATGAAATTTACTTAGCAAAACCGAATTTGTTGGAATGGGTCAAAATTGCAGATGATTTTGAAAAAAAGACTGGAATGCCAAATTGCATATGTGCTCTAGATGGCAAACACGTTAACGTGAAATGCCCTCCTAAAAGCGGATCATTATATTACAATTATAAGGGGCATCATAGCCTCGATCTGTTAGCTGTATGTCATGCTAATTATTCATTCACAGCGATCTACTTCGGGGTTTGTGGAAGCCAGAGCGACTTAGGAATATTCAAAAATAGTGGTTTTGGCAAACAATTGGCATAGATGGCTCATTAGAGATCCCTCAAAGTAGAATGCTACCAAATTCCGTGATCGATTTTCCTTTTTATTTTGTCGGTAATGCTGCTTTCTCGCATTTAAACGTAATTTAATGCGCCCATTTTCGGGGAAATGTCTATCGGCCGATAAAGAATGCTTTAATAAAAAACTTTCATGCGCAAGAATACGTATAGAAAATACTTTCGGTATACTCGCAAATAGGTGGCGAACTCTTGGCACTACATAAAATCTCCATCCAAAAAATTGTGAAAAAATTATACTGACCACCGTCGTCATGCACAATTTTTTAATTTTACAGAAGAGCGAGTTGTATTGTCTAGCAGAGTACGTAGATCATGAACAACAGGGAGTCATCATTGCTGGATTTTTCGAGGCAATCGCAGCACTCGCGAAGCGTTTGAATTGAGAGACACTTTAAAAATTTGTATGAAAGAAACTGCGTTTAAAACAAAAAATATATTAAGATGTAGCAAGGGGTAATTTTTACAGTACATTGTAAAAAAAAGGAAATAAATTTACTTAAAAAAAAAAATAATAGCCAATAATTAATTCAATTCAGAAAAAAATCCTAACCAGTTGGAATGATTAGTGCCAAATGCTAATCATCATAATATTCCCGTAGCTTCGAATATACAATGTTAGAGACATCCATCCCTAATTGATGAGAATAATAAAGAGGTTGAAGTGGCTTTGGCTGGTTCGTCTATTAGTAATTGATTTAGTCGCAATATCCAAAAAGTTTTTAAAATTAGTGTGTATATGTCGTTTGTGGACGATGATGCAGACATTTTTGCTTGTTTAGCTGGTGTAGATGTACCAATTACGTCATTAAGGCTTAAACTGGTACTATTATTATCAACATCTGTATATTCAATAGAGCTCTCAAACAAGTCGCAACTCTCGCTACTTTCTTTATGATAATTTCCAATTGTGCTAAAAATATGTACAGTTTTATTCATTTATTTATGGGAATCTCAGGATCTCCTGAATTAGGCACCTGGAAACGAGCCCACCGATAGACATCTCGCAAACTCTTCCATCGAGTCATGTTCTGAAATATTTTGAAAATAAAATATTTTTTATTTCTGTATAACGATATAATTAGAAATATTCACCTGTCGATTTCAGGTGAAAAGCAATTTCCGGTCCGTCGATTATTTAGATGCTTTAAATCATAAATGATAGATTTTCCTCTTACAAGCTCTATTAATTTTTCGTCAAATGACATGATGATTTATTAAAATTAAACAGAGCGATTTTTATTGTAGTGCAAAAACTTAGGTTAAGACAAAATTGACAGCCAAAAATTTGTAACTACCAACATAAAGAGATCAAAATCACTTGGTAACATTGCTGCGCTGGCGACAAAATAAGAAATATAGATTCTAAATACAGTTCGGCGAGTTTCTGTGAGCAGCATATGGTTTCTGTGAATTCTAATTTGATAGGCGATGTCGCTTGTCGTTGTCGCTCTTGTTCTGTTTATACCTTATAGTAGCGTATATTATTGTAATTAAAAAAGGTATATTGACTTTCACAAAAGCACACTAAAATTCATTTTAGTAATATATACTGTAATGTCCAGAAAAATCAAGAGGCGTCTCAAAATACTTCGATAATCGTTAAAAACCCTGTTGAACTGACGAGTCTTAAATTTTTAAAATTATTAATCGTCTGGTTTGATATGTCATCCACAGTTGACCCATAAAATTCATCGGCAACCCCTATCGTGCTCCAGACAATTTTTGGTAAATTTAAATCGCCTTCAAATAAAATATGATATTTAATATTCATTTTTGGTTAAAGCTTTAGATCACAAATACACCATATTGGGACCGTTGCACGTTTCCTTTCATTTCAATACAATCGTTTGTTGTGACATATCGTTTGAAAGGTCCTAGACCACACAACAATTTTATTTCGAGTATAATTTAGTTCGCAGATTCACCGTTTTGGAATAAAATGTATAGTTTACCTGGAAAAGCATTCTTCTTCTTAAACATAACAAGCCAAAATATCAAAAGTAGGGAAAGCTGGCAAAACGGTTCCCCTTTTTTTCAATTTTTTTACTATTCAAGTTACTCAAATTGCTACACACATATCGTTGAACGTGTGTTTGTAACATGACACAATTTAAACACACTGTATACATATTCTCGTGTCAAAAAACAATAAAACTGATAAGATCTCGCATAAGGAACATTAACCCTATCAAAATACAATGTATATGCTCTTTTATTAAATTTTTTGTTGTTGTCATATTTTGTCATCATCATACTGAGTATGTAGAGCAAGTATTGTTATCATTTTAATTATCGTATATCGTATATGATCCCCTCATCACATACCCCTATATTACATACTCGTGTACATTAAAAAAAAATATTTATCTTTAAGATGTGTCGGTGTTGTAAAATTTTTATTTTTTAAATTAATTTTATAATTAGTTTTTGTAATGTTAAATTTAATTTAATTGTTAGTTTTAAAAACAAATTTTTTTTATTACGTAATAATTAATTGTTGCATAAACACAAATTGATTATAAAAAGTACAATTATGAAAAATGTTGGTTAGGGTTAAAAGGTTGATGTAAATTTGAAATGTTTGTAAGTAAAACTCAAATGGGTTTGTAATTAATTAGAATGCACGGTCTGCGACGGTGGCATACATTTTTTTTTGTATATAGGTAGGCGAGTTTGATTTATGTCGGGTTGTTAATAGTTTTGGTGCGTGTGGTCGAGTCAAAGTTTGTAATCTCTGCCGCGCTCATCTCAAATCCCATACACCATAAAAAATATATCAAATTATAACCTTTCGAAAGGATTGCGCGCTGATAAAACAAAAAATGGCGCATATATTTTATCCAACCAACAGTTGCGATGATTGGAAAAACACAGAATACGTATATACCAAACAAAATGGAAATCTCCTAAAAGCTTTCATATCCAATACCAAAAAGCATACAAATTGTTCTTGTTTTTTAACCAGTTTTCCACACAGAATATCCCAACCAAAAATAAAAAATGTACATAGATATACGGATAGAAAACGAGTGTCCTCGTCTCATATATACGCTATACGTATACACATAAATACAGACATTGCCCGGAAATGCTTCTGTATATACAAACACAAAAAAATTAATCAGTCAAAATTTAGTTGATTAACATGGATTAATTTTTTTGTTGTGGTTGTTCATGTGGTTTGCAAAAAAAACCACACAAAATAATCGGATAAATGTGCACGGTATACGTATTCAGTACAAATCTAAATATTTAGGGATGAATATTAGAATGATGCTGTGCTCTAAAAAAAATATCGGCAAATATACGAAACATAAAAAGGGTCGAATTTATTATTTTCTTTATATGTGTACTCTGCGTATATAAATAGGGGTGTTAGACCATTTTATGATTATTATACGCATATATGCGGAGATATTGACTTTTTTACGGACATTTGTAATTGATTCGTTATAAACCGAAACAATACACATATCCGTGTATATATATAAAGTCATAAAATTAATTAAATATTATTTTATAAAAAAAAAAAATTGTTTAAAGGCATATTTTTTAAACTGTGACTAATTAAATTTGTTGGAGAGCTTTAAAGCTGTACATACCTAGTTTACGGCACCCTCCTATAAAGTTGTAATTTAAAATTGAAATTTTATCTTTCGAGATAGCTATATATGCAAACTATTCTCAGGTCGTGATAGTTTTATATTATTATGGTCTCCCGAATATTTTTTTAATTTATTATTATTGTTTGTAATTTTATCGGGTACAAAGTTTATTTTTGTTTTTGGAAAAGTTTCAAATTTATTTCGTATACGTTTGTGGAATGTACGTACGAGTATGTAAAGGGGAAATTTAATTGATTGTTATAAAAAAAAATTTTAGTCTCTGATAACACATTATCCTTTCTATATATTACTACTGATTATATTATTTTATGCTACTATACGAGTTTAAATATATATATTATGTGATGGAGGTTAAGAGGATTATGATTATAATAACAATTACAAAAAAAAAAAATGTTTTTTTTGTTGGTAAATATTTGGTTGGCCTGATAATGAATTTTATGTTTTTTATTTACGAAATCATATTTTAATTTTAATTTTATGCTATACAAAGTTCAATGATGTTGAAAAGGTCGAAAATTTAGGCAATATGATAAGAGCATCTACTATGTATATTACACTCCTCGTGTTTATTTTAGATACAATTCCGACTTGTGTTGTAGGTTAAGGTTTTATAGAAGGGTTTGAAATCATATAAATTATTTATTATCTTGAAAACTTTTTTTTGGTTTAGTTTAGTTGTTTTCAACCCTTTCTATATAAAGAATTGATATATACGTAAATGTTAATGTATGCACTGACAATTCGCGCGGTAACTTCGATGGTGATCTTTATGACGGCGCGATGATAATAATTTTTGTTAGTCTATAAATGTAAAATAAATCGCGACACAGCTTAAATGTAAGGGGTGTGCACACACAAATAAAGTTATTATCATGATGTTACAGTCACGAGATGAGTTATGGTTATTCAGATTGTTAAAACATTCATTTGGTTTAAAAAAATATGTTTCACTGACT
Source organism: Nephrotoma appendiculata (assembly GCA_947310385.1). Lineage (NCBI taxonomy): Eukaryota > Metazoa > Arthropoda > Insecta > Diptera > Tipulidae > Nephrotoma > Nephrotoma appendiculata. The sequence continues at coordinate 282,316,010 of OX371223.1, forward strand.
GTCGTCATAGTTTCAAAGAACGTACAACGTCATTAAATTGGCCTAAAAAACTGCTTAAATATTCGCAAGCAAACCTATTTTTGTTGACAAATAATAATTTTAAATTTATTGAAAGTTTTCTCCAAAACTGAGAATTCTCAAATCAAGAAAATAAAACACAAGTTTAAGAATATATCACTCGAATTCAGAATAATTTTAGTTAAATAATCTCAAAACAAGAAAAGAAAATATAAACCTGAATTAACTTCTCGATTTCAGAATTTTTTCTGAGCGTCCCAATAACCATCAGGGAAGTGAAATACACGTTTAAGAAGATAGTGTGCATTTTCAAAATATTTTCAAAGCAATCAATTCTAAAAGTATGAAAATGAGAATTAATTGCACGAGCCCAGAATACTTCTAAAGCGAAAAATTCTCAAGTATAAACTTTTATGGTTGTTCTGGGCAAGATGAGGTTAAAAAAATGTTTGTAACATTTCATTAGTAATCTTACTAATGAAAGATTCATTACTTCAAAATGAAGCGGCCAAATATTTTGGTAACCTCACCTCACTGTAATCCTGAGAATTAATTGAAAGTTTTCGGAAAACTTCCAAAACTGAGAATTCCCAAATCAAGAAAATGAAATATAAGTTTAAGAATATACGATTTTAGAATACTTTAAATAAACATTCTCAAAACAAGAAAAAAAAACGTGAATTTCGTTCTCGATTTAAGAATATTTTCTAAGCGTCAAATTCTCTATCAAGGTATGAAGTACAAATTTGAGAAGACAGTGTACGTTTCCAGAATATTTTCTTAATAATCAATTGTCAAAGCAAGAAAATGAGAATTAATTACGTGAGATCAGAATATTTCTATAGCGAACAATTCTCAAATCGAAACTTTTGGGTTATTCTGGGGAATGGCCAAATATTTGCTTTGCATCGAGGTGAGGTTACAAAAACATTTGGTTTCGAACCAATGCACTTTGAATTCTTTTAATTGAAAATGTTCGGCTGCAGTGATCAAACTACAAAAATATTGAAAATACTTTAAATGTCTATTCAATTTATTATCACAATACCTAAGCAAATTATTATGATTCGCTACTCATTTTAACCTGAATTTTACTGTATTTGATTCTACATATGATGTTTTCATGAAACTTTTTAATATTCTGGCTAATGACTAGATATTTATTTTACATTGAGTCTGGGGAGATGACCGAATTTTTATATTTAAATATTGCAAACCTTACCTCACTGTAATCCTGAATATAGCAGAAAGTTTCAGTATATAGCATACGGTTTCAGAACGCTTTATATAACACATTCTCAAAACAAGAAAATAAGATATAAACAAGAATTTGGTTCTCGATTTCAGAATATTTTCTGAGCGTCCTACTTTCCTTCACGGAAATGAAATAAAAATTTGAGAAGATAATGCACATTTCCAGAATATTTTAAAAGCAATCATTTCTCAAAGCGAGAAAGTGAGAATTAATTGCTCCAGACCAGAATACTTTTAAAGCGAACAATTTTCAAATCGAAACTTTTGGGTTATTCTGGGGAATGACTAGATATTTGTTTACTATCGATGTGACGTGGTGTGATTTAAATTTATACATTTCAAAGTTTCATTAGTTCAAGGTCAAACGTTTTGCTAACATAACCTCGTTTTATTCTCAAATCAAGAAAGTAAAGTGTCAACTTGATTATTAAGCATTCCAAAATACTTGCAAATCACACAATTCTGAAAACAAGAAGAAAAGTGAATAGAGAATTAATAATCTTGAGAATTAAGTGTCACATAACAGAGTACGGTAAAATCAATTCTAAAAACTAATACAAAAAAATATAAAATTGAGAATTAAACTTACGATTTCAAGATGACCAATTCTCAAAATAAGAAATATGTATATTAATGAAAAATATAAATTGTATATGTAAATCAAATTGTATCAAAATAAAATTTGTGAAATTCATAAATTTTTTGGAAGCACAGTGTGATCATAATTTTCTCAAATAAAATCCAAATTTATCCTCATCGGGATGGGCGATTGTTGTTTTAAATTTTAGACTAACGGATGAGAATATTGTTTAGAAAAAGTCGGTATTATAATCAGGTCGCAACGACTGACGCTTTATTTTTTACATTAGAATATTGTCACCCATTCCTAGATTTACGGACGCCCGCTTTACGGAATTTCGCTATTACGGAATTTAAAAAATATTCCTCAAAATCGATATACGTAACAAAAAAATCGGGATACGGATTTTTGCTTGGCACTCATTCTGGTTATTTTTAGTGACAGGAACTATTTTTTGATTAATGTACGTATACATTCAAACAACGATTTCATATTTGTTTCGGATTTAAGTAAATTAATTTATAACAATTAATTATTTAAAAATGTGTCCTAAAACATCATCAAAACCTGTAAGTGAAATTTATTGCTGGGGAAAGCGTAAATTTATATCCTTGGAATTAAACTAAACAAGACGTATTACGGCGGTTTAGAGAAGACGAAAAACTTGCACAAATTGCTTCAACATTGGGCCTTGCTATGCGCCCACTGTAGGAACGATTCGTGACAATAGAAACCAGATTGAACAATCCCAATCAGCAGGACCTCTAAGTGTTAAAAAATTATCAAACCATAGTAGTTGCAGAATGGAAAGGATGAAAAAACTCTTGGGATTATGGATAGAAAACAATAACCAGCTAAATATTCCAATGAGCGTAATGGTCATCCAAGAACAGGAAAGGTGTATACACAAAAATTTGAATCAACATTAGGTGAAAGTTCAAAAATCGAACCATTCAGTGCAAGTAAGGGATGGTTCGATAAATATAAAAAACGTTACGGTTTCCATAGCATTAAACTGAAGGGTGAGGCGGCGAGTGCCGATATCGAAGCAGCTCAGGGTTATCCTGAAATATTAAAAAAATGATCGATGAAGGTGGGTACGTAGTATGTACCGCAAAAAGTATTTAATACTGATGAAACTGGGCTTTACTGGAAGCGGATGCATGACAGGGCCTTTCTTACCTTTCTAAATTTATTTGTCAGAAATACCCCAAGCTCTTAAAGGATATGATAAAACAAAATTGCCGGTTATATTTAAGTCAAACAAGAAAACTTGGATCTAAACTTTTCGAGGTTTCGTTCAAAAATGAATTTTGCCCATCGGTTAAAAAATAGTACGAGAGAAATAACCTCATTTGTAAAGCATTACTCCTACTAGATAATGCGCCAGGACATCCTGTGAATTTTAATGAGCATTCAGATCACACGAGTTGAGTTTCTTCCAAAGAATACGACATTTCTGATTAAGCCGATGGACAAATGGTTTAATATCGACGTTCAAGGCCTGTTGTTTGCTACGAACATTATGCTAACTTATTGGTGGCACGTATGGCAACGATTTTCAGTCAACCAGAGCATTTTGGAAACATTATAACATTAAGGACGCAACTAATAATATCAACGAATCTTGGAGAGAAATTGAAACGAGCACGATGGGCAATGTTTGGCATACGATTTGGCCAGGAATTCATATTTCGGACCCACTTACAGTTGATAGTCTTCAAGAAATGCCACAAAATATCGTGACACTGTCAACGTTGGATTCTGACATAACTGAGTTATTAAAGGTACAAGGAGATGATTTATCCGTTGAAGAATTGTTACAATTAGAGCAACAACATCCTTACGAGATAGCATAGAAGCGGTATCCATTTCCCAACAGTTAACAACAAAACACTTGTCCGAGGCTTTAAACAAAATTGAAGAAGGGCTACAGATCTTAATGGAAAATGATCTTATGGAAGAATGTAGTGGAAAGGTATCGCGAGAGGTAAACAGTGCATATGTTTTTCCAAGCAAGATCTTCATCCACAACAATAGAGATTGAACGTAACAGCAACGATGAGGGAGAAAATATAAGTTCTTCTGATTTTGAATTTTATTTCCGTACGATTCTATGAAATTTTAAAATCGAGAATTAATTACTTATGATGCTTTACTTGTTTTTTTTTAATAATTAAACGTGATTTTGAAATGTGAATAAATTTTTCTGTTTTATTTCAATTACATATTCATATGTACATATACTTCTTTGTTTTCTTTAATTTTTCATTAAATGAAACGAGTCATTGAATATTACATTGGAGAAAATTATGTTTTATAGAAAATTTTGTTTTGATTTACGTACAAATTTCAGGGAACGGAACTGTTCCGCAAATCGAGGGAAAGGTATATAGAACAATATCATGTAGTTGTAGTACTAGCGAATTACTGCTTAGCACACGAAATTTGATTCTTTCAAATTTTTCATCTATATTTCATTCTCACAACTAACTTTTCGTGTTTTCGAATTTTTATATTTTACTTCGTTGTTTTATTGTAATGATTTTTATTGTGATTGTTCAGTACGATGGTCTATTTTCGAGAATTCGAGAGTACTGGAAATAGACCAATGTACGGAACAATCACAATAAAAACTATTACAATAAAACAACAAAGTAAAAAAAAAATCGCTTCTGCTAATTCGATTTTGGTCATAACTTTCTTGAACCAAATCGAATTGCACCAATATTGGATTTGTGAAGTTAAAAATTTTTTTGGTGGTACAGTTTTGCTAATAAATTTCTCAAATAGAATGAAATTCGAGCAAAATCAGATTTGTGGAATTTTCTTTATTAAATCAAATTTAACCTAATGCTGTCAAATATATTTAAATGAAGTATTTTAGAAATAATAAGTATAAATACAAGAACTATAAATTGTGGTAATGACTCGATATGTTATAGCTATAATTTTTCAAAAGTTGTTTAATATCATGCAATATATTCTTAAGTTTTTATCAATTTCGAATTCATGATTCTGACAAAATAAAATTTACGATATAAGTATTCCATTTCTTTTAGTGTATATCCTGTGAATTTCTCCTAGCATACATAGCTTAGTAAAAATAATTTGTGCGTATCTCAGTCGTCTTCTCGCAAAATTTAGAAAAGGTTACCCTCTATTTATCTTAGAAATGCGGCTCAAACAATTCAACATAGTGCTCATTGGTCTAATTATGAGATTGCTTGGGTTTTTTTTTACTTTCATGATTATCGCAATCAGATTTCTAAAAATAAATCATGTATAAGGTCCAGATTGGTACAGGTTATACTTAAAATACATATATAGATATTAGATTTTGATATAAATCTAAAATTAAATCTGCGACATAAATCTGCAAAAAGGCACCTTTGGAAACATAAATTTCATCTAGTTATTGTTACAATAAGTGGAGAAACGATTTATGCTCGTTATCTCGAGTATAAACACAAATTATTAAATTACCCATGAACACTTTGCTTCGACGATTAGACCCCTAAATGCACTTAAGATATAAACGGAATAATTCGAATGGCTGACAAGCCGGAATATATCTTATTTAACCTACTTATTTCGCAAGCTCGCTTAACAACATAAAAAAGCCCGATAGATCATGGCACCCCTTGTCGTGATTATAAGGTGATTTTGCGTGCTGGTTTGAAAATTTAAAAATGGCTATTATGTGTTTCGGATATTTTGAAACTCTAGAAATTTGAACTTTTCTGCGGTATGATTTTGTGTTCAGATAAATTGTGCATCAAATTAACTATGCTCGCAAATTATTAAAAACATATAAACATTTATTTTGAAATATTTAAACCACACAATTTGATGATAAATATTGCGAAGTGGAGATTCGGTTAGTAACAAATCCAATTCTATAAACATCATGTGTCGTCCGCCATTGCACTACAGGCAACACTCTATCTCTATACTACAGATTCCCGATAACAAGAAGTTTAAAAGAACGCAGCTGACGAAGCAAGAAAAGCATTTAAAACTCGACTTGTGCATCACTCAAAAAACTAGGCGTATTTTTGCTATGCAAAACGCGAAACGACAATAAAGCGGAAAATGTACAATTTAAAAAACAGATGAAAAGGTTAGGTCTACGTTAAAGATGTTAATTTGGCCAAGGAGACCAAAATAGCAGTGAAAGCGTTGCAAGCAGAGGACTGCGCAAAGTCAAACCCCAAAATTAAGCTTATTGTGGCAAACTACGTTAGAAATGTTCCAAAAGTGAAAGTGACTATCGTCCAGTCCAAGAAAACTCATGTTTATGTGAGAGCGCAAGGATGCTATCGATACTCTAAGCAAAATCATTTGGCGAGACCAATTCCCAATTTCGATTATAGACGGGCATAAGAACCAGATTCAAGGGTGAAATATTTATCCACCCTACACGATGGACAATTGTTGTATATCAGATTCTACAGGCTCCGATTCACTAGAAGATGTTGAGTTTGTTGGCTATGATTCACTGGACGATGTTGAGTTTCGAAAATTGAGATCGCCTAAAAGGAGTCAACATGATCCTCTTCAAATGAGTTTACACTTGAGAATTTCGTGGTTTCATTGCAGTTCCTTTGTTTAGACTTAACCATATCTAATCAAATTTTCAGGCAATTTCCGGTGCTATCTTTTCCGTTTTCAACTCTTCACTTTTTTGTTCCGTCGATGTTCTGGCCTTATCTTCACAAATTTGTTCCTTTGATTCATTTGCTTCCTCCTTGTCTGCCGTTTCTCAGAAGTTTTATTTGGTACTGTTATTTTCCCCAAAGCTGACTTACCATAAGCTTACATCGTGATGTCATTATAGCATCTTTGAAAATAAAAAAATTCAGAACTCAAGAAAACAGCTTTATAGTTTGACCGTAGGTGATTTATTTCTAGAAAATAGTCCCACACATAAGGAAGATCGTCGAAACTCAAAATGAGACCATAAACAGTTCAATTATTTTTTTTAGCTTTTCAAGAAGAACGATATTTTTTTTACTGTGAACTAGCAAAATTGCTGTAATTATCTTACCTGATTAGTTAATAAAGACTTCCCAGCTTAAAATGGAACCAAGATTTGTGTATGTCTGTGAAGTTAGCCCGAAAAATATCCTAAAGAAATGCGATGGTAGCACTATAAAACGAATATCACGACATTTTTCAGTGTCTTTCCGACTATTTCTGTGTTTTTATATTAGCGCCCGATAGCTGTATCCGGAGCAGCCAATTTTCTATGTGAAAACTTATAAAGGGTGATTTTTTTGTGGTTAGGATTTTCATGCATTAGTATTTGACAGATCACGCGGGATTTCAGACAAGGTGTCAAAGAGAAAGATGCTCAGTATGCTTTGACATTTCATAATAAATAGACTTACTAACGAGCAACGCTTGCAAATAATTGAATTATATTACAAAAATCAGTGTTCGGTTCGAAAAGTGTTTCGCGATTTACGTCCGATTTATGGTCTACATAATCGACCAAGTGAGCAAACAATTAATGTGATTGTGACCAAGTTTCGCACTCAGTTTACTTTATTGGACATTAAACCAACCACACGAATGCGTACAGTGCGTACAGAAGAGAATATTGCGTCTGTTTCTGAGAGTGTTGCTGAAGACCGTGAAATGTCGATTCGTCGCCGTTCGCAGCAATTGGGTTTGTGTTATTCGACGACATGGAAGATTTTACGCAAAGATCTTGGTGTAAAACCGTATAAAATACAGCTCCTGCAAGAACTGAAGCCGAACGATCTGCCACAACGTCGAATTTTCAGTGAATGGGCCCTAGAAAAGTTGGCAGAAAATCCGCTTTTTTATCGACAAATTTTGTTCAGCGATGAGGCTCATTTCTGGTTGAATGGCTACGTAAATAAGCAAAATTGCCGCATTTGGAGTGAAGAGCAACCAGAAGCCGTTCAAGAACTGCCCATGCATCCCGAAAAATGCACTGTTTGGTGTGGTTTGTACGCTGGTGGAATCATTGGACCGTATTTTTTCAAAGATGCTGTTGGACGCAACGTTATGGTGAATGGCGATCGCTATCGTTCGATGCTAACAAACTTTTTGTTGCCAAAAATGGAAGAACTGAACTTAGTTGACATGTGGTTTCAACAAGATGGCGCTACATGCCACACAGCTCGCGATTCTATGGCCATTTTGAGGGAAAACTTCGGAGAACAATTCATCTCAAGAAATGGCCCGGTAAGTTGGCCACCAAGATCATGCGATTTGACGCCTTTAGACTATTTTTTGTGGGGCTACGTCAAGTCTTAAGTCTACAGAAATAAGCCAGCAACTATTCCAGTTTTGGAAGACAACATTTCCGAAGAAATTCGGGCTATTCCGGCCGAAATGCTCGAAAAAGTTGCCCAAAATTGGACTTTCCGAATGGACCACCTAAGACGCAGCCGCGGTCAACATTTAAATGAAATTATCTTCAAAAAGTAAATGTCATGGACCAATCTAACGTTTCAAATAAAGAACCGATGAGATTTTGCAAATTTTATGCGTTTTTTTTTAAAAAAAAGTTCTCAAGCTCTTAAAAAATCACCCGTTATTTAGCGCGCTATTATTGCATTTAATTAATTTATTTAAATCTAAACTAAGATTTTTCATTCAACTTTTTAATTAAAAATCGATAAAAAAATATCTCGGTTCACTTATTTATCGGGAGCCGCTATCGGGAGCGCTATCCATTTCAATGGGAAATTTGAAAAGGCTTTTAATTTTGTAAACCCCTGAAACCATTAGAAACTAAATCTTACAATTAAAAATTAAAACGCAGCAAAATGAATTTTTGTTTATAACGTCATGCCAAAATAAATGTCAATTAATATATTTCAGGTGATAAATGTTTGTTTTATTGATGAATTTAGTTTTAATTTTTATAGTACAGCGACACCAGTGAATAATAGCTGCAGTTTCAATAGAAAATTGCCATTTGGCTCCGGATAGTGCTCCAATATTAAAACACAGCATATGACTTCTTACAGCTATATTTAAAGTTTTACTTGTAATATCTATTTGCCATTTTACAACAATAAAATTAGTTCTATTTTAGTTCAGTGGATTGTTTTTTTTTCTAATATTAAATATTTGAATTAATTTTTTTAAATTTTATTAATGTTCATTATGTCAATGTAAATTATTTGGGTGACGGTCTCTTTATCGTAAACAATTTATCGTGTTTCAATTTAACGTGAACATTTAACCGTAGAACAGTTTATCGTAGACACAATTTACCGTGGACACAATTTATCGTGGGACAATTTATCGTAGAACAGTTTATCGTGGACAATTTATCGTAGAACAGAAAAATGCGTGTTCTTAACCGATTATGATGGGATTGGGTATATTGGATGGAAATGGGATTATTGAATGATTTTTGGAAGAAGTTCTGGAATATGGCCATGTGGGACGGAACTCGGTAGTTTCTTAACCGACCATAAGAATTAAAAACGCAGCAAAATGAATACTGGTTTAAAACGTCATGTCAAAAAAATGTGAATTCGTATATTTCAAGCCGTTAAATGTTTGTTTTATAGATGAATTTAGTTCTAATTTTTATAGTACAGCAACATCAGTGAATAATAGTTACAGTATTAGTAGAAATTTCCCATTCGGTGCCGGATAGTGCTCGAGTATTAAAACACTGCTATTTTCAATCATAATTGTTCGAGTATTGAAACAACGGCGAATAATCTCAAGCAACGTATGTCTAAATTATTGGTAAAATCTGATACTGGTTCCTAGTCACCCAACGTTTTAATTTTTCGCAACAATGTCATGCAGTGCACTTCGTCATATGATGGAGCAGCCATCTTGATATTGGTATCGAACTGAAGAAATAACGTTCGTTCATTAGTTGTATGTCTGTCAAAAAGTGTTGAAAAATTAATTAGCCATATTTCGAGAACGAACGAAATCGTCCTATATTTATTATTATCAATGACGATTTCCTTCGTCCTCGAAATATAGCGAAATTATTTTTCAACACTTTTTATCGTATCATAATACAGCGATATCGATATCTAATCTTCACATTTTCGATGTGAAGTGCTTGTTAATTGTCTCATTTTTACCTGCGCAATCGGTTAGACAATTTCAACGCGGTCATGCAGTCTTGGTGAAGTTATTTTGTAATTTTGAGATAGATTTCACTGACGTGCTCAATTTTTATCCCAAAACGCTTTGGTTGATTCTTCATCCATCCAGTTATTTTTTGTTTGATTTTTTAAAAATTTTAAATGTTGTAATAATTTTTCACTGATCCTCGACGAACTGAAGAAATACCTGTATTAATATTATCGAAATGTTTGAAGTTAAAAAGCGCAGTGGTTAAAGCTTTGGTGTTTGAATCGGGAGATACCAGGTACGAATCCCGATAGAGGCAGGATGCAAAGGGAATTTTCTTCAACAATTTGCGATCTGTGATGAAATGGAACACATCTATAACCCCCTGTCGAAGTGCAAAACTCATGGGTTAACCCATCTTCCATGCCAGTATAGCATCGATATAGCTGGCATCGAGCTATATACTGTGCAGATGGTCATAAAATCGGACCTATAGCCGTACGTTCTCAAATTGGACGGCAACGGCGTAAAACTAAGGACGGAAAAAGCAGACCGCGAAAGAGTTCAGACCGCCTCGGCCCCAGACCAGATTGCGGGGATAATAAAAATAAAAAAAATAATAATTATAAATAAACAATAGTACTTTCACGTCATCTTGTAGTATTTTGCTCAAAACGATAATTATCATGATGTTGTTTGTAGAAAGCATAACTAGTTTGATCAAGTTGACCTAAACTTTGGGTATATATATATTGGCAGACGAAATATCAAAATTACGTCCATTAAACCCGAATATGGAAATACGGTGTTTAATAGGCGTAACGATAATCACAATATTCAAAGAGTTGGTGGATGCTTTCCATGCGATTGAAGTTAAGTAGAGAGAGTAGTAGTAGGTTCCATTTCGTTTATTTCAGTTTAAAATATTCATATTCATTTTTCACTTATTCTTCAGTATATAGTATTCTATTCAATAAACTAATAAACTTTTTATTCGTTATTAAGTTTTCGTACTTTATTGAAAATGAGAATGTTTGACGTCAATCGCATTGCATTGAGCAAATTCTTTGTTTTTTGTAAAATTATAAATTTCTATAAAATATGAGCGCACAGATTTAGATTTTTACTTTGTGGTGCTGGCTGGGTAACTCTAAACTAATACGGCAGTCGAGAGAACGCGATGCAGGAAGAATTTTGCTTATGGCCTTTGACACTACATGTCAGGACGAGCTATGGGCGCCACAAATCCACACAAAAGCGTATGTTCTTCAGGCTAGGGATGACGGAAGTGAGCGTTTAACTTATAGCAAAGAGCTTACTATGTACATGTATATCACTAATCTGTAATGCACACACATGTCAACCCAATAAGTGGATTGAGCAGTCAGCCAACTATCAGCTCCCAGAAAAAAGCCTTTTAAGACTTAAGATCTCCAGAAACTTTTTTCCTCTTTTCGGAAACTTGTTATAAAAATCATTAAATAATCTCATTTCCACGGAACGGCCAAGTTCCATTCCAGAAAACCATATTCCAGAACTTCTTCCAAAAATCATTCAATAATCCCATTTCCATCTAACATACCCAATCCCATCATAATCGGTTTAAAAACTACCGAGTTCCGTCCCACATGGCCATACTCCAGAACTTCTTCCAAAAATCATTCAGTAATCCCATTTCCATCCAACATACCCAATCCCATCATAATCGGTTTAAAAACGACCGAGTTCCGTCCCACATGGCCATATTCCAGAACTTCTCCCAAAAACCATTCAATAATCTCATTTCCATCCAACATACCCAATCCCATCATAATCGGTTTAAAAACGACCGAGTTCCGTCCCACATGGCTATATTCCAGAACTTCTCCCAAAAATCATTCAATAATCCCATTTCCATCCAAAATACCCAATCCCATCATAATCGGTTAAGAAACTACCGAGTTCCGTCCCACATGGCCATATTCCAGAACTTCTCCCAAAAATCATATAATAATCCCATTTCCATTCAATATACCCAATCCCATCATAATTGGTTAAGAAACTACCGAGTTCCGTCCCACATGGCCATATTCCAGAACTTCTTCCAAAAATCACTCAATAATCCCATTTCCATCCAACATACACAATCCCATCAAAATCGGTTAAGAAACTACCGAGTTCCGTCCCACATGGCCATATTCCAGAACTTCTTCCAAAAATCATTCAATAATCCCATTTCCATCCAACATACCCAATCCAATCATAATCGGTTAAGAAACTACCGAGTTCCGTCCCACATGGCCATATTCCAGAACTTCTCCCAAAAACATTCAATAATCCCATTTCCATTCAATATACACAATCCCATCATAATCGGTTTAGAAACTACCGAGTTCCGTCCCACATGGCCATATTCCAGAACTTCTTCCAAAAATCACTCAATAATCCCATTTCCATCCAACATACCCAATCCCATCAAAATCGGTTAAGAAACTACCGAGTTCCGTCCCACATGGCCATATTCCAGAGCTTCTTCCAAAAATCATTCAATAATCCCATTTCCATCCAAAATACCCAATCCCATCATAATCGGTTAAGAAACTACCGAGTTCCGTCCCACATGGCCATATTCCAGAACTTCTCCCAAAAATCATTCAATAATCCCATTTCCATCCAACATACCCAATCCCATCATAATCGGTTAAGAAACTACCGAGTTCCGTCCCACATGGCCATATTCCAGAACTTCTTCCAAAAATCATTCAATAATCCCATTTCCATCCAACATACCCAATCCCATCAGAATCGGTTAAGAAACTACCGAGTTCCGTCCCACATGGCCATATTCCAGAAGTTCTTCCAACAACCATTAAAGAATCCCACTAATTTTGATATACCACGCATAAAACTGTTCAACGATAAATTATCCACGATAATCTGTTCTACGATAAATTGTCCCACGATAAACTGTTCTACGATAAACTGTCCACGATATATTGTCCACGATAAACTGTTCTACGATAAATTGTTCACGATAAACTGTTCTACGATAAATTGTCCACGATAAATTGTTCTACGATAAATTGTTCCACGATAAATTGATTCCACGATAAATTGTTTCCACGATAACTTGTTCTACGATAAATTGTTCGACGATAAATTGCTCACGATAAATTGTTCACGATAAACTGACAGTAAATCAAATTATTTTACTGTAATTTTTTTCGAGGTGATATAAAAAATTGCCGCGAAATTTTATATGGTACGTATAATTTTAATTGAAAATTTCGCGATACTTATTTAATATTACAAAACTATATAATAATTTACTATACATTATAGCTTTTCTCGTGACCTATTTGCTATATATGCAAAGATATTAATTATATATACTTGACTATTATAGGATAATACTAAAATATTCTGAAAATATATTATTGTCTTGCCATATTTAACTATAATGGTTTTCAGAGATAATTTTTCGCGCTAACTTCCTGGAGGTAGCCTGCGATGTAACTCGTTAATTCCTTAGCCGATTATGATGCGATTAGGTGTGCTGGATGAAAATTAGGAGATTAGGTGTGCTGGATTCTTAAATTCTTTTTGGAATTACCTGAGATAAATATCGGTAATTTCTTATCCTATTATGTTGGAATTGATTATTTTGGATGGAAATTGGATTTTCAAATTATGTTTAGAAAAAGTGCTGGAATATGGCAACCTGGGACAGGACCCTGTTATTTCTTAACCCATTATGCTGAAATTGGATATGTTGGATAGAAATTTGATTCTTAAATAATTTTCAGAAGAAGTTTTCGCCTATGGCCACCTGGAACAAAACACTTTATTTTAAACTGGGACGGAACTCGGTAATAAAGAGGCTTCTTTCCTTAAGCAAGCGGCTCGTGACGTCAACATGTTTTTGGTAAGGCTGGGTGCCTTAGCATCTTTCACAAGTACGTAACCCACACATGTAGTTAGTGGTTTGCATGGCAGGCCAACTACTTATTCTGACAAAAAATCATGTTATGAAACCTACACAAAGTGTTTGTATAAATTTATAGCATTCTTATTAATGACAACCTCGAAAACTGTTCACGGGAACCTAGAATATGGTGTCTCTTAAAACCTTGAGATCTCCAGAAATTTCAAACCAAGCGGAAATTTACCCTTTTGAGGCACTTGCAATACAAAACAGATCCTCATCCTCCGGTGAGTATACAGCAGTTTATCAGTTTATTTCATATATATTCAACGTACCGTTTCCTTTTTTCATCAGTTAAGTTATAATTAAAAATAAACCCAATACATTATAATATAAGAATGGCCGAGTTCGAGGTGGCCGATTCAAAAACTTCTTCAAATATCTAATCCCATCATAATTGGGTGCAAATTGGCCAAGTTCAGCCTCAGATGGTTATATTCCAAAACTTTTTCCTAAAATTACTTAAGAATCACAGTTCCATCCACAATGCTCAATTTCATTCTAATTGAATGACCGAGTTCTGTCCCAGGTGGCCATATTTCAGAACTTCTTCCAACAATCATACAAGAATCACATTTTCATCCAAACATACCCAATCCCATCAATATCGGATACAAATTAGCCGAATACCAACCTAAGTGGCCATATATTCCATAACTTTTTCCAAAAATGATTCAAGATCACATTTCCATCCAACATACCCAATCTCATCACGATGGTTAAGAAATGGCCGAACTATTATTATTCAAAATACATATTGAAAAAGTTTGTATGTGTTTAAGATATACTTTAAATCCAAGACACTAATTGTTCCACGATAAACTATTCTATGATAAATTGTTCACGACAAACTGACAGTTAATGTTTGAAAATATCTGCGACAAATTTGGGTCTCATTTTCAGAAAAAAAACGTGACTATCTAAATGACTTATCCCATCTATCCTTTTACACTTTGCCATATCACCTATTTGTTTTAAGTGAGATGGAACATCTTTCCTCGAATAACCCTAGTGGGTGCAATATGCAGATACAAACACGCTCTGAGAGTTTACAATAAATACTAATCAAGTACTAATATTTACATTCCGAAGTAACCTAATCAATTAAGCAGACCAAAACAGGCTCATGAGCATAATGGGACTAAACCATTCGTATATTTACTAACAGCATAGAGCCTAACTTTTAATATACAACATAGAAATCCGTTAAGCGTTAAGTCAATTTGCAATTTAACTATAGAGTGGGGGATCAAAAGTCGCAAATCATAAATTATTTAAAAGAATTTAATACGAGTATCTAGATTAAATTTAACAAATCAATTTCAGGGTTCAACCGTACACAGACAGTTAAATTTAACCTCAACGATCTCCCACTGATCACAGATGAGTTTCGGCATACCACAAATAAATTTCAAATTCCCATCTATAATAAAAACATATAAATTTTGTCGCGTGCTTTTTTAAACTTAATCATGATCAATTTTGTTATATACGCGCAGTGGCGGAAATCATCATAATAAATTAATGATACGAGAGTAAAAAAAAATTATAAAACAAAATAATGATGATGGTAGATGTCTTAAATGGTAATTCTTCTATCATGTTCCAAGTCATGAAAACTTCAAAAAAAAAATTTATTTTTGTTTTCGTTACGGTTGAAATAACTTCAAATAAATTTTAATAGTTTGTGAGAATAAATTTTTTCTGTACCAAAAATTCATTAATAAATAATTAAAAATTAATCAACTTTCTCTCAGAAGATGTACCGCCAAAAAAGTATTTTGTTTTGTTTTATCCACCCAATCTCATAAAAATAGCACTCCTCCTCCTAAACTTTAGACTTAATTATGTCTTCGTCTAATCTTTATGTTTTGTTTAATTATATTATTGATCATTAATTATGTGTAAAAAAAATTATTGTATATTTGGTTTGATTCTCACACCGTCGGGCTTATGATCGATTTGCTAATACTACTGACAGTTTTTTTTTTGTAATACCGCGCGCGCTTTACGATTCTGGTATATCATAAAAAAAATATAATGTAGCATTAACGACAACATACAACATAATAATAATAGTTTTTATGATTATTTTAATAAATAAAAAAAAATGGGTTGGAACCAAACCGAATTTATATAAGAAAATTAAATTGATGCAACATATCCAGCAAACTATGTGTAAGACAAAATCACATCAATCTTAATCAGCTGGATGTATATCGTGTAAGATGAATAAGAAAACTTAACATTTTATGATTAGACATGATGGCCCTTTTTGGGGTATCTCACTATATATACATATATACATTGTATATAAACGAGCCCTTTTCACTTAATAAAGCGGTTATTAACCGCTGATTTCTTTCTAATATAAAACGCGCGCGCGCACCACTGTAATCGAATATTTTATATATACGGGACAAAATTGTATTAAATTTAAATCATGATCAAAATTACGATCAATGATGATCGTAAAATTTTAATTATTTATAATTTTTTAATAAATATGATGGTGTTTTGATTAAATCGAGTAAATATAAATAATTTTTGGTGGTCCAAGAAACACATTAACCGCGCATCTTACACGCACCAGCGATTGTGACCCGTATATATATATATATATATATATATATATATATATTAACATCTATCCTATTACCGTCTGTATGTGTTATTTACATATCAACAAGAAAGGGTTTAATTAATAATGCACGCAATCTTACATGTACGTATATATGGTACAAAACAACGCAGGCACATCATATCTTGATATTCGGCGACTTAACAACGTAATGATTCTTTAATTGGTATATACGGTTTTCGAAAATAAATCTTTAAATCGTTTTCTAATCATGTAACCAAAATCATTTAGTAATAATGACCCAATTTAAAATTACTCACCGAATGGGTTTTTTTAATATTAAAGAATTGAATTTGGATTTTAAGTGGCGTGTGAAAATTAAAATTTTATTTTAATTCAATATTCAAAATTTTATGTTTTAAATATTTTGAGACACACGCATGCCATGTATATTTCTATAAATCGCATCTCGCTTTTGCGTACCTTCCAAAATAAAATCCGATGTGTCCGGAAAATTTAGGAAAACTGTACATATGATTTATAGAAGATGCATGCACATATAGATGTCCTAAACACCCTCAACGTATGTGAAGTTATCGTACGATTTTATTCGATGAAATAAAAAAAATTACATCATCAACACAAATCAAAAAAGAACGCCATTTGCTCTTGTGTGAAGTTAGTTCAGGCTAGAATTTAATAAAAATCACGTTAAACACAAAAATTATATTCATTACTTTTAAGTTTTGCGAATTTTGGCCATGCAACCGTTTTCGTTCTATACAACATGTATTTGTACGAACTAAATTACATTAGACACGAAATAGGTACTTGGCACGTTAAAAGTATACAGTTACGTGCCTTACTCTTAAAAAAGTTAGAAAAACATAGTTACATATGTGGATACTTTGTGGAATTGTCCTCTGGGCAAGTTCTATCCATACAATTTAAATTTGGCACGATAAGAGTTTAAATTTGTCGGATTAAGGCTATGTGGATCTGAGATCGTTACATGTCTGCCTTACTTTTAGAAAAGCTAAAAAAAATCGGTCAGTGCCGCAGAGTTGGCTCCCCGCTGGTTAACCCAAAAAGATCCACCCGGGTTTTTTTTTTGGTAATTTTTTGGTTTTTGTTAAACATTTTTTTGTCTAATAAACAAATTTAATAACATATTTTTAACTTATGATTAAGAAATATATTTGTAATATAAAGGCCACTTAGCATGCAGCATGAAAATTGTACAATCGATTTATAGTTCTTCAGCTGGTTGTTAGTAGTTTCTCGCAAAAAATTTAGGAAATTGTGTAATAGAAATTTAGCACTCCAAATCAAATTTTGCTATCCTTAACACCATCAAGAGGCATCTCACTATATAGAAGCATACTAGCAGCTTCGCATGCTGCTTTAAAGGAGTTTCTAGGAATAATTCAGAAAATTGTATACGTTCGATTTATTGTAGTACTCCATGGAAAATTTATAACTCCTAAACTCTCCATTCTAACTTCCCTAAAACTAAAAAGATCCACAAGATAGATGCGATGGCAACACAAATTATTGCTATTATGACATTTTCTACTCCCACCGCAAAAATCTCCACAAATCAAGACATTTTTGACTATCAGCTCCGAAAAATGCGACATTTTTATTCTATAAGCTCAAAAAATATTTACTGTCATGACAGCTTAAACTATCACGACACAAATATTTTTCGGGACTGAGAGTAAAAATGTTACATTTTCGGGATAATATCAAATCAGAAAAATTTTCGGGGTCAAGACAAATAAATGACATTAACTATTTACCCATGGCCGATTATATTTTTAAGAAATTTTACGTGATTTATTATATGATCGAACGATCAGCTTTAATCTTGTGATTCAAAGTAGTTTTAGTGAATTTTTCAGAATTTGTCTATGGGCAAAAGTTGAGATAAAATCCATTGAATTCAGCAAATATTGGTTAGGCTGACTAGCGGCTTATAAAATGAGTTAAGGGGAGCATCGAGCATATTATTTTCTTTTGTAAGACTACTCCTGAAAGTTTTGCTGCTCTTTAGATAGATTTTATTAACACAGAAGGATCTAATGATAATCATAAGAATCTAATTGTGTACGAAGAAAATGATTAATTCAGCAAAACAATTTTTGAGAAGAGCCAATTTTTCAAGATTTTTCTAAAATATTCACTGAGTGTAATATTTTAGAAAGAAATACGAGTACAACAAATTCTCTGAATAATTTTTACAACAATTTGTACAAAAATTAATAAAAAATATGTGACGTACGTACCACTTTGGTTACTTAAAACGCGTTTTAAAAGAAATTAGACCTCAGTCAAAAATTTGGGGGAAGAAACTCCATCCAGAAAGAGAAAAACATAATTATTTTAATTTCACTAATATTAAGGAATTTAACAAAAAATCCGAAGATAAGCAAAACGATTTTGCCACAAAACTGCAAATAAAACATTTTGTGAATAAAAAAAAATAGGACAAAACAGCCATATTGCAACAGCACCAGGAAACACCCGTTTGCTGTGTATAATGGCAATTTATTAGAAAACCTCATTTTTTATAAAATACTTGCGCTTTTGATGTAACTATTCAATGTATTGTCAAAATAATATTAACATATAATATTTTATTTCAAGAAGCGGAATATCCGGGCAATGCAAATCTTGACGAAAATTTAAGTTAGGACGCAATATTTTTTATTAAAAAAAATCTATATTACGATTTTGGTTTAGAAAGTAACTGCCAATGTAATGTTACTCATAAATAACAGATTTCTTGTTAAAAAGAATCACTCTTGCATAGCGGAATTTTTCTGTGAAATGCAGGAAGTTCAATGTTTTAAAAAGACCTTACGTTTCCATAGATATTGTAAAACTGAAAAATTTTGGGCATTCAAAATCTAGAAAAAAATTTTGCAGCGATTCTTCAAAAAAGATGTTGCGGTTTATATTTACTTTCGCCAATTACCTAATTAGATCAATACGCAATATTTAATACTATGTATCTTAACAGCCAAACACAAAGCCTTGCAGCATATCCCACAAAAAATAAAAATGGAACACAAGGTTAAAGTTAATTCCATAATCAGTTATAAAGCAAATCACTACACTGCTTTTTGTAAAAAAAACGAACGAATTTGGTAAAATTAAAGGTTTTTCTCATATGGTTTTTTTAGGAGTCCTATTTCCATCCAACATACCAAATGGCATCATATCGGTTAAACATTTGCCGAGTTCCGTCCTAGGTGGCCATATTCAGGAACTTCTTCCAAAAATCACTTCAGAATCTCACTTAGATCCAACATGCTCAAACTCATCAGAATCGGTTCAGAATTGATCGAGTTCTGTCCCAGGTGGCCATATTCCAGAACTTCTTCCCAAAATCGTTTAAGAATCCTATTTCCATCCAACATACCTAATCCCATTATAATTGGTAAAGAATTGTTCGAGTTCCCTCCCAGAAGGCCATATTGCAGAACTTGATCCCATAATCATTTAAGAATCCTATTTCCATCCAGCATACCCAATCCCATCATAATCGGTAAAAAATTGATCGAGTTCCGCTTCTGACCCAAGCGGCTAAATTCCAGAAATTGTTCTAAAAATCATTTTAGAATTCCATTTCTATCCATCATATCTATTCTCTACAAAATCGGTTAAGAATTCATTCCGAACATAATTTAAGAATCCCGTTTCCATCCAACGTACCCAATCCTATCGCATTCGGTTAACAATTGATCCAGCTTCATCCCAGGTGACCGTATTCCTTAAATTCTTCTAAAAATCATTTTAGAATCTCATTTTCATCCAACATAATCGGTTAAGAAATGATCGAGTTCCGTTCCAGATAGCCATGGCCATATTCCAGAACTTTTTAGGAATCCCACTTCCAATCAACATACCCAATCCCATCGTAATCGGTCAGAAATTCTTTGAGTTACGTCCCAGGTGGCTATATTCAAGGACTTCTTCCCAAAATCATTTAAGAATCCCATTTCCATCCAACATACCCGATCCCAACATAATCGGCTAAGAAATGCCTGAGTTCCGTCCCAGAATAAATTCGATCGAATAGATTAAAATTAAAAACATTCGGATTTGACAATAGCATTTAACGGACTCCCCAATTAGTCCTTTATATCGAGGTTTATCTGAGTAACATATTACGTTAAAATGTCACGTACTCAACGCAAGAATTTAACGCAACATTTTACATAATATAGTGCAGCGTGTAACATGAACCCAAAACTATGTAGTCCCCTAAATGTTTTACAAAACATAAAACTGATTACTGGGAAGAATTTGATGACTTTAAAGAAAATGTGGCTAAAATTAGAAATTCCGCAAAATGTATAACTCCCCATTTCTTTTAATATACTATCTGTAAATAAGACGCAGCTAGCCTCCTCATTGAAATAAACATTATTCGAAACAATAAGTGAATCTTGAACGAAACTATCATACAATAAACATCACCTTCAGAACCAAAACTAACTAAAATGTTAAAAATACTCGGAACAACTGTGCTAGTTTAAAAAAGTGACAACTGTACACCCATGAAGTAAGCGTAATTCAAGTATGCTGAATTCAATGGTGCTAATCCCATTTTAAAGTTAGTTAGTTCGAAATGTTTTGGCTCTGAGTCAAAAATTTGTCAAAATATACATGAACCATTAAAATTTTCATTTTACTTTTTTCAGCGAAGTTGTTCCTATTATTCCGGCCAAATAATTGCACTTATTGCAATAGTGCCAAAAATAGTGCCCAATAGTCTGTGAACCATTGAGATTTTTGTCTTGCTTTCTTCAGCAAAGTTATTGCGCAAGCAAAGACAAACAACTTTGCCGAACATATCAAGACCGAAAACCACATCCACCATATATGATTGTTTTACTTAGGCCAAGGTTAGGTTAGGTTAGGTTAGGCTGGAGTAGCTGCTTCCGCACACTTATCGGGGTGAAGTTTCTGCCAAAATAACAAAATATACACTGTGACCTATATGTACTTAGAATTAAAAAAACACTCAAATATTGAACTTTCACTTTCATAATAATATCTGAAATTTTTTAATAAACACAAATATTTTTACACTATAAGTTGCAAACATTTAAGTGTTGTGAAAAGTTTTGAGTGAATTTTAAAAAATGAAATTTTTTACAACAAAACACACTTCGAATCGCACAGAGATGATCGAAGTGGTTCTGAACTAGTAATTGATGTAAGAAACAAATCTTATTTATCCACAATAGAACACGTTTCGTGTCCCGCAAATATTGTTGAAAAGTATGTTTTTCTGATGTCTGACGGCAAAAAAAGGCGAAACAATAGCAAAAATTAAATTGAAAAATTGAGCAAAAAAATTGAACTTAATGGGATTATTTTTTTTTGCCACCGAAAATGATATTAAAGTTGTCTTTTACTCTATACGTAATCAAAAGATACAAATTTGAACGATAATCGAACGAAGAAAATGTCTGAATTGAAACTACGGATAGTATAAATTGATTTGATCATGTCTGACACGATATGTGTAAGAACTGAAAGGAACATAATAAATAATTTCAAGTAATTTTAGCCCGAGATAAATAATTTCAAATGTTTAAGAATTTTCATATTACACTCAATGATATTTTGTCTCGAATAACAAAAACCTCAGAGATTTCCGAGCATGTGAATAAATAAGATTGGTTTCTTCCAATTAAGCACTAGTTCAGAACCACTTCGATCATCTATGCGATTCGAAGTGTGTTTTGTTGTTAAAAAGTTCATTTTATGAAATTCACTCAAAACTTTTCACAAAACTTAAATGTTTGCTACTTATAGTGTAAAAATATTTGTGTTAAATTTCAGATATTATTGTGAAAGTTCAATATTTGAGTGTTTTTTCAATTCTAAGTACTTAAAGCACACAGTGTTTATTTTGTTATTTTGACAGAAACTTCATTCCGATTCGGAGCTACGTACGTATCGCAAATTATCTGGCACTCCACAGTCCGCAAGATCTGAAAGGCTGGCCATACTTACATGCCCAAATAATTATGCCACAGAATATATCAGAAACGATAGTTAGAAACCTTTTTTTTTTACAATACTCCAAAAAAAAGTTTCCACGTTCTCCAATAGATGGCTTTAAGTTCGAAAAAAAATCATTTTGTAAGTTTTTAGTAGTGTAAAAATAAATTCTCTCTCCTCGACTTCTGTCAAATTGTATACGATCATTTGTCAAACAATGAGACAGAATATACTATATTCTTTGGCACGGGTACCAAATATTTTTGATCCAATATGCAGAGATCGAGTAAAAAATATTGTCTCCACGGATTACGTGATCAGAATCTACCTCACCAGCAGTCAATCGTGGTTCAATTCAGCCTCCGAGGCAACCCAATTTCTTTGAAAAGAATGATTTTATGGGCTTGATAGCAAAATATTTAATAATATATAGTGATATAAATAGTGTATATCGTGACAGTGGGCATTTTAAAATAGTTTATTTTATTGATATTATTAAACAATTCTATTTTAATTATGCTTCCTCTTTTGGTAATAAATTGTACTCAAATGCTCGAATTTAAAGCAAATGTTTTCTTGATCTAAAGATCTATAATATTGCCCTATGCAACTATCTAAGTTTTCGAGGATAGAAATTTGAGATGTCTTCACAAAGGTGTAATCTAAATCCATGTGCTTTCATTCGGGGACTTCCTGTTTACAATGACCCCGATTATTAAGCTTTAATATATGTAGTTAAATTTAATTTGATAGGCAAGAATTATAAATCAAATTTTTAGCGTTCGACCAGCAATCGTTTATGGAATCTAATATATATTTGTACACACGCATACAGACCAATTACACACTTATTTTCACACAAAAATTAAACCAAACCAAATATTATGCAATGTAATGGCCTAATTGAATTTCATCAATCAATTGATACAACATTTTCAATCAATCATATATAAATCGATCATCATCACCCTACATACCGTACATACTCGTAATGTGTACATATACTGAATAATAAAATTATGTGTGTCGAACATCAAACAAATATTTTTCTATATCGTATACTAGTATTTCAAAACCAATTCAACCCGCATCAAACACAAAAATTAATTTATTTGTCACACATAAATTTTAAATTTTTTTTTTGTGGAAAAATTGTGAAAATTAATTTTAAACAAATTTCTGATATACCATAACTCTATGTACATGATAAATTAGTTAAAATAAATAATAAAAATACAAAATTTAATTTGTTACAATTAAAATAAAATATAAATAAAATAACAACAATTTAATAAAAAAATTAAATTATCGAGAGACAGATAAAAAGTTGAAAGAGTTTATTTTGCTTTATATACGTCGTCTTATATAGAAAGTGTGGGTGGTGGTGCTGGTTTTACTTTTTATAAGTCAATCTGTAATTATATCTCGTAAATATGTCGTGTTTATATTAAAACATGTATAAATAAATATAGATTGGCCCCGTACTCGTATAGCTATACATAAGATCGCGCTCGCGCAGTCACCCAGAGGTCTAATATAAATTATTGTGTAAAGCATTTTGTTGTTGTTGTTGTTGTTGTCATAAAAAAAAATTTCCCCGTTTAGTATCGCGTTTAATTCATTAAATTCATTCATAATTTTATTTTATTGAAACAAATTAACAAAAAGCAATGTAATTTTAATTAAGAAAATTTGTATATATGGCGAGCTTGGTTATACGTATATGCATGTGTATACAGACAATTTAATTCATAAAACTATACATAAATAATTTATCCTTTTCTGTGGTATATGGGGCTTCTTTATGAATGCGGCGGTGTGTGTAATTATTATAAGATAATAAAATTTAATTTATTCAAAATTTTATTTTTAGAATCATTTTATTCTAAATTAAGAATGCATATATCTTATACTTGGGTACATTATCTGTTATATAAATAATTTATTAGGTTTGGTATCTTCACATTCGCTGTATATTTATTAAGTTGTTTACAGCAGCTGGAAGTTGAAGCAGTAGCCGGGATATGTGGATTAGATATTCATATATAACTATCACTTAATTTAAATATAATATTATTCAACCGTGTAAGTTATTGAGTATTGATTATAAATTTTATGCGGATATAATTATAATCATAGTTGTATCATAGAAAAATAAATTTACCATAGATTTCTCATTTTGATAAATCGACAGATAAAAATAAATTGAGTAAAAAAGTTCTAACAATTCCAATGTCATGATTGTATTTGTGACTTGACATTGCGCGCAATGTAAAAGTCACAAATACAATCATGACATTGGAATTATCAGAACTTTTTTACTCAACTCATTTTGGTTTCTAAATTTATAAAAATGAGAAATCTATGGTAAACTGATTTTTTCTATGGTTGTATACTTAACAAAGAATTATAATTTTCTTTTCCTTTTCGTTCAAAACAGAGACGTTATTTTCTGACAAACTCTGTGGCAATAAATCATAGTGGCATTTGCAAAATTGCAATTCTAAAATGCGGCTGCTCTGACATGAATTTCCAATTATGGAAAATTTGGGACCTTAAGTTGACCGAAAGAGAATTACAAACTGCGTATTTTATTCTAAAGTTTTATAACTATAGGCCAAACTTGAAAAAGAATCAATCTTAAATTTTGAGAAGAACATAAAATTTGATTTCATTATTACTTATTGCATCAATTGAATTGATTTTTTTTTTACCACATATGCCCCTATTCCACATGCTTGTGCTATTTGTTATTTTAAATTAATGAGTGACCAGGACCAGTGTGAATTTTTAAACTTTTATCAAAAGTGTATCTTTTACAAATTAGCTAACAAAAAACAAACATATAGATACACAATTTAACCAAAAGTGTAGAATTATGTAAAAAAAAAATTATGGCAGGTTTGAATTTGTTATTTATCCGAACTAAAACGTCCCTTAAGCTAGCAGAACCCATACAGCAGAACATTACAAGATAGTATGGATAATTATAGACTAATTAAATGCCCCCTTAAAAAATTTTGGGCTCCACCCCTTCCAACTAAAAAGTGGGTCCTGCTATATTTAGAAAAAGTTAGCAGAATCCATTTCAAAAAATGATTTAAAAACAATTGAAAAATTAAAAATTAATTTTAGGCTAATAGGGTATTTACTATTTAATTTTTTTTTATTCTGCTCGATCTAGAAAATGCAAAAGGCTTTATCAGAACGCAAAACAAGATATATTGATAAACAAATAATTTTAAGCTCACTATGGGCTAATCAAATGCATCATTAAAAGTTTTTGGGCCCCACCCGTTTTTGACCAGACTTCATTTAATCTAAAGCCAGCAGAACCCAAATCGAAAATTGGACCAAAACTTTTCGATTTGAGTTAGATTAAATATTAGATTAAATGACCTGAAGCCTGGTCGATAACGAGTGGAGCCCAAAATTGTTCAATGAGGTATTTGATTAGCCTATAGTGAGCCTAAAATTATTTGGTTTTCAATAGATCTTGATTTGCGTTCTAATTTCGGTTTTGGTCCGATTTTCGATTTGGGTTCTGCTGGCTTTGGATTAAATGACCTGAAGTCTGGTCGATAACGGTTGAAGCCCAAAATTTTTCAATAGGGCATTTGAATAGCCCATAGTGAGCCCAAAATTATTTGTTTATCAATATATCTTGTTTTGCGTTCTAATTTCGATTTTGGTCCGATTTTCGATTTGGGTTCTGCTAGCTTTGAAATGATAAAACCTTTTGCATTTTATAGATTGAGCAGAATAAAAAATTTAAATAGGGCATTTAATTAGCCTAAAATTAACCTTTAATTTTTCAATTGTTTTTAAATCAGTTTTTGATATGGGTTCTGCTAACTTTTTGGCAGAAGGACTAAGGCTAGCAGAACCCGCGTTTTAGTTGGAAGGGGTGGAGGCTAACATTTTTTAATGGGGCATTTAATTAGCCTATAATTAGCCTTTAATTATCCATACTATCTTGTAATGTTCTGCTGTATGGGTTCTGCCAGCTTAAGGGACGTGAACTAAATTTGCAACAAAAATTCGTATAACGATAGGAGCACAAATATTAATATTTTCAATGTTACGTTTTCATTTGTAGCAGATTCTAAGCTTTATATATTTACCTGGGATCGTAGCACAAAACTTCACATTTTTTTTTGTTACATTTTCGCCTGTTCACAGATTCCACAGGTATATCCAAACACTTCAACCAATGCCTGGAGTTAGTGTTGTTCACCAGAAATCTCTAAAATATACCCTCATTATTATATCAGTTTCCGGCCACCAGGCAATTGCTTGCATCAGTCATTAATTAGTAGTATTGATAATTTTACGATAGGTCGTGTGAAAGTTTCAGAAGCTGTTTTCACTGTGACTACTCTTACTATATTGTCTGCTCCTGGATGTAATGCTGAAACCCAACCCAGTTTCCATTTACTTGGTGGTAAATTGTTTTTATGAATCAAAATGACATCATCGGTTTTGATATCTGTTGCGTCCGTCTGCCATTTAGTTCTCTTCTGCAACGTGGTTAAATAGGTCAATTGCCACCTTTTCCAAAATTCTTGCCGAAGTCTTTGGATGTATTGCCACCTCGATAGATGGTTCAGGTGTATGGATTCCCAATCAAAAAATGAGCCGGTGTTAATGGATCCAGCTCGTCGTCCGAATTAACACAGAGCGGTCGGGAGTTCAAAATTGATTCGATCTGTACCAGAAGCGTTGCCATTTCCTCGTGCTTCTGACAATACTCGTTTCAAATGGTATTTTGTTGACTTGAATCCTGCCTCATAAATTCCCCTGAAATGTGAACCTGATGGTGGATTAAACTTCCAACAGATTTGGTTCTGTCAAAGAAAATTTGAAATATCAATGTCTTTTACAATTTTAAATAGTTCATTTAATTCGGCTTTAGCGCCAATGAAATTTAACCCGTTATCGCTAATGATTTCGCGACATAGGCCTCGGCGGGATATAAAGCGTCAAAATGCCCCAATAAATGTAGCAGTGGATAAATCTCCAACCAACTCCAGGTGTATGGCCTTGGTACTAAGACATACGAATACAGCAATGCATGACTAGTCCGGTTTCAATCCTCTTCGTCTCGATGGTCGCACGTATATTAGTCCAGCGTAATCCACACCAGTCGACATAAATGGTCTGGCAAGTGTTACCCGGTTAGTGATGGTTTGGATGATTTTCGAAGTGTATCGGAAAAACCTTATGCACTTTTTGATGACTCGTCGAATTACAACCTTACAATTTATTATCCAATAATTTTGTTTCAACGTGGTAAACAAAAGTGTGTGGTTCGCACATAGTAATGGTTCGTGGGTGGTGCGCACCAGCAAATCTGTGACTATATCTTCGGTTGGTAATATTATGGGGTGTCTCACATCAAACGAGACCACTGTTCTTTCTATCCGGTCTCCAACTCTAAAAATACCATTTTTATCTAGGAAGGGGTTAAGGTTAATCAATTTATGGGTTTTTGGTAGTGGTAAATTATTACTTATAGGATATTTATTTCTGTATATGAAAATATTTTCCTTGAACATATTTGATTAAAATTATAATTTAGAATCACTTAAGTAGTGTTGCTTTCGCTAATCCGCTTACCTTAGCTAAGAAATGTGAAAGCAACAACTTTTGGTTTTAATTTTTTAATGCGTTTTAATTTTTCTGTGTTGGTTCATTTTCTTAATATTTATTTTAGTTTTTTTTATTTTATAAACTAGAATAAATCAAATTCGGTATTTTGCTATCAAATAACATATGCTAAATTGTTCTACAAGATAAATTTTTCGAGAAAAATAGAAAAAATAACGCCTTGCGGTAAACACCATAACCTTAAATGATTTTATTTCCCCTAATCCTAAAAATATTTTTCTTAACATTCTAAAACAATCGGCTTGAATACAATGCAATTGTTGTTGTAATCTTTTGAAAGCAACACAGCTTTAATTCTACACAATTGAGAAATTTCTTTAATCGTTCATGAGGTTTCAACTTACAGTTTCTAATAAATCGGTTACAATATGCCAACACTCGTATGATTTTATTAAAATTAGAATTGTTAGCTACAATCGAATAAATCACTGATGAAAATGAACTAAAATTACACATATAGTAGGTTGAAATTTGATTGGGCACTCGGATGCGGGTAATTTAAGCCATTCCGGTCCTGTCCACCTCAGCTTATGAATCAATAATTTGGATGGTAGTATGCCTCTGGAAGCACAATCAGCTGGTTGTTATGTGACGCCAATATTTCCTGGGGTAATTTGTTGTAATTTGACCAACACGGTTGCCTACAAAAACTTCGAGTGATCGTGGTAAAGTTTCTAGCCATTGTAACACAATTGTTGAATCGGTCCACATATAAATACTGGTTTATCGATCTGATATAGCGCTTCCTTCACGCTATCTATTAATTTTGCCAGTAGCAGTGCCGCGCAGATTTCTAGCTTTGGTATGGTAATTTGTTTTTGTGCTGGTGCGACCTTCGCTTTGGCTGATACACTACTTAGTCACCTCCATATTGCCATCTTCATTGGAGCAAATTTATGTGATTAGATGTAAAATAGAGCCATCGTAGTATGGTTGTAGACTCAATTAATGGTAGTTGGTTTCAAAAATTGCTCCATCCAGTTTATCTTGTGGCAGCGGATCATTCCACTCTAAGCCCTTTGCCCATGTCCTTTGGAATATTATTATAACGTAGATCGTTATAGTGGAAAGCCAACCTTGAGGTTCAAAAAGCTTAGAAGCTTCGGATAGTAGTCCTCGTTTGGTGTATACTGGGACATCTTTTAGTTAAATCTTGTTTGTGAAAAGATCTGCTTTCGTGTTCCAAAAAATACCTGAAACTCTTGAATGACGTGATTCTCGGTCATTATCAATAGGGTTTTTACCTTAGGTTGAAATTTCGTTGTCAGGTAAACAATTTGATAGCCATTTTCGTAAATTGAATTCAGCCGCTTTCATTATTTGTGTTATTTCTGTTTTACGGATGATGAGTTGGTCTAATATGTCTGCTCCTGTCATCGGAAACTTTTCCTGGTTGTCCTTAGCAATCTGATATCTTTGAAATCTGCTACAAAAGAAAATTTAACAGTGAAAATTTAAATTTGTGGCTCTGATATGAAAATAAGCGTATATAATTAGATTCGCGATATCGTGGGCTACTTTTCGGGCTAACTTTATGGCTAAAACTTAAATTTTTATCGTAGAGTCATTTGCAGAATAAAAAAAAGCAGCTTGCAATATTAAAAAGGTACTTGTTAACTTGTTTACGCTTTTTGAAACATTTTTCGCTAAAACTTCAATAAATCGACAAGGATTCGTCGTACAAAAATTTCCAGCAAATCATTTTCAATGTTTCTAATTTTTCTATAAAATGGCTAAGTTAGTGTTCATTCTTTCCTTCGTTGGTTTGTTATGACAATTTTTTCGACCAATCATATTGCTCAAAAATCACGATTTTTTTCTTCTGGATTTTTAGATTTTAAATCTTCACTTAAGGTCTCAAACAGCAGCATATTTTTTTGCTTTTACAAAATTTTTATTTTACACAAGTCATAAAAAAATATAAAATAAAACGGATCCCAGTACCGAAAAAATACAAAACTTCCATCAATTTTAAGCAAAATTCTTTTTTTGATTTTCATTTTTTCACCAAGATGCAGAAGAAGGTTATAAGCAATTTTATAAAGTTAGAGCTATATAATTCGTAAATTTTCAAAATTGGGCCATTAATTTAGTATTTGAAGATGGCTAAGAGTACATTTCAAATTTTAAAAAAATATTGTTGTAGTTATTCTCAAATGATCGCAAGAGAAGACTTTTCAAATCAGGAGGAATCACATTTCATTATGCGAGCTTGTGTTTGTTAGCCACGCATCCTAAATTCAACGTGCAGTAAACATGTTAATAAATACAAATTGGCCATACCATAAACCTCACCGTTATTAATTATATAATCAAAATAAATATCGACGAAT
Source organism: Nephrotoma appendiculata (assembly GCA_947310385.1). Classification (NCBI taxonomy): domain Eukaryota; kingdom Metazoa; phylum Arthropoda; class Insecta; order Diptera; family Tipulidae; genus Nephrotoma; species Nephrotoma appendiculata. Next base: position 282,346,525 of record OX371223.1, read on the forward strand.
TCTTAGCTTGTTCGGTTTCATGCGATTTATATAAATGGCGTTGCACAATACATTTTTCTAATTTTTTTTTAAATTTATTAGTCTAAATAGCTTTGTATTACTGCTTTAAGCACACAATGTTATCTCAATTGACCTTGTTGAATTTAATTCGATTGTGTGCCTATTGAATATGATTAATTTCGATCAATTGACGAAAAATAGATACAAAACTGAGTTGTAGATAAATTGCTCCGATTTCAATTACAATCAGTTCCAATCGTTATGAAAGAATTGGGAGAATTGATGTTCCAGTCACATTATAAAAGTTAATCACTCCCTGTGCATTACAGAAGAAAAATTTATCAAACATTCCAACAAAAAACGTTTAAAAACTAAATTGATAGCTATAGTCAAAATAAAAAACTTCGATTCAATGGTGCAAGCAACTCAAGAAATGGGCGGGAATCAAATGCAAACTTATTCACAACCAAATGAAAAATGAACTAATAACTATACAAGTTTATTACACGGGATGAAACACATGTATATAAAAAAATTAACGGTGGTCTCAAAAAAGTATAGACGCTTCACCATCGACCATATAAAACTTAAATGAAAAATCCATCGACAAGAAATACCCAATTATCGAAATAGAATAGATACTAAACAATTTAGGAAGGCCTGTCTATATCAATCATTAAATTTGAAGTCCTTCTTTCATCAGATACTGAATGAAAAAGTAGTGAATGAAAATTCACAAGCCAAACCACCTTTTCCGTCTAACAATAGGGTCATTTTGAGGATTGCAGAACGCCGTTTAGACTAACAAATGGTCCAGGGACATTCCAACGAATCTTGAACAACCCATTACTTGGTCTGGTGGGTAAAATTTTCTACATATATCTTGAAAACGTTAAAATATATTTAAATAACTAAAACAATATTTTTAAAATATTTTTAGAATTCAATCTTAACATTCAACCCGACAAGTGCGAATTTCTAATGAGGAAAACCGAATGGTTAGATCACATAAGAACTCATAACGGTGTTAGAACTAACATGGAAAAATTACAAAAGATCTGGTTGACCGCTCCTAAGAAACCAAAAAAAAATTATAATTAGGTAGGTTCTAAAAATTAAAATCCTAAGAAAGATGACAAAGTGCCCAGACCAAATACCTACTTATGGGGACTTTATATAAATCGTTTTAGCAACAGATCATTTCTTGTTGAGAAATCCTTCGCACACTCCACAATGATTGAAATATTTAACACCAACAAACACAAATTAACAAGCATATAGTAGAATTGTCGGTTGCGCTCTATATAATAACCCGAGCACTACGCAACAAGATTGACCCCGAACAAAGTAATATTCAACCAAAACAATCTTTCAAACCAAATCGATATCCAAACACAATCGAGTTAAATATTTAAGTGATGAATAATTATTAAAAATTATGTATTTCGAAAGGTGGAATAGCAAAATGAATAAGATAGCGATAGATGATAGAGACGATAAATTAGAATTTGCATAACTTTATAAAGAAAAATGTAAACAATTAAGTAATAACTTGCAAGAAATAAAACCAATAAAAAATCATCGACAAAACCGGTGGGATTCCCAGCATGTAGTCCAGACGCAATAGACTTGTGAAGACTATAGTAAAAATCACAAATGATCTACACAAACATATAAGCGAAATATTACAAATGGCCACAGGCGGAATGGAAGTTAAAATCACAATTATCAGTACTGGCCCAATAAATACAATGCCAGAAAAAGTCCAAGATGCAATAATCAGAACAAAAGTCTGATATAAAGGAATATCCCCAACGCCTCAAAGAAGTCAAGCTATCAACAACCTCTATCCCTTCACCCCGTAGGATATTACTAGAAAATATATCTGTGGTTTTTTTGAGAAACTAGTTAACTGCAAAAACTTCGTTTTTAGTAAATCGCATGTAAAACAAAAACGACTCTATTTTTTAAATATTATAATTTTTTGATTAAATTATCAAATTTACAAGATGGTATCGGTGGTAATCAGTTAACCTGTACATAATAAAATATAAAAATAGTGTTTTTATGTTGTAAATGCGAAATATATCAGATATCTTGTTTTGTTGCTTCTGGATTCAAATTCATATAAACTTGATATCTGCATATGGTTAGTTTTATTAACAAACGAAAGGCACTTTGTAAATTTTTAAGTAAAGATAACTAGTTTTTAAATAACAAAAATTTTTGTAAAAATTAAAGTTTCTATAAAAACAAGAACATTGAAAGACAGTCTCTATTTTCATGGTTAATTTTAAAAATTCCTGATGATTTTAATGGAATGATAAACTTTATTATTCTGTAAATTCAATTTATTAAAATTATTTGGTTTGTATGATATCACATTTTTGGCAATTATTTCATATTTGTTATTGTTACATATAACATCACAGTTCATTAATAACATAAAATAAAATTCAAAATATAAAATAAAATTAAACATAAAATAAAATAAAAATAAATTGGAAATGATATTTTATTCAGAATCTGCGTCTTCTGAAAAGTAGCATCTTTCTTTCATATTTCGTTTGGTTTTTTGTTCGCGATAAAAATTGTAAAATACTAGAGGGATGAATTCCAATAAGTCAATTAAATCGGGTTTCTTTTCATCAGAAATTGGTAAGGAAGCCAAGTTCAACTGCTGAATATTAAAGCTCGTATTGTCAGGCTTTTTAGTAACCATTGTTTTGAACTGTGCGTCGTTTTAGCTTGTTTTGTATGAAATGGAATCGGAATTCCTTTTTGTGTATCTGAAAATGCACCGTAAGTATTTAAAATAACGATCAACGACAATATTTTGTAAATAATTTTACCTCAATATTCGAATATTGTTCCAAACTATTTTCTCCTTTTCTTCATTTTTGAATGGTTTTTTAAAATGCGCCTTCTGCAATTTACCAAAATCCAAAAGATTCATTTCATATATTTTAAATTTATTTTTTTTCCCACCAGCCATGGGGATGAGATATCGGAACATTAGTTGTTTTCTTCTTTCTTTCGATGACAATGTGGTCACTATCACATTCAAGATGAGTATGACCAGGCTCTAGAAATTTGTGTTCCATTAAATCAAATTTTGGATCCATGGTCATTAAATATTGAAACATTGTAGCAACTATACTATTGCGATTTTGTCCAGCGCAAGTGTCACTAAAGATTACTATATGTGATTTTAAACTTTTTCAATTCCTAAGATATTTGAGAATACAAGAAGCGATTTGATTTGCACCTCTTCCACTGACGGTTTCATCCCACATGAAGCAGTGTGTGGTATTATCGCTGCAATTTTTTATTGTAAGGTTGAATGTCCATAATTTTCGCTTATAAAATGCAGTAGAACATTTTAAGTACGGCGTTAGTTAACACTGCTGCAAATCAATACAAAGTACAGTTTTTAGTAGATCGGCCTTATCAAGTCGTTTAGTTTCAGATGCTGTTTCAGCATATTCATGATGTGTGTTCCTTTGACAGAACAAATAATCTTTTATATCCTGAGACTGCTCCATTTTAATTTTCATGCCAAATCGATCACATTTCGAGCACCTGTCCAACTGGGGTTTCTTAAATTTCAAATTTGGCGATTTAAAAATTTCTCTGTATTTTGTGTATGATACTTTACAATTTTGGTATTTCTCTTTGTAAAGATCATACATCATTCTCAAATTTAGTCACTCAGCCAAATATAACTTCGTTGTATGCGCCCTAGCATAATGTGACTCATACGCCAGGAAGGATTTGATATGGCATTCAACATCGGATTTTTTCTGGTTACTAAATTTTTAACTGATTCGAATTTACCTCTTAAATCAGTAAGATCTAACTCGGTTGTATTTTTCTTTATTATTGTCGATATAAATCCATTTGATTCATCGTAAATATTCATATAGCAACTTTAACAAATTTCGATATTTTTCTGCGTGTTATCTATAACAAAATAATTACAAGAAAAATTTCTCTGTCTCTCGGGGATTTTAAATTTGTGATTCGATTTTTTTTTGTCAGTTATTATTCTCTTTGACGCGTATAATAGGCGTTTGGCGTATGTTCCCAAATTCCAATATTCGTTGAAACATTTTTCTATCAATTCCGTACTAACTTTTGATTGGCATTGCTTTCTACATTTCTGTCACTCTTCGCCACGTATGATAAACCGGAATTTCTTTTAAGTTTAGTTGATTTACATTTGTTTGAGTGATTTCGATTTATTCTATTCATCGCAGATCCTGAGTATGATTGCACTATAAATAAAAACAAATAATACGCATCATTATAAATACTATGCAAATAATAAGACCACTAACTTCTACGTAACTAAATTTGTTATCTCAACTAAAATGGCTGCATAAAAAACTTATGAAAATTTAACACACCATTTATAGAGTCAACATTTCATTCTCTCGTTCAATTAATTCATCATCAGATGCAGGCACGAACATATTATATTCTGATTCAGATGTCAAATGGTCAGTATAATTGCCTTCGTCAGACCCAGATATATGAGTATCAGACGCGTTTGATTGACTATGAATTTCAGAATTTGAATGATCAATTTCATTCTCGCATTCTAATAATTCTTTGCCAGAGTCAGCCACGACCAAGTTACTCTCAGTTTCAGATTCCAAATATTCATTATCAGATTCATCTTCAAACCCATCAGATCCAGATATGTATGTGTGTATCATCGGAATTTGTTTGATTAACAGTTTCATAATTTGACTGTTGAATTTTATTCTCGTATTCATATAATTTATCATTTGATTCAGCTGCAATTACGTAATATTGAGTTTCAGAATTTACATCTTTAGTATGATTGCTGGATTCGTTCTCGAATTCAATATGCTCGAATATGAGCGTATCAGCGGCGTTTAATTGATTACAAATTTCAGCATTTGGATGAACTTCTCGTGCAACTACACGTGTTTCATACTCACTCATTTGCGTTTCATCTAAATCCTTGAGCAATGTTTTTTTTGGTTGTTCTACAAAAAAATATAAAATAAAATTAAACAAAAAATTCACAATAAAATTCCCATGTAATTTACTTGCCTGTTTCACTTGGTTCAATTTTGCAAATTGCTTTGAATAATAATTGAGGAGAATCAATTTAAATCGTTTCATTTGAATCAATCATAATCAGCATATGTGTTAATTTTATTTGCTGACAATAATATTTGTAAAATTTTGTAGAAAACTTGACTACATTCTAAAGGAATTTGACAACTGCAGTTCAATTCAAATGATAGATTCATCATTTAGGCGCAATTTTTATTTTATAGTAAAATGATAATTGAACTGGTTTACCTTTAATAAAATGGAAGAGCTACAAAAAACACATTTTTTGTTTAATGAAAACCATTTAAATTATTATAACAAGTTATATGAAAAAAATACGCATTTTGAAGTAATGTAATAACAACTACACTTATAATTTTATTTAACAAAAATATATTATTTTTTGCAATAGTTATTCACTATTAATAATTTTTTTCTTGGAAATTGAGAAAAATTTGGAAAATTTCGAAAAATTTTCTGAAAATATTCACAATTTTAAGATTATTATCATTCATAACACCAAATCGTAAAATATTCAGTTAACTACAATAGTTTCTCAAAAAAACCACAGATATGGTTAAATTGCTATCATAGAATCTCTGAAATAAAAACTTCTGAATTTCTTTGGTAATTCTAAGCCATTTTTATAATTGTGGCTACGAAATAACAAGTGGCACTAGTTAATAATAATTTTATAAATAAGTAAATCAAAATTTAGTGGGATGTTAAATTTGTCTAAATGTATGTTATGTGCTTGTTGTACCGTCAACTTATCTTGCCATTTATTAAGCAGTTAAATGGGGCTAACAAATTTTTTAGAATTATTGCAAGGGAGTAATAATAATAATAATATATGAGTACTTTACTTGCAGGCCGCATAAAACACTTTCGTAAAAAGATGGACCATAATGTCAAACACGCTCGATTAACTCTGCAATTACACACAAATTTGCATAAATTCAAAATTCTCAAAATTCCAGATGGTTTATATTTTTTAGGCACCCATAATAAGATTAAAAAAACTTAAAAAATTCTTTCATTTTCAAATAAAACAATAAATTTAAATGTACGAAATAAATAAGAAATCTTCCTTTTGGAAAAAACAAAATAACACATAAAACACACTCGTAACGATCATCAAACTAATATAAATTATTTTCAATTGTTTCTTCTTCTTGGTGCCATTGCATTCATTCCGCGAGAACCCCGCTGTATAATGTGTCTCTTTAAATATTTACGAGCACAAGAAAAAAAAAATCCACCAAAATGAAATAAATTCTTAAATCTTACTTTATTCATCTTTATATGTACGTATGTAACATAAAACATATGTGACAACAATCAACCAATTAATTGTGCTATAATTAATTAATTTTGTGCGTTCAGTTTAGTATTTTGATATAAAAATAGAAACTTATAATGTTAACTCTGTAGATACTCGTAATGTACAATTCATTGATCGTGATCTATTAAATTAACTATTTTTTCATCTCCTCCTATATCGTCGTGGTTATTAATTAAGAATATTAATTTTACTAAGACAAAAAAAAATATTATATTATTATTAATTATAGTAAAGATGAATTTATTAATGGGCGCAAAATTTTATGACAAAAAACACGATCGTGACGATAGTCTAGTAATACGTCGATAGATAATTTCTTAATTTACTTTGTGTATCATTTTTTTTTATATGTGCGCGATCATCTTTAAAGTTTTGTTAAACACTTGTGCGTTATGTCTTGGATATTTATGTGTTATATAAAGTGTGAAGTGTTTTTTATGTATTTCATAATAAATCATTATTAAATTAATGCCTTCGTCATTTTTAGTGTACCCGAGTTTTTATGAAAATTAAATTGTGTTTGTTTGATGGTGTCATATTTAAATGGGATCGTTATAGGTGGGCTTTGTTTATGTATTTCACTTTATAAAGGATTGATTTATTGGTTGTTGAGACTACTTATTATGACCAAGTATTGTGTGTATGTTTGTTTCTATATAGTATACACAGTGTGTCAAATTAAATGGGCCAAATGACATAGATAATCTTCAATGTTATAAATAATATCGAATTGTAATTAATGATGATCGTTTTTGTAATATTTGTAGTATGGTTAAAAGGTTTAATAATTTTTAATTTGTATTTAAAACTTCACGAGATAATCAGAACCTCGGTCTGGAATTGGGCCAACTCGAAAAATTTACTGATAATTTTGAAACCTCGCACATTTCCAGTAACAAAATTGATCGCAAAATGACTCAGAAACAGGGGCTCTTATACACCTCCGTGAAGCTAGCCCGAAATTTTAATTTTTTACTTATGGCAATACAACTTCTGTTATGACACAAAATATAAGCAAATTATAACTATAAAGCAAATTTGTGTCACACGCAAATTATAACTATTAATTAATTGTGTATTAAATAAATATCGAACTAATCGTGGCTTCTAAATTTTGATAAAAATAATAAAAACCAATTTATTACTGCTGAGATATCAAATTAAAAAAATTATTAGGTTAAGTTTTCAAAAAAAATTTCAGTGGAATTATGGGAACTAAATTCAGCTTGAGAAAAACTTTATCGGATATTAATTGGAGTATATTCTATTATATCTCGCCTTATAAAGGATTCACGAGCACTTGACCTATGTATATCACTGGAATTCCAAAAGTTTGACTAGCAACCGACAGAATTTCGAAAAAATTCTATCTGGAGTTATCTGGATATAGTCGTTTGAATATCGTCTTACAAACGATTAACAACCACTTCACTTTTACAATAGGATTCGTTAAAATTTTGGCTACAAAACTAGAATATTTCCAGAAAAATCCTAACAGGATATAGTCGTTTGAATTTCTTCTCACAGGCAATTCACGAGCACTAGGCATATGCCATCGCATTTGTTGAAGTTTTGACTACAAATTGAGAAATTTGTAGAAAAATTCTATCTGAAATTATCTAGATATAGTCGTTTGAATCTCTTCTTACAGGTGATTCATGAGCACTTGGATTATATCGCCGGATTCGTGCTCGTAAATAGCTAACGAGTCGAGATTCAAACGAGTATATTTATACTGAGAAAAATTTTGGTTTGTAAAATTAAAAAACGAAGTTTTTAATTTCTCAAAGTTATAATTTTTTTTGAATTTCAAAATTATTTTTTTGAAATTAAATGAAATTTTTGCAAACTAATAAAATGCTTTTTTAATTTAAAAACATATTTTGTAAAATGATTTATAAAATACTTTTTTAAATTTAAAAAGTTTATTTATTCAAACATAATAATTTATTTCAAAAAAAGTGTTTGAGCAATTTTTTTGATAATAATGACAACTTATATTTATTGTTTTGCCAGAAATCCCGTTGCATTATTTTTCAATTCGTCTATATTTTATTTTCTATTTTAAAGTTTTTTCAGCTATTTATATAATTCGCTAAATCGATAATTTCTTGTGTTATACTAAATGTATTTGTGCAGCTTGGTCGTTGCAACTAAATGAAAACTGGTTGAGTAGAACAACTTTTTATCAGTACGAAACGAAACCAAACTGCCAAAAAAGAATTTGAGGAGGTTTTCAATTTCTCATTATATTTTTTTAAGGGTTGTGCTTGTGTGTATTTTTACACAATGGTCCTGGGGGTTAAAAATTGGGGAGGGGGAGGTAATTTTCTACTTTTCGTGGTAGATATATTATGTTCTTTTGAGTAGATGGCATTTGGTTTTGCTGACTTATCAATGTTTCCGACTGTTCAAGTCATGAAGTCACTGATTTGAACAGTTTGCAAACATTGATTACTTTGATTTAAAAATATTGTGACATTTGTTAAAAAATAATTATTTAAAAATTAAAATAAATCTTTTAAAACTAACCAATAGTTTTATTATTCTTAAAAAACAATCTCTTAAAATTTAAGAAAACTATTTGACAAAAGTAAGGAAAGTATTTTTGAAAATAAAAATAATTTTTTATTTTAATAAACAAATTTGGTGAAAAAATTTATTTTAAAAATAAAACGATTATCCTTTTGATTATAAAAACGAGACTTTTCGCCTAAAAAATATATGTATATTTTTTTGATTTTATATGTATATTTTTTTATTTTTACTGGTTTTTTTTCTCAGTGTAGATAACTCCAGATACAATTTTTCTACAAATTTCTCAGTTTGTAGTCAAAACTTCAACAAACCGGAGATATATTCCAAGTACTCGTTAATCGTCTCTGAGACGACATTCAAACGTCTTTATCCCGGTTATTCCTGATAATTTTTTTTTTAATCTCTCAGTTTGTAGGCAAAACTTCAAACGATATAGTCTTAAACAACAAATTAAAATTTCGGGCTGAATGCTCTAAATGTCATAACAGATTACCATGACACATTTTACTGTCGCGTTAGTGGTATTTTTTCGGGCTGGGATATAAAATTTTCTCGATAGTTATAGTTAAGTATTGCTAACGGTTTTTTTGAACTGAATATCGGGCTAGCTTCATTTAAATGAAGAGTTTAGACCTAACTAGTATACAAAGCAATAGTAATATATCTTAAAAATACTTAAAACTAATTTAAAAGTTTCGGGCTGAATGTTATAAATGTCATGACGTTGTATCATGACACTATTTACTGTCGCGATAGTGACATTTTTTCAGACTGGGATAGTAAACTCTCACGTTAGTGATAGTTTAGGGTTGCCATCGTGTTTTTTCGGGCTGATTATCGGGCTAGCTTCATATACATTCTCAGGCGGCCATATTCCACTTGGGAATCCCATTTCCATCAAACATACCTAAATCCATTATAGTCGGGTATGATATTACCGAGTTCCGTCCCAGATGGCCATATTACAGAATTCCTTAAACAAATTATTTGAGAATCTCATTTCCATCAAACCATGTCGCATACGATAAATTGTCCACATAATAAACTGTGTACAATTGTAACACGATAAATTGTTTACGATAAAGAGACCGTGACCCAATTTTAAATGCTGAGCAAAACTCATGAAGTTAAAATTTAAAATGGATTCCAATCATCATACTTCTAATTTTTTTTTTTTTTTTATTGGGACGGATTTTATTTTATTCTCTTCCGAGTTTTGCAAGATACTGCATTTTTTATATGCAATTATTTTTGGAATTGTTTTAAGCTGTATATTTAAACGTTTGCTTCTATTTGGAACTTATATCAATTTTAAAGATATTCCGGGTACAGCGTCTGTTAGATCAGTAATATTTTGGGAACTGGAATTCGGATGATCTTCATTTAATGATGATGACATTTCAGTATTGGAAAAAGGTGAAATTGATTTTACGAAAAAATTGAGATATACCTCCGTAAAGTAAGTGATGTGCCGGGTACGGTAACTGGTATTACTGGAATATTGAAGGAACTGTAAATTAAAAGATTTATATGTTGGTTCATGATCTTGCATCTTTGCTGTAAGATATAAATTTAATTTAAATATAAAAAAAATTGTATTCACCTGGAGAAAGATGAGAATTATCCACAATGGTTAAAAGTACATAACTTGGTATAGCATCAGGATCAAATGGTATGATACCAGTTGCCTTAAATCCGACACGAAATTTCCTATACTGTCGTTGATTTACTCCAATCCTTCGGAAAAATAGATCCTAATACGACTCTGCTAATTTTTCTACCCGGATTAGTGCATAAATATTTATTGCATTCCTTGTAATAATTGGTTTTTAAAGATTTAAAAATGCATCGATCAAGAGCTTGCAGGAATTGCGTTGTATGACTTGGAAGACAAATAAGAATAATGTTATTCAATAATACAGGTACTATGCTACAGTGTCTGGAGGCTTTCTGGGTACAAATTTATTTTTAAGCCGTTGATAAAAAATTTTGGAAGTTACATATGCTGATTTTTGAGACATGACTACTAAGGCACTCAGTGGCATTCCACTTTCAAACTCAGGCTTCTTTTGTTTTCCGTTAAAAATACAGATAGCGGGAATATAAACTATTTCAGCATATAGCGGCAATATAATTACCGCTATATTTTTTTAATCCTTTTCAGCCAAAACCTATCCTGATCTTGAAGATCATTTTCATCAACAAACGTGCCCTGGCTTATCAAGCAACTCACGCGTTATGTAAAAATCTTTTAAATACATCAAAATAATTCTTTACATCATTTTTATTCATCCCTGCAGCTCGATTAATTCTGATAGAGATTTCGGGGTTCATCTTAAAAATGATTGGAGCCAAGGTAATTTGGCAATTCCCGTTTCTTTATTTAATTTGTGTTTAATTTGGAGTTGTTCAAATTATATGCGATGTATCTGACGGTGTCTCTTGCAGGACGAAATCTGTGCTTCTGTAATTTCTTTATGTGAAAAACAATTTTAGCCTCGCCTTTCCTTAGCTACGGCTGGAATTTTATAATATTTTGCACATTCTCTAAATGATTGTTGGTCGACCTTCGCGAACATCTGATATTGCTGCGATTAATTTTTTTCGCTCCAGTTTGCTCTGGCTTATAACTTTCTTTTTTAGATGAAACAATAAATCAATATCAAATTTCCCTACCTAAAAAACTGTTACATTATATTTTATTTGTAATTTTGTATTTTTTTTTTGCTTTAATTTTAAATATGAACACAACTTTTATTCCTTTACTTATTTTAAATCCTCTAACGGTTTAGACAGTAATAAATTTACTTTAACGCGACTTTTTAGATGCACCAAAATTTTCACTTTTCTGTTTTCAACCATAAAAAATATTGTAAATTAAAAATAGACCAACCTTTCTACTCAAAATCCTAGACCTAAACTGACCGAAAAAACACAAACCGTAGAGTTGCGTCTGCCTGAATTTGCTTTCTCGTCACAAATGAAAATTGTTTTGATTTTTTTTAAATTTATTGTTACAAATTGGATTAAATTAATTCAGTTTGGTCAAAAATGTTGTTTTTGTCAAAAATAGTTGTTGTTGTCAAAATAAACATAAAAAATACCGAAAGAAGGAAAATGGGTTCATCATGAAATAACCAAAGAAAACAAAATCCGAAAAATTGAAATCTGCATGAATTTGCTTTCTCGGTACAAAAGAATAAAATTTTGCACACGGGTGAGGAAAAGTGAGTTAGGACCCACGGTTATAGATTATCGTACAAATCCTTAAAGCAGAAAACCATGGGTTGATTCAGGCCAGAAATCAACATCAAATGGGAAAATGAATGTTTATCCCAAGAAAGTGTTACTGTATATCTGTTGGGGATCGAAAGGCAGGAATCAAGGCAGAACTCATTTTCTCCTTAGGCTGGGAAATTTTAAAGCATGCGGTGTGTTCTTCAGATTTGGTTCGCTCATAGGTAGTAATGGCGAATATTTCGATAATTAATCTTTGTAATAATTTTCCATAAAGTTGAAAGTGGCCAAAAATGCACAGTTGTTACTTGCACACAACTTATACATATATACTACGTTCGTCGGAAATCTCTGTGAGGTGGCCAATCATATAGTGAACCTCTAAATTCCATTTATTTTAGTATTGCAAAAATTGGTCAAGTTCGAGGTAAATAACAAATGAGTCCACATCATCGGATGAAAATGGGGATAATTTTTACTTCTTTGAACTTTTCGAATTTCGTATAATAATCTTTCTTTTGTAATTGTCATTGCCGAAGTCGCTAACATGTGCATTTTTGTTATTTCCACAAAATTTGTACTTCACCATGTTTTTTTTATTTTTTAATTTTGCGGACACTTTACAGTCATCAAATTTTTAGTAGAGTGCACGATTTTGCAATTTTTTTTTAATGTTTTGGTATATGTTTTACTAATTACCATCAAGTGGTTTAAATAAAGTGAATAGGGGTTTTTTTTTTTTTTTATGTTTTAATCTATGCAATCTGTTCTGGGGCCGAAGCACTCCCAACTCTTTCGCAGTTCACTTTTACCGTCCTACTTTACGCATTGCTTGCCAAATCGAGGACGTACGGCTATAGGTCATATTTACGTAAAACCATCTGCACATTGCATTGCTCCATGCCAGCCTATAGTACTGACATGGAAGATGGGTCGGCCCACGAGTTGTGCACTCCGACAGGGGGTCATAGTTGTGTTCATTACCATCATCGATCGTAATCAAATGATGAAAAATCCCTTTTGCATCCTGCCCCTATCGGGATTCGAACCCGGTACCTCCCGATCCAAACGCCAAAGCTTTAACAAAAAGCCCCAGCAGGTGCTGGTTATTTTTAGATTCTAGATTCGTATTAAATCGTATTAATTTTCAGGGTCGAAATGATTTTTCAATAAGGACGCTCGATTTTAAAATATGAATAAAACTAATTTTTAGATTAAGTATGGAATATAACGTTGTTAAAATGTACATGCTTTGCTTGGAGGAACGTATTCTGGAGGTCCAATTTTCGATTACTTCATTGCATAAATCTCGCTGAATTTGCGAGATGGCGTTGGTTATATTGGCTCCTGATTTTGATTCTGTGATAATTTTTGGAGATCTTAACTTACCGAAAATAAAATGTCTTACTGTTGATGATGAACTTCTGCTATTCAATCGTGATCTAACTTCAGATCTGGTGATGGACTCAATCTGTTCACTAGGGCTCCAGTAGAAGTACACGGCACAATCACTGCTTGTAATGATCTCGGCGGTGCTTCAATTATTTTTCACATACCACTGCATATCCAATTAATATTTGAAAATTGTGTTAATGTTAACGTAAATTTTAATTCTAGTGAGTCTTTCAACTTTATAAAGGGAATTATAATGCTTTAAATGAGTTTCTGGACAATATTAATTAGGACGCTTATATTGATCACTTTTATAAAGTAATGAACTTGGCAATTGAACAATTTATTCCGCGTTCACCTGTAGTTTCGTCGATAGTTTCGTTCGAATAATCGCCTCACAGGATTAAAAAATCGGAAATCTAAAGCTCATAAAAAATATAAATTTAACCCATCCGTCGTAAATTATGAAATATTTAGCGCTCTCAGATCTCAATTTAAAATTTTAAATCGTTTCTTGTATAATTTATATATTGTCGAGATCGAATCGAATATTAGAAACAACCCTAAATGTTTCTGGAGTTATGTTGATTCGAAACGGAATTGTAGAGGTATACCCACGCTAATGTCTTTCAATTCTTTGACTGCTAGTGATCCACAAAGTATCACTGTCATATTTGCAGCATTTTTTGAAAATTTGTATGTCCCGTCTTCTAGAGGGAATGACGTTTTTAGTAATAATCCAAAGATTCTATTTCATTTTACTACCGATGACGTTCTTCACGCTCTGTTGAATGTAAATGTGAATTTAACTTGTGGCTCGGACAAAATTCACCCGCTTGTGTAGAAAAAGTGTGCTTCGGTCTTGGCTCAGCCACTGACGGACATCTTTAATTTGAGCTTGAAGAGTGGAGTTTTTCCATCAATTTGGAAATCCAGTTTCATTAGTATTTCTATTTTATCGGCTATTCCTAAATTATTTGAATCGATGGTCAAGGACCGCATATTTATCTTAACTATAAATTCCATCTCAGTAAACCAGCATGGGTTTTCCCCGAACGGTCAACTGTGACAAATATTGCTTTGTTTACACATTATTGACGTTAGCCATTAGAAGGTGGTGATGGTGTTGAGGTAGTGTTTACTGATTTTAGTAAAGCTTTCGATAAAATTGATCATGTTTTATTGGTAAAGAAACTGGGACAGCTCAACAAGTGTGATGGCCTTCCTTTAAAGTGGATTTTTTCATATTTAACGAACAGAACTCAAAAAGTTGTTTTAAATAATATTTTATCTAGAGACATAAATGTTTTGTCTGGCGTCCCACAAGGTAGCCACATTGGACCTCTATTATTTATTGCATTCATAGATGATGTGAAGCGGTGCTTCAAAGATTGTAAGTTTCTGATTTACGCTGATGATGTAAAAATCTTTTGTAAGAAATTATCGCGATCTACTAAATCTACAACAGGAATTAAACGTTTTCTGCGACTGGTGTAGCTTAAATAAGCTTTGCCTGAACGTTTCTAAATGTAAAGTTGAACTTTTCTAGAAGACGTTATGGACGTTATGAACCTGATAATAGTTTATTCTTAAATGGCGTTATGATAGAGCGAGTTCATTCTTTTCTAGATTTAAAGGTTTTGTTTTCACGAGATTTATCGTTTAAGGACCATATTGACAGATGTATTTATAAGGCTAATTCAATGTTAGGATTTTTATCCGTTTCTCCAAAGATTTTCATGATCTATATACTCTAAAAGTCCTCTTCGCTTCATTTGCGTACTATAACAATTCCTCTAACCGCATAGAATCAATCCAGAAGCAATTTATGTTGTTTGCTTTAAGGCGACCTCCTCGACAGGTAAACGCTCCTCAGTATGTGCTTCCGCCGTATCAAGACCGTTGTTTGTTACTGAATATTTAACCATTGTTCGTCCGAAGGCAAGTTTCTTGCGCAATGTTTGTGCGCGACGTTATTATGGGCCGTATTGATTGTTCACATCTACTGTCCTTGTTTTCAATACGTGCCCCAGTGAGATTACTCAGACACCGAGGCTTAGTGAATGATCTGCATTTCCATGGGTCTAATTTTAGTATGTTGGACCCGGTTTGTAATTCTAGCCGTGTATTTAATAATGTATCTACCGTGTTCCATTTTAATTTGCCCAGAGATGAACTTAAAGGAGTTATAAAAAATTTTTTTATTCAAATTAATTTTATTTATATTAATAAACCCAATTTTAAATACCCGATGTAAATTAATACTGTTTGTTAAATAAATAAATTTTATTCTCATAAACCTGCGATTTAAGATAGCCCCAAAGGAAGAAGTCTAAAGGTGTTAAATTATACAATTTTGGTGGCAAGTTCACATCACCGCCGCTCGAAATAACCATGCACTCAAATTGCCCGTACAGTTAGTCCAACGTGGCTTGCGCTGTATGGCATCTACAGCCATCCTTTTAGATCCACCACCGTGAGTATCCATATCATCTAGTTTAGGACACCGGAAATTGCCGTTATGGCAGCCCTTAACCATTATGGCCATACCAGTTTTGTTTTGGAGGAAGTACTGACCGATGATTCCACCAGACCAAAACCCGTACATAACAGTGACTTAATCGGGATGCATTTATTGCTGGTGTATCTCATGTGGTTTGTTTTTGGTCCAAATTCGACATGTTTCCTTGTTCTCATATCCATTCATCCAAAAATAGTCCTCGTTGCGAAAGAAGATTTTAAAAGACCCTATATATAGTTGGCCAAAATGATTTGTCCATTTCTGGAGTCTGATTTTTAGGGTACCACCCAAATTGAAATAGGGGCAACTTGAATTTCGGGTGATTCCATTAAGCAGTCCAAAATAAATAATAAATACTTTTTGTTCGCACTAATATGGTTTCAGAGAAATAAACAAAAATTAATCTGCATTAAAAAAAAATTCTAAGTGATTTTCGCATAAACCCAATTCAGAAACTCCACGAAACTAACTAACGTTACCAAACATGACGATACAATTATCTGAAAAAGTTTTGAGAATTCGCTCTAAAATAAATAAATAATTTTCAGGCATTTATTTTGTAGAATTTGTAGTTTTTTTACGGTGGGAATTTGCGCATTGGCACCATGTAAGGAACCCATAGAGAATCGTAGGTCTAATGATTGATGTATATAGTAAGAGTTTATTTTTATAAGATAATTTCGATTTTTTATTAATAAGCGAGTACAGTAGTTTAATATGAAGATGGGATTTTAAAATAACTGTTTCAATGTGGTTTTTAAAAGTTAATTTTTTTCAAATATAATTCCTAGATATTTTACATATTCTTGCCATGTTAATCGCGAACTATTAATTTTTAAAACATTGTTACTCAGTAAATATCGGTAAGCTCGTCTTCTAGTAAAGAATATAGCACGAGTTTTACTATCTTCAGTTTGATGTTCCATTTGTTGCAGTACTCAACGAGACCGTCAATGTTTTTTGGAGGGTACCCACAGCTTTATCAGGGCACTTAGATGACGTGTAAATAGCGGTGTCATCCGCATATAATGCGCATTCAGTATCTTCCCTAAAAATACATTGTATTGTGATGTGAAAATATTATACAAAATAGGAGCTAACACAGCACTGATTAATGGCTTTAGAGCAGATACATCCTTGTTAATGGAGACATAAAAGGATCGATTAGAAATAAAATGTTGAATTAATTTAATTAGATATGAGGGAAAATTTAGTTTGATCATTTTGTATAATAAATGATGGGTTATACTCTGTCAAATGTCAAATAGCACAAGGCCAGTTGACAGTTTATTAGAGATATTGTTGGTAATAGTAGTAGACAGTCTTTATAGTTGATGAACTGTGGAGTGTTCATTTCGGAAACCGAATTGTTGTTCCGGTAGTATACCTTTGGACATTACAAATTCAATGATTCTTTTATGAATACATCGTTCAAAAAGTTAACTTATTTGGCTAAAAAGACTAATAGGTCGGTAACTATTAGTGTTACTTCTGTCTTTGCCAGGTTAAAAATACTGCAGCCTTCCGTGAAAGATTTTTAATAATACGATTGTTTATGTTGTCGTCCCCCGGAGATTTTTTATTCTTGAGCCTGTTAATAAAGCTTTTAAGCTCATTCGGATTTATAATTATTGAGCTACTCAATTTATTATGTCCAGTAAATCGAGTGTTGAATTCAGTTAAAGCCGTTGTTACTTTAGAATTATTCAAGTCATTTTCAGCAAAAATATGGCATTTATCACTCTTTTTTAATATAGGGGATATTTAGTTCGGAGATCAGAGATTATATTATTGTTATTGGTTATCACAAAGTCTAATACCGAACCATATTTAGAATAAGGAGACAAATACATAGGTTCAATCGGATTTTCAATAGTAAAATTGTTGTTAACCAATTCGTTATACAAAACTATTCCAGCCCTATTACTTTTAATATTGGATTGATGGTTGGTTAATATTTGTATGTCACTAGGAAAGTCCTTTAGTATTGCATTAGATGTTTCACCCGAAAAATAAGCAGCGATGATTTAAACATTACCATTGTAAGTACTAATGTTGATGCCAATGGCCTCAATTCGTTTCAAATTAAAAGCTGGAACAGGAGAATGTTTGATTGACTTGTGTATAATAATGGCTACTCCCTCATGAATGGCGTTTAATCGATCTAATCTATAAACTAAAAATTTGGGATGATAAAATGTTTTGTCGGGTTTTAGCCAAGTTTCAGTAATAGTAGCTATTTGGAAGGAATTCAAAAGTTTCATCAATTTTGTTTGTCAAACTAGTAGAGCATTCCAAATACACAAATTCAACTGCTTCATTATTTTGTGTTATGTAAATATTTAATTGAAAGGCGAAAGCATACCTCAAACTACTCCGTCATCATCAATAACAGTTCAGATTCTGAAAATAGAGCATTGTTATTTATTATTCTGTCATTAGTATGGTTATTTTTATGTTTATTATTGCTATTTAAATTATCATCACATTGATGGATGTTTTGTTGATTTGAATATGTTGTGCCGCTGTTACTACTTTTATTGAATACACTAATTCATGCCGAATGTATTGGAGTCGGCCTCACTTTTACCATGCCAGGGGAAATGCTTTAGGTTGTTTATATTTGGAGGTAGAACCTCTCGATCTTGATTGTTTTTAATTTTGGATTCTTTTAATTTAGGATAATCTTTGGAAGAAATAATGTGAGCTGCTCCACAGTTGGCATACTTGTAATTAGCCGGTTCAGTGCTGCATTCGTTGGTAAGATGGTTAGCACTGCATTTACCACACTTAAAAACTTTATTACAGTGCGACGATCCATGCCCAAACATTTGACAGCGGCGGCATTGACTTATACTTCTGTTGGTAGTATAGTGTGAAAAACGAACTGCTGTGTGATGAATGAATTTAATTTGGTGAACTGTTTGCATTTTTATGTGTGTATTGTTAAATTTAACCAGAAAATATCAGAACACAGTTTTATTATCAGATATTTTATGATGGATTTGACGTATACCAATTATATACTCCATATTTATGCCTTGTATAGTTGTAAACTAGATTTAATTTCATCAGCAGTATAATCGTTTGGTAAACCATGAATACACACTTTTGGAGGTCGATCAATTGATGATCCGAAAGTAAAATGCTCAATTTTATCAATTTTTAAGTGATCGATTATTTTTCCATATGATTCTGCATCAGTAACCATTATTTTTAATCTTATACTGACGATTTTTATTATATAATCTTTCATGTTAATGAAAATTATCTTTTGTTTAATTTTTGAGTGAGATTGACCTTGAACGACGATCGGAGGAACGTATGATTTTTTCTTATTTTGCAATATTTCGTCATCATTCAGGGTACTATAGATGATAAAGGTAATTCATCAAAACGCTTTCCCGTTGGAATATTTGCTTCAACATTTATGTTTTCTGTTTCCATTGCATTTGTAAATATTTCATTTGTGACCGTGTTATTATTCAAGGATGTTCCAGCTTCACTATAATTGTCTTGTCCCAACATTAGTAAACTATTTTGTTTTAATAACTCTAGATTATAATTGGTTTTTTGTTTTAACAGCTCTGGTCTGTTACCTTTTTTGAAGGCATTGACGCCATCATTAGTTATACACTGTGATTTTCTCTTTGTAATGATAAGAAACTTAGTAAACTTCACTATATACTATATATAATATAGTAAAAAATAGCACTGCTCAGTATAAATTAATATATAACTACTTATATATATTATACAACTTAATATTTATTTTATTTTATTTTACTATTTAAATTTTATTTCGATCTTTACCGTAGCGATGATCAAACTCGAATGTTTGTACAAATATATAGTCGGCGTGTTCAGTCCGACCAAAATAATGAGTGAAATTATTAAAGTATATTGCAAGAAGTAGTTTCGATTTTAGTACAAACAAAAGTGGCTGTTCAGATTTAAAACCGTGGTTATAATTTCTACAATACAAACTTGTAATGGACCCTGTATATACCCAATTTACCCACCAAAGCTCTGGATAAGGTTGTATGTATACCATTGTTAAAAGCTTTAATTTATAGTATATTTGGGGATATATAGATGCACATAATGGACAACAAATTTCTTTAAATTTTGTGTTAGTTTTATGGTTTTGGATACAAATTTCAATCAAACAAACATTTATAAATTACAAATCAATAACCTAATCGAAAAAGGTTCGACAATAATAATTAAGTTGAGAAATAATGACTCAAAAATCATTAATTAATAAAATCACCGGATATGAGTGAATATCAAAATTGTCTCATATTATTTAAAGCGCCCAAATTTAGTGCACATGACATTAAATATATTCTGTTTAATTAAAAACAAAAAAATTGTGTCATTTTAAAACAGTTCAACATCAAATTCCATTTCAATTGATTTGATATACAAAAAAATGTATATACACACAGCACTAAAACTACACCCAGCGAACACAGAGAGCGCGCGCGCTGATTTAGGTCAAGAAAATTTAATTGATATTCATTGATATGACGACAACAACTAAATATACGCAGACTTAATTATATATACACATAAATTCTTCTTTTTTTTTAATTTTAATTCTGACGGTCTTATTAATTAAAATTATAATAATGATAAGATTTTTTTTGTTGTTGTCGCATATTTCACTGCGCGGTGTATATTGTCGTCAATTTCAATGAATATTCATTATACCGAGTATTACGTTTTTTAATTCGACAGACTAAAATAAATTTGTAATTTAAATTAAATTAAATCGGAATAAAATTTTATTTTTATTTTAATATGGAATAGAATTAATTAAATAACATTTTGTTGTCTTACTATATATATTCTAGATGCTTGTGGTTTATCTGATG
Organism: Nephrotoma appendiculata; assembly: GCA_947310385.1. NCBI lineage: Eukaryota > Metazoa > Arthropoda > Insecta > Diptera > Tipulidae > Nephrotoma > Nephrotoma appendiculata. The sequence continues at coordinate 282,367,529 of OX371223.1, forward strand.
TACAAAAAATTGAAACACTTCAGGAGCAGTCGCAGTGTGCATTAGAAGAATATTGTCGAACGCAGTACCCCACCCAACATACCCGATTTGGAAAATTATTATTGAGGCTTCCATCGTTACGTACCGTATCATCTCAGGTAAGTTATATATACAATTTTAGCAATAATATGTGTATGGTAATAACGAATTATTCTTATTTGTATAGGTTATAGAACAATTATTTTTCGTCCGCTTGGTTGGTAAAACACCAATTGAGACATTAATACGTGATATGCTATTATCAGGTAATAGTTTTTCTTGGCCCTATTTAACATCAATGTGACATACAATGTGGCGACAGTTGACAACAACATGATCAACAATAAATCAAAACATAAATAATAATCTAATTAATTATAATAATTTTAATCATAATAATAATATTAATACATATAATATTATTGGGGATCCATCATCGTATATTATAGCACCAGCACCACCCACAATTGGTACATCATCCGTATCATCTTCATCTATATTATCATCGCTGTCATCAAACACCTCATCTAAATCATCATCGTCTTTGTCGACCACAGCAACCACAACAATAGTCAATACATCATCACCTTTATTACAGTCATCAGCAATTTTACCACGATTATCGTCATTGTTCAATAATTGTAATAACAACAACAGTAATAGCAATAATAATATTAATAATAATAATAATACGACAGTATGTTGTTCAACAGAATCAAGTACAACAATTACATCAACATCAAGTACAACAGCAATGCCAGTTGCAGCTAGTACTGATGGTGGTGGATCATTATCATCAAATTCATCGTCAATATCATTAAATGATTATTATAATGAACAACAACAACAGCAACAACAACACTATAGCAATAATTTAATTTATCATCCTTCTAATTTTCACATTGGGTGCTTTAATTAAATTCAAGTTCCTTAATAATTTTTTATTTTGTTGTTGTTTAATTATTATTATTAAATTACATAACTCCCAGGCTAAAAATACTTATAACAATTTAAAAATGTTTTGTAAATAAGCGCACACAAATTAGTTATAAACTAATTATTATTATTAGCAATAAATATTTTTGTTTAGAAATATTTAATTAGAAAATACAATTTTGCAATATTTTTTTTTTGTTTGGTTTTAAATTCTTCTTAATTTGTTTTTATATATATTTTATTTTATATTTTCTTGCAACACGCCCAAAACTTACTGCGCAAGTTTATTTATTTATAGATACGAGTATATAACTCTTCTATTATACATAAGTGCGATGTTGTTGTTGTAATTGTAAATAAATTTAAAAAAAAAATTTAATTTTTTCTATTATTTCTTGCGAAATTAAAAAAAAACACCGTTCTAAAAAGTTTTGTAAATATATTTAAAAATAATTTATAAAATAAATAAAATAAAATTGTGTAATCAAATTAAATAAATAAAAAAAAATGTAAATTATAAAAAAAATTGTTTAAAAATCAAATTTTTAATATATCAAATATATTATATAAGATATAATTTAATATTATATATATATAAATAAATAAAGTCTTATTATTTGAGATAAATATAAAATATAAATATAGCTATATATATTTTATTTTGTTATTATTTATATATTTAAAAATATATAAAATAATAATTTTAATTGTGTTACCTAAATCTCTATAAATATATATATATATATATATATATATATATATATATATATATATATATATATATATATATATATATATATATATTGTATATATATATATATATATATATATATACATAAATTATAATTAATAATTAAAAAATATTGAAATTATTATTTTTAGCTCGTACATATATAAATAATAATAAAATAAAATAAAATTTATCATTTCAAGTACTATATTGTAGTAAATTAATTAATTACAAAATTTAAAAAAAAAATACAATTATTATCCAAAAACAAAAAAAAAAATATATAAATAAAAATTACAAACAAAAAATCTTTCACTATAAATAATAATTATAATATATAAACAAATAAATAAATAAATTATATATATAAAAAATATTTAGTAAAAAATCATTATATAAAATTAAATAATAATTTTTAAATTAATTACAAAAAATAAAATTAATTTAAAACATATTATTATAATAAAAACAATTGTGTATAAAACAAAAACCATCAAAAAATCGAATATAAAATAAAAAAAAATTATTTAATGAAAAAATTTAAAAAAAAATAAAAAATTTAAAAAATACATCAAAATGACACAAAAAAACATTAAAAAATAAATTATAAAAATTTGAAACGAAAAAATTTAATTTTTTATTTATTAATTTGCTTTGATTTGTGAATACCGGATTTATGATTTATGCGCGGCCTGGTGAATGTAGGTACAGGTTATAATGTTACTACTTGGAAATTAAATTTTAAAGCATTACTTCAGACAAATATTTATGGACAATTTTGAAATTAAACCTGAATAATAATTAACGCAATGATAAGTTTTAATAACCTAAGGACATAAATTACACGGTCTTGATGATTTTAAAGCTGACACATCCTTAAATTTCGGAAGTATTGTTACAACGCTTGTTCAGATTAACAATATGGAGAATAAAAAACGACTGGTTACCAAAAAGATTATTGTTTTATTTTTAATTTTAAAAGTGCACTTTCCACTTCGCTTCTTTCTGTTTTTCTGCTTTTCGTTGTAGAAGCGTTGTTGTTTTTATACTAAATTTGCAGCTCATTTTGTTTTGACAGCTAGTACTTTTTTTGTATATATTAAGGCCTCGTTCAGTACAATACATATTTTGTTGATTATCGTTCAATAATCAACACTTTCTCCTAATCACAAAATAGGGGTATTAAAGAAAATTAGTTATTCCTTACATACTAGTGTGTCTTTGTGATACTTAAAATTTACTGCATTAAGCGGCTTTGTAAATATGTCAGCTGCTTGATTTTCCGCTGGACAATATTTAATTTCAATCATGCCCTCAGAGACGATATCACTTATAAAGTGATATCTCACATCTATATGTTTACTCCTACGATTAAGCTGCCCGTTTTTAATAAGTTTTATGGCACTTTGATTATCTACATTCAGTTTTTTTTTTCATTTTTTTTTAATATTAATTCTTCCACAAGTGCCTTTAGATAAATAAGTTCCTTAGTGCTGTCTGCTGCCGCAATATATTCCGAATCCTGGAACACCAAGTTACTGGTCCGCTGGCGTATTTGACCACAAATCCAGTTGTGCTTTTTCTTGATGTTATTTTCCCTGCATAGTCGGATCACAAAACGCCTCCATATCTGATTGATCGTTTGCTGAAAAACGAATACCCTCTACATCTTGCTCCGTTGGATGTTCCATATGCCTGCTTGCAAAATTCACTGCATATGCTATAATATCTGGAATTGTTTTATTAGATAAATAAAGTAGACTCCCGATTGCCTCCCTATATATGGAAATTTTTTTTTCACACTCTAAAACTCGTTATCGTCACTCTGGTTCGTTATCGGAGTTGATGCCGGTTTTGATTGGTTCATGTTGAACTTCATTAAAATTGAATTTATATAATTTTCCTGAATCAATAACAAATTTTCCTCACATCTTGATATTCCTATTCCCAGGTATGTTAAAAGTTGTTCATTTGTTTCCATTTGAAATTCTTCATTCAGATGGAAAAGTACGGATTTTATTTCTTCTTCCTTTTCACCGATGACAATACCATCATCAACTTAAATGGCCAAAAGTACAGTACCAGTTTCATTTTTAAAGATACATTGTTCTGTTTTAATGTGTAATAACCCCATTGATTTTAGGACAGTTGTGAAATGTTTGTTCCACTTTAATGGCGCTTGCTTTAGTCCATATAGTGCCTTTCTTGTTTAAATCTTTGCGGAACCTGCATGTACACTTCATCATCTATCTCTCCATAGATAAATGCTGTCTTTATGTCGAACGTTTTTACTATGTAATTTCTTTGAATAGCTATCTCTAAAATTAAGCGAATCGAACAAGCATTCACAACAGGGCTAAACGTTTCCTGGTAATCTATACCATACTCCTGTTCAGTTCACATCCCCTTACTACTAATCTCGCTTTAAATCTCCCATTATCATTAATTTTGAATAGCCTTCAGTACCTTATGACTTCCTGCTATTGACCTGTCTACATATTCCCTCTCTTCTATTGCAGCCTTCCATTTTTCACTTGCTGCTCCGGTCATTGCAGCTTCATATGTCAGCAAAACATAATCATCAAAACGTTTTGGCAATTGTCTAGCCCTCTTTTGTGATTCTATCTCCTCATGTTGCTTGCATTCGTCAGGAATGGAGGTTGTTTTATTTTCTGGTATGTGTACAATATTCTCACTTTCTTCAGTATAACTGATGATTACTCCTTCCTCCGACTTTTTCATTTCGGTCCTTTCGGTGGAGACCACATCTCTTGACAAAATTATACGATGTTTTACGGGGTGCCACAATCGATAACCATTCAAACTATATCCCACAAATATGAATTTACTACTTTGACTGTCCAGTTTCTTCAGGAATCCCAGATTTTTTGTAAACGCGTAATTTCCAAAAATTTGCAGCTTTGACAAATTCGGTTTTTTTGTCCACTTTTCCACCGGCGTGCAGTTCATTGACTCTGTCGGACTTCAATTTAAAAGAAACGCCGAAGTTCGAACAGATTCTCCCCATAAATTCTTATCCAATCTTGAGTCAAATATGAGTGCCCTCGCTTTGTTCATTAACGTCCTGTTAAGACGTTCGGCTTTCCCATTTAATTGAGGAGTATGACATATGGTATAATCAAGTATTATACCTCGCTCTTTGCACCATTTTCTTAGCCCACTCTGAATGTATTCTCCTCCATTATCGCATCTTAATTTTGAAACGTTTAAGTTCATAAATGCTTCCACTTCATTTACGAATTCCCTCATATACTTGAAAACTTCACTTTTACTATTTAGAAGATAACCCATACAATAATGGGTGTAATCGCCGAGAATCGTCAAAAAATATGATTTATTATTCCACGTTTTCGGTTTTATGGGACCACAATGATCCGTATGAATTATTTGTAGTGGTTTCTCCGCTCTTAGCCTTTCTGTGCCTCATTTGCTTCGCTTCCATACATACTTCACATGTTGACGCAAATGTATCTAAATCTTTGTTTTCGATATAATAACCTTCAGCTTGTTTTGCGAGCTGCCTCATACTGCTTATACTTATAGGTGACCTAGTTTACGATGCCATTCCATTGCTTTCGTATTTGTTTCCGTGATCAATGCTGATTTTTTACTTAGCTTCTTCAGATCGACTGTTGTTTTGCTGTTATTGCAATGACGGAAAGTAAGTTTTTGGTTAAACTGCGGGAACTGCTATAATCATTGTGTGATCATGATGTGTTATAATCATTTAGCACCAGGATTCCGGTTTCTATTATTCCTACTCCCAATGATTCTAAAGATTCACCTTTCTTTGCTACTACTATATTCAGTTCCTGAATTTTCATATCCCGGATCAGACTGACATTATTTGTCATATGAGACGAACAGCCCGAGTCCACAACAAAATCATCTACACTGGACGTTTGATTTTATTGCACTAGAAACACGATTTTTTCACCCGACGATATTTTTGATTCTTTTTATTTGCCAAAATAACAATTTTCCTCATTGTGGTTATTCTTTTTGCATTCGCTGCAACTGTAGTTTTGATTTGACGGTTTTTCATGCATGCTTTAGTGTAATGTCCATAAGTATTGCATCTAAAACACTTTATATTTTTATTTGCGCTGATGATTTATTTTTTGGGCAAAAACAGCTTATATGCCCTGTATTATTGCACGTATAACATTTTTTCTCTGATAAGTTAAACGCTACTGCTCCTCACACTTGACTACTTTGTATTTTGACTCTTCGCGGATAAGAGCCTGGCTGTCAGTGTGTTAAACGTTTTTTCTGCTAACGGTGTAGACTTCCACGCGGTACTAAATATCTATAGCTATCACATCACCATTGTTTCATCTATTGGTTGCTTTAAATTGTTAAGTCTGTACGCCATATTTTCTAATTTATTGATATTCGTCGAAATATCACCTTCTATTTCGTATTTAAAACTAAAGAACTGCTGTAGTAAGCTGCATTTTTCTTGGTCCGTATTCTTTTGGAATAATGATGATAATTTATCAAACATTTCACTCGAATATTTACAGTTTATTATATGCAATAAGAGTTTTCTATCAATCGTTGTAACTATAATTTTTTGAGCACGTGTATCCTTTATATTCCATGCGTTTTTTTCATCTGGCTTGTCACATTTTTCGAATTTGGATTCTTCACTAACTACTTCATATAAACCGTGGGCTTTACATAAAATACTCACTTGAAATTTCCAAATTTGGAAAGTTTGCCATCTTGTCCACACGGTTACATTAACTTTTAACTTATCCTCTTTATTACTTTATTTGATTTGTTATTATTAAAAATCTGGGCCCATAACCTGTTCAGATTAACAATATGGAGAATAAAAACGACTGGTTACCAAAAAGATTATTGTTTTATTTTTAATTTTGAAAGCGCACTTTCCACTTCCCTTCTTTCTGTTTTTCTGCTTTTCGTCGTAAAAGCGTTGTTGTTTTTATAATAAATTTTCAGCTCATTTTGTTTTGACAGCTATAGTACTTTTCTTGTATATATTAAGGCCTCGTTCAGTACAATACATATTTTGTTGATTATCGTTCAATAACCAACAACGCTCAGTGTTAGATTGATGCAAACTGAGGATTGCATTTCAATGGACAACTGCGTTGTACTACTGTGGCAAATTGCAAGCGCATATTAATTCGGGATCTGACTGTACTGAGGCTGAACAACAACGTGAATGCATTCATTATTCTTATCAAAAAATTTGCCTAATATGGAAACTGGAACAAGCAACTCGAGTTGTATAGTAACAATTTAAAAACGCCATGGCCTATGATAAATGGTATTTTATAAAATATAGGTTAAATACACAGAAATGCGTGTGGTTTGGTAATGAAGGTAGTTCTCACGTAACGTCATAACGAGTCAGGTCATAAACTTAAGCTTTGAATCCACTCTTTCTAAAGTAAGGTGCATTTATCACATAAAATGTACATAGTCAACTTATCACATCATGCAAGCTAAAACTAGACTGCCTTATGATCATAAATTTTGTAAAGAGTACCTTAAATTATCGAGTAATGCCAGTTTTAAAATAAAACGATCACATGCAATCACAAAATTGTCAAAATTCCAAAGATCGGTCGAGATATGACAAGGATTATAAAGGGAAGAGAAAAAAAAGGAAGGTGAGAACAGATGAAGTTCCACAACTATTATAATATTGTAATCCGGTACAATTATAATATTGTAATCCAGTGTTCAGTATTAAAACCAAGTTTTATTCGCTCTTGCCGGTTTTGCCATGTAACCCGAACTTTATAAAAATGGGAAATTGCTTAGTTCCTTAAACAAATTTAAAACTTGCTAGATCACACCTAGACAAGAGCCCCGCATGTAGCCCCAAATCACTTACCAATTTTAACCAATTTCTGTCTCAGTTTTACTGGTCGCCAAAATTTGTAACCCTGACCCAGGACACATCTTAAAAATAATGTCTCATCCAGCAGGCCACTGACTTGGCTAGGATTCAATGGACCAATCATTCATTAATTCAAAGTTAAATGGATTATGTAACAATGAGACAAGCCCAGAAGCCCAGTCTATAATTTTATTAAAATCGTTCGACTCGATTACAATTAAATAAAAAGTCGATCCGCGAGTAGTGGATTTGAAATTACGAATCATAATAAAAATCCATCATCAATTTTTATCGATAATTTGTAGCTGTCAAAGGTTCAAAAAACGAGCTGAGTTTTATCGAATGCAACTAAAACGCGCTCTCACTATTTAATGCTGGGCATTTAACACGGGCATCCGAACTCCCTAAAAGAATTTGCTCGAAATTACAACTCATAACTATTACTCTTTGTACGCTCAAATATCTCATTATTTTTCATAAAAATTACTCAATCCAGAAAATGGTTTAGAAAGTTATTTGGATCCTACTGGAGGGCCTCATCATTTTTATATCCCGAAATCTGGATATATTTCATTTCTGGAACTCGAAAACTCCATCAATCAAAATCGATTTCTTTTAAAATCGCGTTGAAATAGGACCTGGGCGTTACTGAACCACCTTCTAAATACATTTTATTCAAATAAAGAATAATCACAATCGATTGATGGATTTTTAATTGACATGACCGTTTTCTTCACCCCAATCCAGTACCATCCACGGATTGAGAAATAGTTTAGTTTTATTCAAATAGAAAGTTTTTAAGAGCACGCCTCTTGCCAAAATTTTCAAAATTGTTCGTGAATGAGTTTAAAAGGATTAAGCTCGTTTCCTGTCACGCGAGAACCCTCTTATATATATAAAAAAAACAGTTTAGCAGGTAATCGCGCCTTACTCGGGATTATAATAAAACGTTTTATAAGGAGAGGTAGATGTCAATGTATATAAGACCATCGAAACACGTTTTCTCAAAACAAGACTACTAAAAAATTGGTTGAAATCGCTTTAAACGATTTTGTAACATTTTATCAAAACATTTTTATAGGAAGAGTTTGATCCCCACAATTTTAAATAATCTCGTTCTCTTGCCGTTAACAAAACTCGTGATCCAAATAAAAAGTGAGATTGCTGTGAAAAATTATTACACTTCTTGAAAAGTTGGTAAATGATCACAAAACTACTCAAAGAATTGAATGCTTTACTATCTTTACAAAGAATAACATTTTCTTGTGCATCTATCGGATAAAGTGTACACACTCAACTTTTAATACTGTGCAAGTTGAAACTAGACTGCCTTATGAACAAAATTTTTGTAGTGCTCTCTATATGCAGGTTCAAACTGACGAAAACTAGCTACTATGGTAAGGAGTTAGGTGTGAGTGCTGGGGCTCGCAATATATATGTTAACAATTCAGCGTTTTTATAACATAATGGCGTATACGGATAGAGATACACAACTTACACTGTAATCCTATTTTCATAAAGTATATTTAACCAGTGCCAAATCCATACTTATGGATGGGTTGCCGTTACAGCATGGTGCAATACCATATATTGTTCCAACAAGGGGGTTTTTTAAACCAATTTCTATCACAAGTTAATTGATCAAAAAATGTTGCAAACATGACCTACTGGAGGAATTTACCTGGCAGCATTTTAATATTTTACTGACTTTTGATAAGCTCCGCCACCAATTTTAACAAAATCATTCGAATTGAGCAAAATTTAATAGAGGAAGGCGGTCCCCATCCAGTATAGTTGTTCTGAAAAAAGGACTCATAACAAACAATTTATGGCTCTCGAAAACCGCCATAGAGCCAAATTTAGAACTTATTTGTGCAGCATGACTTAACGTGGTCTCAAATGGCAAAACGTAACATCAGAATACACTCTAAACTAATTATCTGAAAACTATCACAATGATTCAAATCTAACAAGTTCCACCGGTGACCTTTTAAATAAATTTCTAGTAATTTCAAAGGGAACCCAATCGCCTGCTTAAACATTAAGATTATTTTTGAATCATTTTTATCAAAACCATTTAAACCATGATAAACTAAAGACAAAACGACAGCCATCAGAAACACGCCCAAACACTAGAAGGGCCCTTGTACAAATTTTTTTCCAAATTGATGGAAGATAAAATTTAGAAAAAATTAAATTCGTTTAATGACACAACAAAATCCTTTTTCAAGCAGAAAATCTGTATCGCACCTACGTATATATCACCATAAAAAATTTATTAGGGGCATCTAGGTGCTACCTTCAAGATAAATTTTCTACAAATCAGAACTATTTAAAATTAATTTAATCAACCACATCCCCATAAATACCTAATTGAGCTGGAAATTTGTTTTAAAGGAACTCGATTACCACAATTCTCACCAAAAACTGTCAAAAAACCCATGAAACTACTTGGAAACACCATTTGCAGAACCACATCGAGTGTTATAATGAACTTAATTTTCATCATAATCACTTGGCATAGGTACCTTAGTTCCATTCAAATAGGGCATTTTTAGAGCCAAGATCAAAAATAATTGATGTCATATAACGGAACTCGGTGCAACATGGCGAAACAAATTAAGAAAGTATAGAAGTTTAGCCTTCCGGTACCAATTCCAATCGGTTGCTGGAATTCGAAAACCATTTCTTAGACATTTTTAACAAAACTATAACCTCGTTTAACCAAGAAAATTTATAACAGGAGCCCTTCGATCCCTTAAGCAAATTTTCCTGGAATAGAAACTTATCACAAACTATTAAAAAATTCTCTCAACGACGATCATTATAGGTAACACTCGATCTCGCTGAAATAACTTTGGAGAGAAATTCATCGATTACTTCATCAAAAATCAGATACTCATATGTGCCGGCCAATTCCAACACAAAAATATTCAAGTACACTCGAACGTCACTATATTAAAGAACCAAGAACCATATCGAGCATGTAATGGTTAACAAGAAATTTCTATCCAATTTACAAGACATCAGAGCAAAATATTAAATGGTTCACAGTGCTCCCAAACGACGTAATCGGTAATTCTAATCAGAAATAGGAAAACCATGGAAGAAAATTTAAGAATAATGTCTAAAAATGTTAAAACTCTGTCATGAAAATTTACTAAAGAACTGTCAAGGTGAGTCTAAAAATACTATTCATTAATTGTTGGGAAATCGTAGCGCTGCTACAGTTCATCTCTATGGATGAAAGCAGTCCTGCAAAATGCCTCGAAAACACAATGACTATGCATGTATTAAGGTTCACTGAAGAATAAAATGTTAACATTAATTGGATCACCCTGTCAAACTTGTTATATAATTTGTAACAGCTGTTGATAAATCGTAAATGTATTTATGGTCAATAACATGTTGTTTTCTCTCGTTTAACGGGACGGTGAGACGTCATAAATTTTAAAATGCATGATCATAAACATCAGTTTGGTGTTGTGTACCTTGAATAAAACGTCGTGCGTGCTCTAATAATAATTATGTAAAACCTATGTCAAATATTTAAGTAAATAATTTTTTTCTAATTGTATTATATTAAAGTTTAATTAATAAATATATTTAATAATAGTGGTAATTATAATTAAAATCAGTACGCAGCTTAATTAATAATAGTGGCTCCCAATGTGTTTAATAATCTGTAGAAAAAAGCTTTATATGCAAAAAATATTCTGTGCCAACAAAACGAATTTATTAGTAGTGAAGTCAAAATTCAAATTATAATTTATTAACATATAGGTGTGTTCAGTGCAATTAAAAAGTTATAACTGTTGTGCAGGGAAATAGGGTTACTCAATAAAAATTAGTACAGTGCGTTCAACTAAAATCAACACGGCAGCTGAAAAAATAAAATTTCTAAATTATTTCTAAATCTAGTGAATTTCGAAAGTAACCGTACAAAATAAAATAATTAACATAAAATTTATAAAATACTCAAAAAGTTCTAAATAGGTAAAAAATTTACAAAAAGCAAATCATCAAATTACTATACATCTTCGAGATGTTGCGCTGGTCCGGCAGTAATGTTCGGTCCATTACGGTTTATTATTGGACTAACCACTAAGGTAAAATTTATTCTTTTCTATTCCAATTTTACTTTAAGTTATATACTCGTATACTTATTTTCTTGAGTAAGTAGTAGTACTGACCGTGCATATTAAGCGAAGTCAACATAGCAAAATTTTATTTTTGATAACTGCCAACCAACGGTATATCTGACAAACACGGTCGAAGAGGAATAAATCTTGTTTTTTCATAATCTATTATGAGTTTATCCGTTTGACATCCACCTTAGTTGAATGACAGATGAATTACATGGAATTCCAGAATTGGCCGTGAAACGATTTGGAATTTTGATAATTGTTGATTTTGGTAGATTGGCTGGTGTGTGTTGTCAATACTAAACGTTTGTCAGTAACTATCTTTCGTGAAGTCATATTTTGTTTTTATGTCGTTCCGTACGTGTACAACTTATTTCGTTAAGGTAGAAAAGCTTTAATTTGTCTAATGAAATTTTGCAATTTTTGCCACGGTTTTCCACCGTAAAATTTTTTTAGAACCATTGAACACCAAGTATGGACCATCCCATGGTGGATTTTTAACCGCATCTGTTCGTATAAATACATGTGAAACTCTATATTTATCTCTTTGGCGATAAATATTTTATCTTAGCAATGTCTGGCTGGTGGAAATCATCGTATATTTTCAACGAGCGCCCTTAGTGTATTGTTAATTCTGACTGGTTTTGTTTCATCTTTCCAACAAAAGACCATGGCCGCTATTCTTGAAATCGGTGGATATTTCCGTCAACGGATTAAAATTTGCATTAAAATTCTTTATATTATTCGAATTTTCCGCCGGCTACTTTAATAATTTTTAAAACTTGCTTCCAAATTTTCCATTATTTGAAGGAATAAATCCGAATTGATTTACCCAGTCGGAAATTTTCACCGTTTTTTGTTTAGTAGTGAAATAAATAATAGAAGACGTGTAAGCAAATTTAAAAAAACGTATAGTTGCAAACTCCTCGCGATATTTAGTACGAAGACCTAAAAGAACTACTGGCAGAATACACATTGTCTGTGTTTGATTACTGGATTTTTAATTTTGAAATGGACTGTATATTTTAGATTTTATTTATTATAATATTTTTTATTTTATTTCAATTTACATGTTCACATGTCGGTTGTCGTATCCTTAATGAAATATTTAAATATTATTTTTATTAATCGTTTTTTGTTGTTAGTGATTTTTTTAAGAATTTAGACATACCGGCCTCCTTGAAACATTAGTTCGTTCATATAATAATAATAATATGAATTAGTTTGTTAACAATAGCTGCGTATTTTGTTGAGAATTAAAATATTAGAGAGCCGTTTTGGAATTAGCCATGTTGCAACCATGGTTCCTAAATTTGTCATACCGGAAAAAAAAATTTCATCATAGTTAGCTTCTTTATCAGTAGTAATTATGATTCTTATCTAAACCTGAAATTTTTTAGAATTGGATAAGGCAAACCCGAATTTTATTACTTCTGATAAATTCGCTAACTATGATAAACAATTTCCTTTTACTATGATAAATTAGAATACAGACAATGCTTATTACAAAACTGGACTCTAATATTTTATTTCTCAACAAGATACAGCTAATGTCAATATAAAAATTAAAATAAAATTTACATCGATAAGTATACATTTGTTTGAATTCATATAAAGTAACTTAATGTATTATAAACAACATAAAAAAAACTTATTACTAATTAAAATTTCTTTGGTTAATTCTCTATCGGAAATTTAGCCAACTTCGAAATACTTCGTTATAATATGCCGGTCTTAGTTTTTACTTCGACGACTCTGATGTGATCGCGTCTACCGAAAAAAACATTTGTTACCAAACCCAACATCCAATGCGTAGATACAAGCACTAAATCATTTATCTTTAAATTAATCTTCTTCCATTTATAACGTTGCTGAAGCGTATGTAAATATTCAGTGTAGACTTGTTTCCAAAAGCTTTGAATCAGCCGAGTAACTCGCTTCCAATTTGACAATCTAATAATTGGACTTTGTACACACGAAGACTCTGCAGGAGCCACAATGAGTCCACCTGTTAAAAAATGTGCCGGTGTTAATGTCTCCGAGTCATTAGGATCAGACGATAGAACGGTAAGTGGGCGCGAATTAAGAATTCCTTCAATTTGTTCGACTAAGGTGTGTAATTCTTCATAAGTGAGAACACTTCCTGATGTAATTTTTCGAAGGTGAAATTTTAACGATTTTACTGATGATTCCCAGAGCCCACCAAAATTAGGGGATCGAGGAGGAATACATTTCCAATTAATGCCTTCTGCACCACAATATTTAACAATTTCATTGGACTCGTTTTCTGCTTGAAAAACTTTACGCTGTCATGCAAGCTCATTATTTGCACCCTTAAAATTAGTTGCGTTGTCCGACCAAATTGTTTCACACTTACCCTTTTTGGTAAATAAATCGCTTCAAACAGGCAATGAAACATTCGGAAGTAAGATTGCATAGAATTTCTAGGTGTAACGCTTTTGTTACAAAGCAAACAAATACTGCAATGTACACCTTGTAAAAATACACTATTTCATATTTTTTTGTTTTTTTATTTGGAAAGGGCGAAAAAGATCGACACCAGTTGTATTAAAAGGTTTACTCAGGTGATTCTTTCCTACGGTAAGTTGGCCATGATTTGCTGCGTTAGTATTGGCCTTGTTTTGAAACAACTGATACAGTGTTTAATGATTCTTTTGGCTGTATTTTTGGCGTTAATTGGCCAATAAGTTTGCCGTATAATGGAAATCAGGAGCTGAGGGCCGGAGGGAAGCGTCCCCCTATACTCGGAGCAGATGATATTCATCGGTAAACGGTCTTTATTATCAGAAATTAGAGCCATCTCGGATTGAAATTCTTGCTGTTGTACAATTTTAATCAATGTCAAGGTTGCATTTTTGGACTTTATTACGGAAAACGGACCGGTTGTTTACTTAATTTTATTTTTACAGATGTGTACAAATCGAAGTATGTAACCTATAGATCGAATTATTCTTGAAAATAAATTAAATCATTCTATAAACAAAGCAAACATATTTTTTGAAATGACGACAAAATTTAAAGATACATTTTCTTTCAATTCAAATTGTTTATTATAGAAATTAAGTGGGTCTTCTGAGATGGATGTTCAGATTAATCGCAGTCTGGAAGATATAAAAATTTAGGTCCATGCCACCACCATTCAATGGTTTTTATATCTTGTGGCATGCAGCCTCGCGAAATTAAATCGGATGGATTGTTTTCTGAATTGACGTGGCGCCAATTAAAATTACAAGTTAATTCTTGGATTTCGTTTACACGATTAGTGATTTTTTTTTTTTTAATTTATGGGGCGAGATTTTACTCCATTGCAAAGTTATTAACGAATCGGACCACAGAACTATACGATCGTATTTAATCTCCATTGAGTTTATTACGGTTGTTATTAGTCGTGAAAGTAATAGAGCAGCGCATATCTCTAATCGTGGTATCGAAATTGTTTTTATAGGTGACACTCGTGATTTACTACATAACAAACGCAACAATACATAATTTGATATCAGAAATTTTGTGAATTGAATTCGGCTTTCGCTACTCGAACATTAACCTCGTTAAGAGGCTTTTTATTTGATATTAATTCGCAAAAAATTTGTTGTTCTTATCCAAAATAGTTGTTGTTGTCAAAATAAACATGGCCGATTATAACATGGAAATTAGTTAACGAGCAATAGAAACCTACATTTAATTTTACAAATTAGATAAAATTAATTCAAATTGTTGGTATTGATATTGATGCACAATAAATTTGTTGTTTTTGTCAAAAATAGTTGTTGTTGTCAAAATAAACATGGCCGATAATAACATGGAAATTAGTAAACGAGCAATAGAAACCTTCATTTAATTTTACAAATTAGATAAAATTAATTCAAATTGTTGGTATTGATATTGATGCACAATAAATTTGTTGTTTTTGTCAAAAATAGTTGTTGTTGTCCAAATAAACATGGCCGATAATAACATGGTAAATTAGTTAACGAGCAATAGAAACCTACATTTAATTTTACAAATTAGATAAAATTAATTCAAATTGTTGGTATTGATATTGATGCACAACAAATTTGTTGTTTTTGTCAAAAATAGTTGTTGTTGTCAAAATAAACATGGCCGATAATAACATGGAAATTAGTTAACGAGCAATAGAAACCTTCATTTAATTTTACAAATTAGATAAAATTAATTCAAATTGTTGGTATTGATATTGATGCACAATAAATTTGTTGTTTTTGTCAAAAATAGTTGTTGTTGTCCAAATAAACATGGCCGATAATAACATGGTAAATTAGTAAACGAGCAATAGAAACCTTCATTTAATTTTACAAATTGGATAAAATTAATTCAAATTGTTGGTATTGATATTGATTCACAATAAATTTGTTGTTTTTGTCAAAAATAGTTGTTGTTGTCAAAATAAACATGGCCGATAATAACATGGAAATTAGTAAATGAGCAATAGAAACCTACATTTAATTTTACAAATGGGATAAAATTAATTCTAATTGTTGGTATTGACATTGATTCACAATAAATTTGTTGTTTTTGTCAAAAATAGTTGTTGTTGTCAAAATAAACATGGCCGAGAATAACCTGGAAATTAGCTAACGAGTAATAGAAAACTACATTTAATTTTACAAATTGGATTAAATTAATTCAAATTGTTGGTATTGACATTGATTCACAATAAATTTGTTGTTTTTGTCAAAAATAGTTGTTGTTGTCAATATAAACATGGCCGAGAATAACCTGGAAATTAGCTAACGAGTAATAGAAAACTACATTTAATTTTACAAATTGGATTAAATTAATTCAAATTATTGGTATTGATATTGATTCACACTATATTTGTTGTTTTTCACAAAAATAGTTGTTGTTGTTAAAATAAACATGGCCGATAAAAACATCAAACTTGCTTAACGAGCAATAGAAACCTACATTTAATTTTACAAATTGGATAAAATTAATTCAAATTGTTGGTATTGATACTGATGCACAATAAATTTGTTGTTTTTGTCAAAAATAGTTGTTGTTGTCAAAATAAACATGGCCGATAATAACATGGAAATTAGTAAACGAGCAATAGAAACCTACATTTAATTTTACAAATTGGATAAAATTAATTCAAATTGTTGGTATTGATATTGATGCACAATAAATTTGTTGTTTTTGTCAAAATAGTTGTTGTTGTCAAAATAAACATGGCCGATAATAACACATAACTAAATTAACGAGCAATAGAAACCTACCTTTAATTTTACAAATTAGATAAAATTAATTCAAATTGTTGGTATTGATATTGATTCACAATAAATTTGTTGTTTTTGTCAAAAAAAGTTGTTGTTGTCAAAATAAACATGGCCGATAATAACACGTAACTAAATTAACGAGCAATAGAAACCTACATTTAATTTTACAAATTGGATAAAATTAATTAATTTAAATTGTTGGTATTGACATTGATTCACAATAAATTTGTTGTTTTTGTCAAAAATAGTTGTTGTTGTCAAAATAAACATGGCCGAGAATAACACGTAACTAAATTAATGAGCAATATAAATCTTTAATTAATTTTACAAACTGGACTTGATTAATTTAAATTGTTGGTATTGACTTACAATAAATTCGTTGTTTTTGTCAAAAACAAATTGGATACAATTAATTCAAATTGTTAATATTGACATTGCTTCACGACAAATTTGTTGTTTTTGTCAAAAATAGTTGTTGTTGATGTTGTTGTTAAAATAAACATGGCCGAGAAAAACCTGGAAATTAGCTAACGAGTAATAGAAAACTACATTTAATTTTACAAATTGGATTAAATTAATTCAAATTATTGGTATTGATATTGATTCACAATAAATTTGTTGTTTTTACCAAAAAATAGTTGTTGTTGACAAAATAAACATGGCCGATAAAAACATGGAACTTACTAAACGAACAATAGAAATCTACATTTAATTTTACAAATTGGATTAAATTAATTCAAATTATTGTATTGATATTGATTCACAATAAATTTGTTGATTTTGTCACAAATAGTAATTGTTGTCAAAATAAACATGGCCGATAATAACACGTAACTAAATTAACGAGCAATAGAAACCTACATTTAATTTTACAAATTGGATAAATTTAATTCAAATTGTTGGTATTGATACTGATGCACAATAAATTTGTTGTTTTTGTCAAAAATAGTTGTTGTTGTCAAAATAAACATGGCCGATAATAACATGGAAATTAGTAAACGAGCAATAGAAACCTACATTTAATTTTACAAATTGGATAAAATTAATTCAAATTGTTGGTATTGATATTGATGCACAATAAATTTTTTTGTCAAAATAGTTGTTGTTGTCAAAATAAACATGGCCGATAATAACACGTAACTAAATTAACGAGCAATAGAAACCTACATTTAATTTTACAAATTGGATAAAATTAATTAATTTAAATTGTTGGTATTGACATTGATTCACAATAAATTTGTTGTTTTTGTCAAAAATAGTTGTTGTTGTCAAAATAAACATGGCCGAGAATAACACGTAACTAAATTAATGAGCAATATAAATCTTTAATTAATTTTACAAACTGGACTTGATTAATTTAAATTGTTGGTATTGACTTACAATAAATTCGTTGTTTTTGTCAAAAACAAATTGGATACAATTAATTCAAATTGTTAATATTGACATTGCTTCACGACAAATTTGTTGTTTTTGTCAAAAATAGTTGTTGTTGATGTTGTTGTTAAAATAAACATGGCCGAGAAAAACCTGGAAATTAGCTAACGAGTAATAGAAAACTACATTTAATTTTACAAATTGGATTAAATTAATTCAAATTGTTGGTATTGATACTAATTCACACTATATTTGTTCTTTTTGTCAAAAATAGCTGTTGTTGTCAAAATAAACATGGCCGATAATGACACGTAAGTAAATTTTGATTCACAATATATTTGTTGTTTTTGACAAAAATATTTGTTTTTGTAAAAATAAACAGGGCCGATAAAAACATGGAACTTAACGAGCTTACTTAACGAGCAATTGAAACCTCCAATTAATTTTACTAATTGGATAAAATTAATTCAAATTGTTGGTATTGATCTTAATTCACAATAAATTTGTTGTTTTTACCAAAAATAGTTGTTGTTGTCAAAATAAACATGGCCGATAAAAACATGGAACTTACTAAACGAACAATAGAAGCCTACATTTAATTTTACAAATTGTATTAAATTATTTCAAATTGTTGGTTTTGATATTGATTCACAATAAATTTGTTGTTTTTACCGAAAATAGTTGTTGTTGTCAAAATAAACATGGCCGATAAAAACATGGAACTTACTAAACGAACAATAGAAGCCTACATTTAATTTTACAAATTGGATTAAATTAATTCAAATTATTGGTATTGATATTGATTCACAATAAATTTGTTGTTTTTGCCAAAAGTAGTTGTTGTTGTCAAAATAAACATAGCCGAGAATAACCTGGAAATTAGCTAACGAGCAATAGAAACCTACATTTGATTTTTCAGATTGGATTAAATTTATTGAAATTGTTAGTACTGATGTTGACCCACAATAAATTTGTTGTTTTAGTCAGAAAGAATTGTTGTAGTCAAAATAAACATGGCTGATAATAACGCAGAACTTACTTAACGAGCAACAGAAACCTACATTTAAATTTACAAATTGGATTAAATAAATTCAAATTGTTGGTATTGATATTGATTCACAATATATTTGTTGTTTTTGACAACACTTGTTGTTGTTGTCAAAATAAACATTGCCGATAATCACATAAAACTTACTTAACGAGCAATATAATCCAAAATTTTATTTTACAAATTGGATAAAATTAATTTAAATTGTTGGTATTGATATTGATTCACAATAAATTTGTTGTTTTTACCAAAAAATAGTTGTTGTTGACAAAATAAACATGGCCGATAAAAACATGGAACTTACTAAACGAACAATAGAAATCTACATTTAATTTTACAAATTGGATTAAATTAATTCAAATTATTGGTATTGATATTGATTCACAATAAATTTGTTGATTTTGTCACAAATAGTAATTGTTGTCAAAATTAACATGGCCGATAATAACATTGAAATTAGTAAATGAGTAATAGAAACCTTTAATTAATTTTACAAACTAGACTAAATTAATTTAAATTGTTGGTATTGATTGGTATTGACCCACAATAAATTCGTTGTTTTTGTAAAAACAAATTGGATAAAATTAATTCAAATTGTTGGTATTGATATTGATTCACAATAAATTTGTTGTTTTTGGCAAAAGTAGTTGTTGTTGTCAAAATAAACATGGCCGATAATAACATCAAACTTACTTAACGAGCAATAGAAACTTAAATTTAATTTTACAAATTGGATAAAATTAATTCAAATTGTTGGTATTGATATTGATTCATAATAAATTTGTTGTTTTTATCACAAATAGTTGTTGTTGTCAAAATTAACATGGCCTATAAAAACATGGTAATTAGTTAACGTGCAATAGAAACCTACATTTAATTTTACAAATTGGATTAAATTTATTCAACAAATTGGTTAAAATTAATTAAAAATGTTGGTATTGACATTGATTCACTATAATTTTGTTGTTTTTGTCAAAAATAGTTGTTGTTGTCAAAATAAACATGGCCGATAATAACACAGAACTTACTTAACGAGCAATAGAAACCTACTTTCAATTTTGAAAATTGGATTAAATTTATTCAAATTATTGGTATTGACATTGATTCACAATAATTTTATTGTTTTTGTCAAAAACAGTTGTTGTTGTCAAAATTAACATGGCCGATAATAACATGGAAATTTGTAAATGAGTAATAGAAACCTTTAATTAATTTTACAAACTAGACTTAATTAACTTAAATTGTTGGTATTGGTTGGTATTGACCCGCACAATAAATTCGTTGTTTTTGTAAAAACAATTTGGATAAAATTAATTCAAATTGTTGGTATTGATATTGCTTCACAATAAATTTGTTGGTTTTGTCAAAAATAGTTGTTGTTGTCAAAATAAATATGGCCAATAATAACACGGAAGTCATTTAACGAGGACCTTAAACCTATTAAAAATTTCAAAAATTGAAATAATCACAAATAACACGGTAATTACTAAACGAGGTCTAGAAACCTATCCTGTGATTGTGGGTGGTGCCAATTGGCCCAAACTAAATGTTGCGGTTCTCTACAGCTCTGCGACGATATGATTGATTGATGTGGAAATTCATTCGCCCGAATTTGGCCTGCGATACATTTTGGTATCATTTGCAATACTGCATTAAACGCTCAAATTTTCACACAACTATAATTATTTGTGAATGTGTGAGTATAACTATTTGTTCACCTGCGTTGTTATTTCATCATTTGAGTATTGCATTTCAAGGTGTCAAGTGTTCAAAGTTTGCAAAATTTTGTTTTTGATCAAAATAGACAAAATGGATTACATGAAAAGGTAAAATGTGTTTTTTTTATGTAAATATAATTCTTTTATTTTGTAATAATGAATTATTTTACTTCTAAAATATACTAGTTGGTTTTGGGACAATTATTATTTTTATTTAATGTTTTTTTACCAAATTATTGCACGCTTTTTAGCCGTGATACCATATGGTAGCACTGGCCATTACCTTGATATTTTTATGTGCGATGTGTACATTATTTAGAATGTCAAAATAAAATGGTATTTACGTGGTTTTTATAGAAAATTAACGCTCAAAAAAGCATTGGACTATTTGGAGGAAATTGCTTCCGATGACGAATCAAACACAATGCCTCAGACTTTGTATATTGAACCTCCTGCAATCGAAAATGGATTAATCAGTGGAGAAGATGATGATATTGAAGATGGAGAAGGTATTCCTGATAATGTATGTGCAGCTCAGTTAAAATCAAACTGTGAAATTGTTTTTAATAGTGGGGAACGAATATCATCTGATGTTGTGGAAGACATTACACCTTATGAAAATATTGATCCTCTATTCGCTGAAATTCCAAATTCACTAAGCTCGAACGATGCTATATTTTTCACCACAGATGAATTAACCGAAAAAGATCAGTCTGCAATATCTAGTGGTAAAAAATGGCCCGCAGTTGCAGCAAGACCACCACCAAAGCGTTCTAAAGTTGTTTGGGTAAATGCAACATCAAAAGTCACACAACCAATATTTCCTCAACCGGATTATCGAGACTGTGCTAATATCAATCCGCATGAGCAATTTGAAAAGTTTTTCGACCATGATTTGTTAGAACTTATTATTCACGAGTCTACTAAGGTCGTGTTTCAATTGGATTAAATACCGCATAAAAAGTTAAAAAGTTAAAAATTTATTTGTGGTAATTTTTTTTTAATTTTTTAACTTTTTATCTGTTTCAACTGGTTAAAAATTTTGACAATAACATGGTTGCTTATTTTATGTGTGATTGCGAACATATATAGCAAATTTAAATATGAAAACATGTAAAAAAATACTTTTTAAATATATATTAGTCAATTATGGTCAGTTTACACATATATCATTGCAATTTTTCTCAAAATTGTTGCATGGAAAATTTTTGTTTACAAACAAATATTTTTGTCAGCCAAATGTTTTCTATATAAAAATTTTATCAGCTCTTGAAGCGGATAAAAAGTTTAACATTTTTATTCACCACAATTTTTAACTTTTTAACTTTTTATGCGGCATTTAAACCAATTGAAACACGCTCTAAGTATGCAACTTTTCTTGGCAAACCAAATCCAAACATTACTTTAGCTGAACTAAAAGTATTTATCGGCATACCTATAGTAAGCGGATACGCTGTTCAATCAAATTCTGAATCATACTGGTCAAGTGAATCGGATTTACGCAATGACATGATATACAATTCCATGAGAAAAAATCGTTTCAAAGAAATATCACGGTTCCTTCATTTTGATAAACAGTTCAGACGTGAATTGGCTACCTACTACTGTGTACATTATGGCGTTACTCGCAAGACAAAATAGAAAGCATGATCAAACCTCGTTGGGATCGTTACGTTTTGACAACGTTGGTCATTATGTCCGACCTATAGAAAATAGACGTAGATGCGCTGGCATAAACTGTTCATCGTTTGGGCGCACTGTTTGCGGCAAATGTGACAAAGGCCTTTATGTGATGTGTTTTGAGGGATATCATACTGGTAATTAGCACCAACTAAAATAATAAATAACTTGAATTTATGTACACAATAAAAAAATAGCTTTTGAAATTTGAAATATAAAATTGAATTAACAAATTTATCAAAATATAAAACGTATTTTCATTATTAAAGATTAAAACTATTCAAAGTAACTTAATGTAAACTTATCGGCCAATACCATATGGTATCATTCGTTAATCACTCGCTACAACATAAGTAAACTATTTTGGAACAAATGCTTAGTGTAAAAGGGCTGTATTCTCATCAAGAAATATAATTTTGAGTAAAAAAATAAAAAAATTGGAAAAAAATATTTCTGGCCGAATTCGGAAGCTTCCTGAATAAATTAGGAGATTCAACTGACTTTTGGTACAAACCTTTTTCGGTCATTACCGATTTGTTGCTCTTCCTTAGCACTTTTTAAGACAATTTTGCTTTTGATTGAGACTTCATTATAATAAAGAGTAAATGTAGTTATCTTCGAGCTTGTGGTCCGTTTGCAGATGCACCGTATCCTAAACATGAGAAAGAATCTTAAAAGTATGGCAATCATTCCATTGAATGGTTATTAAAATGTGTCTGCAAGCCTCCCAAATTTGAAATCTCAGAACATCTGCTAGATTCTTGCTATCATCGAGGTTGCCGTATATCGAAGCATCCTGTTCTTAGCTTACTGAAATTCCGGTTCTCAACATTACAAGTTTATTACGAATAACAAGTTGTTCTTTATTGTGAGCAGCTCAGTTCTAACTAAGATTACCATTAATAGTGTAGGAAGCCCACTGTAGTAAAGCAATCGCATTTTCCTAATTCCACTGGCTGCAGGTGATTATCAACTATTTATTGAATACAATTTGATTTGGGAAGATGTCGAAGGTCGAACTCTGATGAAATTAGCGACATTAAACTGAGTCTTTGACGTGACTTTCTGCGCGTCGTATAATACCGGCTTATTTTTCTTCAACCACTAGAAAACGCTAACAGTCTCCAGCGTTTCGGCCATAAAAAGCCTAACCTGCAAAATCAGACGGTCAAACGCTGTTCCATTTGCATCTTCTCAGTAAGCAATTGACGGATGCCTTCTCTTCCTCATCGGTAGATATGTCTTGCAGTGATTACACATAAGCAGTTGGTCTTTGTAGAAAAGACCAATCAGAATTAGATAAACAAGTGATCGTCCTTCGAAGCGACCAATGCTAGCTTGTTTGGCATAGCAATACTCTCAACAAACCATACAGATGTGATCAGTACACCCACACTGAGAAAAATTTTGGTTTGTAAAATTAAAAAACGAAGTTTTTAGTTACTCAAAGTTATAAATTTTTTTGAATTTCAAAAGTATTTTTTTGAAATTAAATGAAATTTTCGCAAACTAATAAAAAGCTTTTTTATTTTAAAAACATATTTTGTAAAATGATTTATAAAATACTTTTTAAACTTAAAAAGTTTATTTATTTAAACATAATAATTTATTTCAAAAGAAGAGTTTTAGCATTTAAAAACCATTTTTTTGATAATAATGACAACTTATATTTATTGTTTTGCCAGAAATCCCGTTGTATTATTTTTCAATTCGTCTATATTTTATTTTTTATTTTAAGGTTTTTCGGCTATTTATATAATTCGCCAAATCGATATGTTCTTGTGTTATACTAAAGGTATGAAGGTTTGATTTTTTACCGCTTGGTCATTGCAACCTAATGAGTACTGACTGAGTAGAACAACTTTTTATCAGTACGAAACGAAACCAAACTGCCAAAAAAGAAATTGAGGTGGTTCTCATTATATTTTTTTAAGGGTTGTGTGTATTTTTACACAATGGCCTAGATATGTTATGAGTAGATGACCCTATGGTTTTGCTGACTGAACAGTCGCAAACATTGATTACTTTGATTTAAAAATATTATGACATTTGTTAAAAAAAAAATTATTTAAAAATTAAAATAAATCTTTTAAAACTAACCAATAGTTTTTTTACTCATAAAAAACAATCTCTTAAAATTTAAGAAAACTATTTCATACAAGTAAGGAAAGTATTTTTGAAAATTAAAACAATTTTTTTATTTTTATAAACAAATTTGGCGAAAAAAATTTATTTTAAAAATAAAAAGATTATCCTTTTGATTTTAAAAACGAGACTTTTCGCCTAAAAAATATATGTATATTTTTTTTATTTTATATGTATATTTTTTTTATTTTTACTGTTTTTTTTTTCTAAGTGCAGAAAGCGTCAATGATGTATTGGTTTAGAAACAGTATTAAGCATCTACATATAGCGTTTTCTCGTGTTTCGAGAAGACAACGTCATAGAGTCGCTACAACGTGTTAGGTCGCATGCACTCTTTCTGTATTTTGAATACATATATGGCAGCAACTCGAACCTGGAACGCGATCACATTCACATTTTAATAAAAAGTGTTAAAATTTAAAAAGTTTTCCAAATATTATTTTTATTGCACAAAAATTTGATAAGACGTTTGAGTTAAAGCAGTACCATTTGCAAAGTTCTAAGTAACGTTTCCAGCATAACTATTAAAATCTTTTCCGATTCACATAAAAAAGAAATATTTTGAACTTGAGGCTAATCAATTTACACGGTACATAACAAGTCTACCCTTACAAAACTAAATAGATTTACATTTTCCGTTGTGCACAATGATAAATGACTATTTAGATTTTACTACACAAAAATACATCGAAAATCTATTCTCCTAAATCAAAAAATTTATTTTATTCGGCTATTTACTTTTTCACTGACGTTGCTTCGAACAGTAAAAACACACAAAAGACGTACAAGCATAAAATCAAATAATTAAGATCATTTATCTTGTCCTAATCAAATATTGGAAGTAAGTTAATTCTTTTAATTTAACATCCATTCATTTATCCTCGGTCAGCCCTCTATTATAGCATATATACACTTATATACATAATCTCAACCCTAATTCAATAAAAATCTAGAAATATTTAATCGATTGTAATTTCTCAGAAAGAAAGCCAATTATTTTCGCCCTGTTGCACCCTCAACATATATATATATATATAACAATACTGATCGACCATTTATCCGACCGAACAAAGGTGTTTAAAAAGAATAAAATTAAAAAACACCAACAACAAATTTGTAAAAATCAATTAATTTAAAAAAATCATTTGTTTAGCAAATTTGACAAATTATTGTTGCTGGTTTTTGACAGATTCGGTATTTACAAATAAACAAATTTTTGGACGTGTCTCTTTTGAAATGTGATGAATTGATTTTCGTACGGTTTTTAATACAAAAAAATATTACGAGAAGAAATTTTCAACCCTCAAAAACTATAAATTGCCTACCTACCTATATACCTATGTATATATGATGGAAGATATGCACACAACAAAACAAAAGATTGTACAATAGTTTTAAATATTTGATGGACAAGAGAAATTTATTAATAATTTTATAAAATTTAATAAAACAAAATTTAAGGTGTGTATATGGGTACCAAAGAAAAAAATTTAGATTTTGTGTTAAAGATTTCATGTATATGATATGGTCGAAATAAATAACATTTTTATAAGAAATACTGTATAAGATTTAAAATCGATTATATAAAAAAAATAAATAGCAAAACACAAAAATTTCTAATTTTTGTATAGTTTTTGTTGATAATCTTTCACTATTATATTATTAATACCATATACCATACAGATTCATGCTAAACAACAAAAACTATTATTTTTTTTTGGTTTTTATGATCGATAATAAGATCGGTTAAAGAATTTCCCACACTTTCTCTCATACACATACCTTACCACTCAACTTACTTATGAAAAGCTCGCTAATAACAAAATTATATTTTTATCACCTTCATAATATGGAATTTTGAAAAATTGCAATTGCAAATCAAATTTTTGATTAATTAATTATTTGTAACTGTTATTAATATTGCTGCCTTTAAAAAATACAAAATTATGAAATTACGAATTTTCAACAATATAGTTTAACCGAATAGAAGTCATATTAAATATATCACTTAGATAATTTATGACTTTTAAAATATACAGATCGTATAACACACACCTGGAGTTGGATTGTGCAAGACGAATTTGTTGGGGGTTAACGTTTTAAATGACATAACTTTGTAATATTATATTGTGTAATTGGTAAAGTGTGATATAAAAAAGCGATACTGTCACATCATAGTTGCGTTTAATTCAATAATGTATCAGGTGTGTAGCAATACAATTGTTTGGAATGAGGAACTATTGTTACATCCTCAAATATTTTTAGCACTACTGGTAGGGTGACCAAACTCTTTCGAGGAAAAAATACAAGCTTTTTAGTTAAATATATTGCAACTATTTTTTAATGAACAACTACATTTTAATGAACAAAAACTCCCCAAAATGATGCAAGTGGAGTTTTTCCTCAATAGCTACTAAAGTGGTGGTCGGTACTCCTTCAGAAAAAACTTCAAAAATCTACTAAGAAATATGTAGTTTATTTACTACAACCTAAAGTAAAATGTGAATTATAAATATTAGTGATTTGCTAACATTAAACCGATTTAAAACAATGTTAATTTTTCAAAAAAATTTCACTGAGCTCGCATACATATTATCAAAAAGGACATTCTTGTAAAGTAAACAAAATTTCTTAGAATTTCTTAGAAATTCTAAGAAAACTCATATCTCAAAATTGTCACCTTGCCACTATAATATTTCGGTAGACTCATATGTGCTTCACTAGAATATAATTTTAGATATGCGAGCTCGATTAGAATTTTAATCGGGTTGGCACAAGTAGAGTGCACATATGGGTCTACCAACATATTTTATTTTAAGTATTTGAGTAGAAAGTTTACTGATCAGTGAAAACTTTGATATATGAATTTTTTTGAATCAAAATTTCCAACAAATATCGTTCTTCATTAGAATGTCAATTTAGATATGCCAGCTCCATAAGAATTTAAATCAAGTTGGCAAAAGTAGAGAAGAGTTTATTAGGGTCAAATATTATGTTGGGGCAAGTCTGTTGATCTGTAGAAATCCTTAGATATAAATTTTCTAAGAATTAGAATTTCTAAGTAATTCACGAAATGTAAAACTATTTGCTTTATCAGTTCGTGAAACAACACTTACACTTAACTACATTTTTAATGGCACCTTCATGTTGCTCATCATGTCGTTTTAGATATGCGAGCTCCATTAGAATTTAAATCGAGTTGGTTCGGCAAGTTTGCCGATCTGTGAAAATTTTGAAATGTGAATTCTCTTAGAATCAAAATTTCTAAGATATTCTGTTCTTCACTAGAATATACTGGTTTACCAAAATATTATAGTGGCAAGTTTGACGATGAGTGAAAATTTTGAGATATGAATTTTCATAAAATTTAAATTTTTAAGAAAATCCGTTCTTCCCTAGAAAGTCGTTTTAGATGTGCGAGCTCCATTAGAATTTTTCTCGGGTCTACCAAAATATTGTGGTGGCAAGTTTGCCAACGGTGAAAGTTTTGAGAAAGGAATTTTCTCTGAATTAAAATTTCGGAGAAGTTCTGCTCCTCACAAGATTTCAGTTTTAGACATTTTGGACTCCTTTATAAATTTAAACCGATAAGTAATTGTAGAGTATACATGTGGGTCTGCCAAAATATCATACTGAAATGGTTTCTGATCATGATTCGGAAAATATTTCAGCAAATTTAATTAAATGTAATTTAATTTAGAGTTATATTGTCAATATATTAATTGGTTTTAGATATTTATAAATATTTATATTTATATGTACATTTTTGTTGTTGTTGTCATGTATTGATTGTTATTGAACTAAATAAGTAAATATTTCAATAAATAATAATTTGAATTGAAATATTTGTTGCGTTCCGACTTCGACTATTGACTGCTTTAAACAGATACACTATATTAATTTTTAATTTTGTTGGTTTAGTTAGAGATTGCAATTTCAATTGGGCCCAAAATGATCGTGTGCGCGAACTGAAAAAAATATTACAACAAATTGAAAAAGAGGAAAAATGGTAAAGTGGGGCTATACACGTCAAACTATACAACTTCTAGTTGAATCTACAGGAGTGTTCTCCTTTTGACAGCGTCGTCCTTCTCCAAAACTATTTCCTTTGAAATCATAAACTCTTCGTGCTCCTTTAGCTTATTTGGAACATATTTTTTTCTTATTGAAACGTTATTTTTTTATTTGGTCATTATGCCACTTTAAAAAAGTGTAAATGTTTTTTTTGAGCACGAAAGCACAGAGAGAAAATAATTGTTATTTGCGCAGATAATACCAATACTAAAATGGCCATAGAAAGATAATGTAAATACTGGGCCAGTTGTTTATCGGCATGGTTGTAATATTTATATACCCTCTAATGGAATCATGGCCTCTAATTTAATGAAATAAATTGTAGAGTTTATTATTCTACAAACATATTTATATTTTGAACTATTTAGCGACGAGTTGAAAAAAAAAATTATAATCATATTCTAAACCAGATGGATTAATGCCGGCTAAAAAAGGTGGTTACAATTATTTAAATTTTTTCCTTAAAATTTATTTATTTATTTATATAACCTTTTTAAATTTACTCGTAGTGAAGCGTCCGTTGATTCTAAAAAAAACAAATTTCAATGAATTTTCAGAAACTGATCTCTATTTTATTCATAGCCTGGTAACCATGTTCCACATAGCTATAAAAAATTGAAAAATATCCGATATAGTGCTGAAAATGTGTCACATTTCATGTCTGACGTTCAACAGCCGGGACAGCTTTGTCAGTTTTAATGCAACTTTTTGTTTCGTTTCATTGGGACATGAATGACAAAATTGATTGGAATAAAATAATCAAAACCAAATTATTTGTAAAACAGCAATTCGTTATTTCAATAAAAGACGATTCTAATCTAAGAAGCTAGAACCGAAAATAATTTAAATTTCAGAACAGCAAGAGAAAACATTTTACCAGTAACCCATGTCGATGTATAGAGTGAACTTTTTCATTTTGCAACGATATTTGAACCAGGGACGAGATCAGGTGGCGGTTGAAACGAAGGCAGCGAAGATAATGTTAAAGCTAATATTATTATCTTGATAATAGTTGGAGGAAAACCAAGATTTATTAACACAAATTCAAAAAGCGATAAATACCCTTAAATGTTCTCTTTTTGAACCGTAGTTGTTATTTTTTTGGCTGGCGAGTGAAGTATCCTTCCGACTTATTTAGAAATTCATAAGATCATCATTGATTTTGAAAAAAAAAAATATTGATTATCAGGAGAGCAGAAATCATAAATCGACCCATCTTCTATGTCATTATTTTATGCTGGCATGGAGCAATGTAATGTGCAGTGCGGGGTCTACGTAAATCGGAGCTGCAGCAATACGTCTTCGATTTGGCTATAACGTCATGTAGGACATTAAAAGTGGACCATGAAAGCTATAGGAATGCGCCTCGGTCCCAGAACAGATTACAAAGTTAATAAACAAACAACCAAACAGGAAGTCTAGCGCCACCACGGTAGTACTAATGAATGAATGTTCATTAATGTTCGGTATTTTCTAGATCTTTTCAACTTATCCCAGCATTCTATCTCGGAAAATAAAAAAAATTCTAATCGGGGCAACACTAACATATCAATAACCAATTTGCTCTTGTGTGAAATTCCAGCCCAGAATTCGATTCATTTCGTTCGAGCTAAATGATTTTGATAAATATCGGTCAGTGCGACCCGAGTCACTTTCGTTAATTTATTTTGCCTACAAGGTTTTTATAAAACTTTCTGGAAGAACGTCTTCGAGTACTAAAAACGTGAGAACCGGATTTCAAAATTAAAGTTTTCGGTAGGCACGATTTTTATAAAAATTGGTGAAGGGGATTTCAAATGCCGGGGTTCGATTTTAATAGGTTTTAATTTAGGGGTCATACGGTGGGTCTATATTTTTTTCCTCGAGTAAGTTTTTTGAAAACATTTCGCTCTAACGATTTTGTTGAAAATTGGTAGGGCGAGGGTTTGAATATCAAGAATCGACTCCAATGGGTATTTTAGGAAGTTATTGGTGGGGCTTAAGGCATTCGTTTAACATTTTTTATAAGCAATTTTTATAAACTCTAGCGTTCCTGAATGTTTCATAATCCTGTATCATGTTGTTGGATGCAGCTAGATATTACATCATGTTGCATGTACCATGTTGCACCATGTTTTGTGATGTTGCATAAAATTGTATGATATTGCACGATTTTATACCATGTTGTCTCGTGCTGGATTTTGTGTGTTTGCGCTAATTAGATAACTGGCATTATGTTTCATCACATTGCGGAATGTTGCATTATGTTGGTTGCGTTTTTTGAAATTGCTGGTTTTTATGAGTAAATCTAAATATTGTTTTGACATTGGCCTCGTTTTCTCATTTCTCAATCCATCTCAAACGATTTTGCTGAGTCTGTTGAAGCCTACAGTGGTAATTTCTATAACTGAATTTGGGCTCGAAAGATTTTTATAAAAACTGCTGAAGGGTTGTGTCTGAGCACCAGAAATCGTTTGTGATGGATCCCGATTTTAGGATAATTTATTTAGGGAATCATCTGGTATGAGCCGGTTTCCATTTTTTTTCTGCATGCACGATTTTGATAAGAATTGTTGTATGGGACATTTTAAATTTCAGGTATATGAAATTCATTTCAGGGGCCTTTTCTTGGGAATCGGAAGCTTTTTTAATCTTTTTTTTTGGCTCGATCGATTTTGATATAACTTGGTTTGATGAGGGTTTTCTAATGGAAGGAACAGGAATAGATTGCGATGAGTCCCAATTTCGGCAAAATTCGTTAAAGGGGTAATCCAGGGATCACGAGTCAATTTTTTTGAAAAAGTATGTTATATGATAACTTGGACCATTTTGACAAATATTGGTGAGGCCTCCCGTGTGATGTAAAAATTGATTACGATGAGTCCTAATTCATAGAGTTCTTAATAGGGTCTAAAGGCTTTATCTTTCATTATATTTGGCTTGAAAAATTTAGATAAAATTTGGCGGGCTCGGGTCCTTCGGCTTTTAAGCTCTTTCGACTCGAAAATTTATTTAGGGTATTTTTCGATTCAAATTTGATAAAAAATAATTTTCCATCGGTATCTTATTTTCGGGATAATTCTTCTAGGGAGTTCTTTGAATAAAAATTGTGGTAATAAGGTTTTCTAATGCCATAGTTTATATCGTGTCTAAATATTTTGTTCTTGAGTGTTTCGAACGATTTTGATTATAGAATTTGAGAGAGGACTTTCGAATCTAATATACATTTTCGACATGTTTCTGGAAAATTGTCAATTTTATTGAAACTAAGCCATTTTTGAACTGATTGGGATTCAACTCTCTATATGTATTATTAAACGTAGAGAAGAACTCCGAAGCGAGTTCTTTATGTGATTTTGAAAAATTAATTATTTGGGTGAATCGAAGACCTTTCTTAAACAAAATAGTTGAAATAAAACCACAGGTTCTTTAATTTAAATAAAGAACTATGACGGTGCTAAGTTATGAGTTGCGTAATTATTACTTTCTTTTACAAAGTAATAGTAAGTATTGATTGAGTGATTTGGATTAAACTTCGTACTTAAGCTTTTTGCATAAGTGGAAGGTCCTAGTGAAATTTGGTGGAAATTGGCTCACCTGAACTTGCAGCTTCGGTAACAGCTTTTCGTTTTCCGAAAAGCTTTTCGTTTTTTTGTAATTATTTCTAAAAGTACAGCATCCGCAAAAAAATTGATTAAAAGCAAAATGATTCTAAATTAAGTTTGTAACAAAACTGGTCTAGAACATTTTCCCAAAATTTAGCCTAAATAATAATTATAAACTTTTTCTTTACCAAGGTTTACTTTTTTCTGTTTTTTGAAATAAGAGCTAATCATTGCTTCAAGGGGCCCGAAATGCCCTCATGCAGGTAGTTCTATAATAAACTGAAAATAAGCTACCTACCTCAAATTTGTTGATGTATGAGCTAAAGAGATATCGTCAAAAGTATTGTCTGATCCAAAACCTTTCAAACGATATAATACACTACTATACAGAAAATCAATGTGGAGGTTATTTTGGGGCAATTTTCTATGGCAGGTGTCCGCCCCACTTGAGAAAAAGATCCCAACTTTCAATTCCTCGAAATATAAAAACAGATCTTCAAAACAAAAATTTATTTGCACAAGCCATTCTTGAGATATCATCGGTACAGGCATCCACGAACGGACAAAATTGCTTTTTGCATTTTTGGGATTAGGAACTCCGATGTTTTAATAGAAAATTGGTTTTGGATCATTGTCGTTCTTCATAATATTGTAAGGGTTTCCTGCTTTTTGTATACCAAACTGTATTTCAATTGATATATCGTCTTTAATATTTTGAGGATTATAAATATGAAAGACAATATAGATCATGATAAAATGACCGTCCAAGCGACTCGAGAGAACAAGAAACACGGTTTAGGTGTTATGTATGAAAAGTTAAAAAAATCTAGGGGTAAATACATTGTGGCCAACAGTTAATTTTCTTTTACCAAGAATGGATACAATTAAAGATCTCGCATACATCAAATTTGATTTCTCTCAAGTGAAAAATTAAACTTACCGGACACCTAATATAACTGTCCTATATAATCAAAATTCTGAACTTCCGGTATATACATATTAACAAAATTTCATTAAGAACCTCCTAATTCACGGAAAAAGCTTAGGAAGTAGAAATTAGTTACGTGCGATTGGGCGCTTTCAGGTCTCCTATTATGATTAGTAAAATCATCGCCAATTTGATTTAAATATTTCATAGTGCTAAACATTTTTATAACGTTGGCTCCGATTTTACTCAACATGTTTCCAACTGTTGGGTGCCCTGAAAGCACCCATTGTATTACCAATCAAAGACTTCCACCAATTTTGATTTGAAATCTAGATGGCGCCTTTCCGTTGTTTCATGAAATATGAACTGAACCGCATTCAAGCATCAAAAACACAGGTAATGACAGAATGGATTCCGAGCGGTGAGAAATAGCTTAAGTTTGCCGAAAACATTTTAAAATATGAGAAGCCACCTATACACAGTGGACGAAAGTTCCGGCCAAATCATATTAACAAATAAGTTTTGCAACATCGTTAAAATACCTGACATATAATTAAAAATAGCATATACTCAGAATAACAATAAATATCGTGACATTTTGGAGGCCAGTCTAGCGGCAAAAAACGAACCGTCCAAGCGAAAATTACATTTTGATCGAAATCGTGAAAGTTTAGTCCAAAAAACTTTGAACTGATTCAATTTGAAATAAATGCATAAGTCATTTTGCTGTAGAATTTGGAAAAATTTAAGTATAGATCATGTGAATAGCAAAATCTGACCGGAAACAACTGGAAAGCAAACAAACTGTTTTTGACAACAAAAACTATTTTTGACAACAACAACATCTGACTTTAAGTTGATTGTATTTCGGTTGTTACACTATAAATTCAATAATTGTAAATCAAGTTTAGTCAGAATGCCATTAATTAAATACAGTTTGGTAAATTTTAGAATATCTGAGTATCGTTATCCGTGCTATTTCGCGTATTGTATTTTTATTTCAACTATACAACAACTATTTTTGACAACAACTACATTTTTGACAATTACAGCACCACCCATTTATTTGCGTAAAATTCAGGATTTAAATAATAATTTTAATTATTTAAAATCCAGTTTTCAAATCAGTTTTTATGTCGATAGTTTATCTATACCACATTCAAAAAATCGCGATAGACTGAGAAACATCGAAGACTCGTCATTTATGTTTCGCCTAATACATTGTCATGGAAAAAGCAGTTTATAAATGACATGTTTCAAACTAGGCTTTGATTATCAAGAGACAAGTGACGAGCCACTTGAGGAACAAATGTAAAAAATAAATTGAACTCGTTCAAAATGTAATGAATACTATTTCACTGTCTCAAACTGACGGTTATCTCGCCAATCATTTAGCTGTAACATTTGTCCAAAATGGGACAACTACACATTACAGTGAACTTTTTTTAGAACAAAACTTCCTATTAAGTCAAAAGAATATAACACAAATTATTTCAAGCTTCAACACACTCAAGAGGAAAATTTATAAACAGACTGTGGAAAAATGGAAACGGCGTAACGGCTACAGCTATCGCCCTTTATAAGGAAATTTTCTCTTTATGGGCTATTATTTTTGTGAAATCTGTACAAAAATTAAATTATGAGTTCAATATCAAGGCTGCGGGCCAATAGTCCTCAATTTTAAGTAAATTTTTGGGAAATTCATTTATTTTTCACAAACTCTTTGGCAAACTGATCAAAAAATCTGATCTAAATCCGATTTTTACCATAGTAAACGATTTACTCGACTATTTGCCCGCAGCCCTAGTATAAAATTTGGTTGTCTTTGCCATTAAGAAGAATTGCATTATAAATTAACATTTAATGGCTTAAAATCTTAATTTTTGGAAGTTTTTAAAATTAAGACAGCAATTGACTCTTTGTTTTTATTATTGATCTGGTTCTGCACCAATTATTGTCATACCAAAAAATAAGCCGATAATTCAGAATAAAACGCTAACGTTTTCCGATCAAAACCTATTTATAACTCTTTAAATTAT
Organism: Nephrotoma appendiculata; assembly: GCA_947310385.1. Lineage (NCBI taxonomy): Eukaryota > Metazoa > Arthropoda > Insecta > Diptera > Tipulidae > Nephrotoma > Nephrotoma appendiculata. Next base: position 282,403,105 of record OX371223.1, read on the forward strand.
AAATACATTATAGCTATATGTACGAGTATATTTATATATTATACATACCTATTCGTATATGATTAACATTTCAATATAAAAAGTAAAATAAGAAAACGATCGAATTAATATAAAATTAAAATTCATTTTTTAACTAGTTCATTATCACAATTAAGGTTAAGAAGCTAACCGCTTATTTAAAGCTCATCGCACTTTACGACTCTTGTTACAGTTTTCTGTCTTTCTTATGCAATTGGCAACTGGCATTAAACGATTTCTTCCTTCTTTATTCTATTTTTCTCAATTCTTCCGGCTTGTCGTTATTCTTTTTCTAAAATTTCTTTATCTTTTAAGTTTTTCTTTTCTCTTTTTTACTTCAATCCATATTGGAGAAGTAATCACAAACGGCTTTTATGGTTTTGCTGGTTGTGATCCAACCTTCAATGGTGTTGGAGGACAGTCTAAATAATTCTCTGTAGATTTAGGTTGACTTATTTCATCGATAATTTGGAGGTATTCTTCAGTTGTGACCACAACTTCGTTTTCAAAAGAACATTCATCACATTATACGAACTCGTTTATCTCTTTTATGTCAAACTCTGCTATGATTTTCCGAATTTTTGACACTAATTTGAATCCACTTGTTCAGTGTAGACATTTAAACCTCTGATATTGTAATTTTCTCAAATGTGGTAAATATCCAGAATAGCAGTTTAAAATTTTAGTCGAACTGCTCCAAAATGAGCGGCTGTCTTAGCACGTCTTCATAGTATTTTATTTTTTAAAAACTGCTAATTTTTGAAAATTCTTCATAATCTATAGAAACGTTTGACTTCAAAGCATTTGTATTTGGTGCAGTTTCCATGGATGACTTTCCTAAACATTTGGAAAAATTGATAGACGAGAAATCCCACCGGAAGAGACCGCATGCCTTATACTCATTTTCGATAATTTGTGGCCTAATGCAATTTTAAAAGTGTCACACAGATCATAACACAGGAGCAAACTGCTCTCTTATGAAAGAAGCACCATGGATTGTCATTTCGTCATTGGAAAACCATTTTTATTCAGCAATTTTCTAATGATTTATAACCAGCACAATCGCATGGCTGTAATATGCGAGTAGCATTTGGGTACAGAGAAATAATTATGATGTCCAACCGTACACATAATTCACTAACTTTTCACACCATATGTGTGCTGTGACCATCGACAAAATAAATTACGGGAAATGTAATTTTATTTTCTACGAGATATGGGTGAAAAAGTTTTGAGATATATTAGTAGAATATTTGTTTTGTCATCCATTCATTTTCTGATATTGCTAAGCTCCAGCTCTGAGAAACAGACTTACAAATCTCTTCTGCGGTACCCGTTTATTGGAATAAATAATCTTAGGGAGAATAGTATTGCCGCTGGCACTAAATGTACACATAACTGTCAAGTTTGATTTTGAAACTCCTCGGTCTATTTCGTATATATTTCGTACCTTCTTAGCTGCAAGCACAGAACGAGTTTTTGGGCACATCAAGAAATTTGTTTCGTCCCCATTATATATTCGATTGGGCGATTCCAAAATATCAAAATTATTTGTTTTTTTTTTAAATATCTCGAAGAAGAATTAGACCAACGTTCAAAATTAGAAGAACTAACTCTAGCACTCGCTGCTGCTACTGGATCTGGCACTTGGAATGCAACGTTTGGATTACGTTTCAGGAAGCTAATGAGCCGTCCTTGCCCTGGCATGTTGTTCTTAAAGGGTGTTGATCTTTTATATTCGTCAATAAAATCCTTTATCGCATCCAATTCATCCTCCTTTCTTATGGGAAATCATTTCTTTTGGTGAATAATAAGCCATTCCGCTTACTCTTCGTTTATACTCAAAATAGTAGGTGGACGCGGTGCAACCTTTTGAAATATAAAAAAGAATATTATACATTTTGCGAACTTGATGCTTTGAAATAGCTTTTGATCGAATTTCGAGTAACGCCTTTTGAATAGTTTCCTTGCTATAAGTCCCCCATTTCTTCGGCATAGTTAAAGTCTGGTTTTAATTAAATAAATGTCATTAGTTTTATTAAGCTAGCTAGCTATAACTTTATTGTTTTCTATTTTGCTTAAATAGCGGGCTATTTTATTAATAAATAACTACCTTAAAAATGTACCTATAGCAAATGTATAATATTATTGACCCCCCACACTGTTAATAGTTGATTCATAGAAGTTACAATTATTGACACTCTGTGGTCAATAATTAAAACTATGACTGGAACGGTTTCAGTTATTACCACCCGTTATATTTAATTAAATACACTAATTAATTTTTTTTAGTTTTTTAATAGTTAAAACAATCAATTTAATAAATAAACGTAGTAAAACTGAAAGTTTCATTGCTTTAACAACCTTGTAATAGCATACGTTTATGGTATTCCTTGTAAAATTTCAATATAATAGGGCAATTCATTATTCGTAGTGTACACAGATCTTTTCATAATAACGCATGATGACAAACTAAATAAATCAAACATAATCATAGAGTAAAAGGAAGAGAGAATGATAATATTTTATTTTAAGCATATTTGTATTATAAATTATATTATTAAAAGACAGATAAATGTTGAATAGTGTGAGAGGGTCAATTATTGTATCAAAAATCCTGACCGTCAATAGCTATAGTTCATATAGATAGTAATATCAGAGCACAAAATATTTTTGACAACAACAATATCTCCCATTAATTTGCTTGCATTTCGGTATTTAAGCAATAAATTCAATAATTTTAAATCAAATTTTTGGAATTTCCAAGCGTCATTACTGGTGCTAATTCATATTTTATAATTCTGGCAACAAAAGCTATAATATCGTGATCGATGCTTTTTCGCGTAGGTATATTATAATTTTGACAACAACAGCAATGTTTTTCAACACAGCGATTTGTTTGAAATTTGTTATTTAATTACAAATTTTAACTATTTTAAATAAACTGATTGTTAGTGTCCAAAAACTTCACACTGGTAGGAAAATTTTTAAGACAGCACGTAGAGTTGCGGTTTTTTGCATTGGGTGGCAAACACGATTTAGATCATTCCTACCTAGGTTCTACCCTGAAGAAACCTCTGAGTGCATTGCTGCAGCCAAAAATGCAGCCAAAAAATGCACTTCTTGGGAGGCTTTTCGCCAATTTTATAACTTCGTAAAAAAGAGGCAGAACCGGCTCAATTTGGCTACTCGGGGGCTTTTGGGATCGTTGATCACGATTATGATGTTCAAATCGACCTCCCGGACACCTCGGGGTCCGGAACACCGATGAACGTCATCTCCGTGGAACACTTCAGAAATTTCGTGCGCAGAAATACGGTATCTGGGGTTTTTTGGGTCGCTGAACCCAGATATGGCATCGGGCATTTTTAGCACCACTTGATGAAATATGAAAAATATTTGCTATGTCACGGTAACTTTTCCCCGATAATTTTGCTTGAAATCTTTAAAAGACATTGAGAAATTCTTCGAGCAATACGATCCATTCCCAGAATCCATGGACTGCCTCATAAATATTGCTAATGGAATGAGTGGCAGTCCCGAAACTAATTGCCACATGGCTTTTGAAGAAGATGTTAGGATTATGCAAAGCATTTCGGGATCAAATTATAAGGATTTAAAATTGTCAAGATTGAAAATTGTTAAAACTCTCACATCTGGCAACTATAAGATCAAAGTCGGAAATAAAGTAATAGAAATTGACCCCGACGTCCTCTTCCATAGAATATGGACATTAAAATAAGATGATGAAGAAATTGCAGACTACCTCAAGTGGGAGTTGTCTTCTTTCCCTCAGTCATACTTCAACAATTTTGGAATGCTGAAGAATACAAAGTCCGATTTGTATTCATTGTTCACAAAAACTTCAATGAATATTCGTGATCCTGAAAGAACACTTTTTGTTGTGGATGGAGGATTACTCATCCACAAAGTAAGATGGACAATTGGACGAACATTCTCGGAAATTATGGAAAATTACGTCAAGTATATTTTGAACCATTACGGCCAACGCGTGATAGTTATTTTTGATGGTTACCAAACCGTCAGTACCAAAGAATCTGAAAGAAACCGTCATGGTAATCAGGGAAGTTCAGCAGATGTCTGTTTTACTTAAAATATGACCATTTATCCAACAGGATAAATTTTTACAAAATAAAAATAATAAAAATAACATTATAAAAATGCTCCGGGCTAAACTAACCACAGCTGAGATAGTTTCTGAGCAATGTGCAGCGGACGCTGATCGTACAATTGTAACGACAGCTTTGCAAAAATCCAGAGACTCATCGACAAAGGTAGTCATTGTCAGCGAAGACATAGACATTGCCGTATTATTGACCGCACTCTGCCCGGTAGATAATGAAATATTTGTACAAAAACCCCGAAGGGTCAATAAACCTGAAGAAATATACTCTTCAAGCAGCTTATCTTATATTCCTGTTGTTGCAAAAAATATGTTGTTGCTCCACGCGATAACGGGATGCGATACAGTATCTGCAACATATTACCAAGGGAAAACAAAATTTTTCAAGACTTTCCAGAAATTCCCAGACCTTGAAGTTCATGCTGCGAAGTTCAAGGAAGCTGGTTTGGCAAGCGAAGAAATTTTTGAGAATGAGGCGCAGCTAATCCTAGCAATGTACGGTGCTCCACCTGCATTCAGGAAGCCGAATGTTCCTGAGGAGGACAGGAGGACAAGCCCAAGAGGGACCAGTTAATAGAGAAATATCGATTCAAAATGTATGCAAAAAACGCTGTGAGGGGGAAAGTTAATTTAGCTAAGATTCTCCACAGTAGACGCAATTCAGCAACACTTGAAAAGGATCTATTTTCAAGTGCAAGATTGGTTGCATGGAGATCAGGTGACCATGGACCAAACAGAGTGGGGGTGGAGCCATCAAGCTGATACACTGGTCCCTGTCCAAATGACGCAAAAACCTGCGCCCCCCCAATATTATGAAACTCATATTTTGTGGATGCGCAGGACAGTGTAATCTCATGACCTGCAGTTGTAGGAAGAACGGCCTGCCTTGCAATCTTGCCTGTACAAATTGTGAAGGCTCAACTTGCACCAATACTGAAAGATATTCAGTCGAAAGCGTAATTGCAGCAGAGAGAGAGGCCTTAGACGAGGAAGGTGCACTACTGACGAATGGATCAGTGGATGACGAAGAAAATGAACAGATTAACGATGTGTCACTTGATGCAGAATTTGATATTTAGTTACGGTCTTGAAAATCGAAGTTGAAGATTAATGAGATGAGGTTGAGTCACGGGTGGATTACACTTGATTTGAGTTCAATAAAAAGTTTCGAAATGTCAATTACATGAACAAGGACTTGGTATTCATTCTCTTCCTTTTCTCCATCTTTATTTACAGGGAGATAAATCAACGACCCATAAAACCTCTATGAGGAATTTCAGTTTGTCTTGTTGGATGCTGTCAGGGGAAGCCATAGAGATGACGTCCGGAGTGAGGTTACACTCCAGGTGCCGGTAGGATATTCACCGATGCCATATTCGAATTCAGCGACCCAAAAGACCCCTCGTAACGATTTTCAGTTTGTCTGATTTCATTCTGTAATAGCTGGGTACAGCGGCCCAAAAAAAACCCGTAACGATTTTCAATTTGTCTTGTTCCTTTCTGTAAGGAAAAGCAACGGAGATGCCGTTCAAGGCCAGGTCAGGCGCCCAATGTGTCCGTGGCGTCTTTGCTGATACCATATCTGGGTTCAGCGACCCGAAAAACCCCCATATGCCGAATTTCTGCCCTTCAGCGCACGAAATTCCTGAAGTGTTCCACGGAGATGACGTTCATCGGCGTTCCTGACCCCCAGGTGTCAGGGAGGTCGATTTAAACATCATAATCGTGATCAGCGAAGTTATAAAATTGGCGGTAAGGCCTCCCAAAAAGTGCATTTTTTGGCTGCATTTTTGGCTGCAGCAATGCACTCAGAGGTTTTTACAGGGTAGAACCTAGGTAGGAATGATTTAAATCGTTTTTGCCACCGAATGCAAAAAACCGCAACTCTCTACGTGTTGTCCTAAAAATTTTCCTACACTGAAAAAAATAATAGGGTGAAGTCTACAAAAAATATAAGTAAATTTAACTTAAAATCGCTGTTCAAATTGAGCCTAAGTTGCGCAAAGTAAACTTCACAAATTTGGAAATGTGAAATTAACCTCATGCTATGTAAGAATATTTTATAAAAAAATTATGTCGTTGCATATAATATTTACTTCACATTTTGTTGATTCAACTTATTGGATGAAAGAAAATTAAAATATAGAATACGTAAAAGGAAAATATGTGTACATACTATATGTTGAATTAACTTTAATTTAAGTAAAATTTACATTTTAGTCTAAAAAATAAAATCGTGGTTCTTTTGTATGATAACAAAATATTTGTTATCACATCAAGATGAGATCTCACGTCTCACCATTTCAAAACCAATGAGATAAAAATTTTTGAATTTTTTAGTTAAAAAATTCGATATCCTCTCCTCATCAGATTAGATTATGTAGTTATAAAACTACGAAAATAATGTTTCACACTTCATGTATTTAAATAAAGTAAACATCAATTGACTTAGCGAATTATATTAAAATGCAATAATAATTATTAAATATCACCGATGTAAATTTAACGCAAAAATTTGCAAACATTACCTTGCCAGTATACATTTTGGTTCAAAAATTTATTTTACATTGTCTAAGTAAAGTTTACTTGTTAACAATAAGAATAGGAATATAATGACGATTTTTTGATTTGCACTATTTTTACGTATGATAAAGTTTTTATTTCGTTTTATTTCGACAAATTATTTTTACATTTCAAAAAATGTTATTTTAACTTAGGCTAATTAAAGAGAACTTATTAAATTTTTACTTAGTATGGGTAAATAATGTAAAATATTATGTTAGTTTTACAATTTTAAATTTACTTAGCAGGTTATGTAAAAATCGCATCGATTATTTTTTTGAGTGTATCTTTGGCGTTTTTAGTGCTTCATTGCCTCGACTAATTATTATCTTGAAAACAACAAATGTTTTTGAAAACTACAACTATTTTTGATAACAGCAACATCTCACAGTGCTTTACTTGAAATTGGTTATTTACATAATAATTTTAATTATATTAAACTAGCTGAACCCGGTCCGCCTTGCTGGCCTTAAGTAAACCTTTTCTTTTGTATTGTCTCTCGATTTAAATAGATGTCACAGCATTTAGTTATTGAAAATTCATTTTTCGTATATATCTCTACAATAAGTACATTGTATTAGAGTGTAAACATTATAACGGGAAATTGATTTGGCAATATTGTTAATGAGCTATTGGAATACAAACTGCTGTTAAATGATGACAATGGAAAGATATGTAGATGATTCGTATTATATGCCGCACAGTGATACCTGATGGAAGAATATTATTAAAAAATGTAATAAATGTTTTATGTGAAATGAAATTCGTATAAATTCATTGTAACATTCTTTATTTGAAAATTTGTTTGGTTTAAAATTTGGTAATTAAATTAGTAAAATGTCAATTGACAAAAAATTATATTACATAGCGAATCTCGATGCACTTCGTTGCAACCAACCAAAAATAGATATGAAATATTCTTGATTTTTTTTTTTTTTATGAAATGAATGCATATTATTTCACAATTATTAATGTCAATCCAATAATATCAATGCACCACCAAAAATTTCTTGATTCTGACGTAGATCTTGCATTGTACGGTGTAATGCTTCCAGCGATTTTTTATGCGTCATTGTATATTCATCCAAAAGAATAATTGCTGCTTGTTGCAAAACTTTTGCCATCGCATAATTTCTTGAAATATTGCACCAATCACCTGTTAATTTGAGAATAATTATATTTTACAATAATATCGATTAAATTTTAAACTGATCATTCAATAAATATAAGCACACCTGCACATTCAATGGCAATTTTAATGCAGAGTGCGCTGTTCGTCCACCATCCAATAGAGTAGTAGCGATTCCCAACGAAGCAAGTGCCAATGCGATTTTTCGTTACGATTGAATGGCTGCCATAATCAGTGATATCACAATTGTTTTTCCCGTACTACCAGGCGCATCCAAAAAATATAATCCAACGATTTCATTTTGTACAGCTTGTATGATGGTACCATAGACATGTTTTTGATGGTCATTTAATTTGGGAACGTTCAAATTCACAAATGTTTTCAATTCATTGGGATCATATATTGTTGTCCACGTTGCAATTATCGATCAAATAAATCATGCATTGTACGATCGGGTGGTGACAAACCTAATTACCCTAATGCTTTGTTTGCAATTGTTAGGAACATATCTTTAATTCCTATCAATGCCTCATTATACATTTCCAATGACATCAGCAAATCAACGTTTCTTGTGTAATGAAGTATTCCAATCAGATAGTCGTCTGCCATAAAATCTTTGTATTTATTCCAGAGTTCAAGTGGATTTGATGGAAAACATGTTGATATGATTTTATCATATAACATATACGTAATTGATGTGGAGAAGAAGCAATCGATGCATCATGAAGCGTTAAATCCCAATGCGTTTCATTTTCAAGTAAACCTACCTTGAAATGAACGTGGTCCAACAACATTTACTAACAACAACCGCAAATAATAACATTTTGCATTGTTTGGATGAACTGTGTATAATCTTCTCATGCGGTATCTGCAAAAAAATACCCGGATGGCTATCAACAGGTGTGTCTTGTTTAAGTCGTTGCCATTTCTTTGCAGTCCAAGTGAAATAATGTATTACATCTGAATACAGCTACATTCTGGCAAATTCATCGCGCTCACACAATTGAAAGAATGCAGTTATTGTTGTTGCTGGTGGCTATGCTGCTCTCTGCTGTAAATTTGCATCGGTCAAATACACACGCTGGCTATTTTCAAGATGAACAGCCAAATGAACAACAGCAGGATACCACTCATGAATTGGAAATGAAAAAATTCTCCAAAGAGCTTTATTAGTGCTAATGTAGCGCCCCATTTGATATTGGGCGATTTCATCATTGCTATTGTTTTGTCACCAGCTACTCCAAAAACAGCCGCATATCACTGCCTTCATTCACATATTCACAAATGCATTTAATCGACTTCACAGAATTACAGTACTCAACAGTACTCAGTATATGAGCCTGAAATACTTTTGACAATAGTGGAGAATAAAAGGCACAATCCAACGATTATCAACTTCAATGTCTTGATTGCGTATTTTAATTGTTGTTCTATGGCCATTATCCTCCGGTGACCGACGTCGGTACAATGGGTTGTAACGGTTTGCTACGAGGTGTAAGTTGATCTTATATTAAACATACGCAATGTGCTAAAATTACATCTATTAACACCAACCGTCATCAGAAAATTTATTCACGCATTTACTTTGGAGCGGTCAGTAAAGGCCATAAAGCTCGACGTAGACAAAATTTTAGTTCGTTAGATGAACCAATATGTTCACAATAATAATGACCGTAAATACTCAATGAAACATTATATATATATTGTGCATCAGGAATGGCAAACATCTCATCCTTGTAACGATCGATTTTCATCAATCGCTACAAATCGTGGGGACGACTCACACCCGAGAGATGTCTCATTATGCCGGGCAAACGATTCGGTCTGTATAAAATAATTAGCACCATTAAGTACGGATATCTTTCGTATGGTATATACCCATACTTTTTCCGGAATTATCCGTTACCTCATAGGCAACACTTCCAATGGGCTTTAAAATACGCGCTTTCAAAAATTTGGAGGCTAATTTAGCTGAGTATTTATTTGGTGCATCGCTTAACGCGAAGTTTCGAACGTAAACGGTTTGGCCGACGTTTAGTTTACGTGCACGGCTTCGGAGATTATATATGTAAGCATTTCTCTGATTAGAAGCTTTTAGATGGGCTAACACTTGTTGTTGAGCGTTAGTTAAATGTCAGACTTATACGATACATGTAAGTGGTTTGAACTGAGGTCTTCTAACTGTCGCAATAATTCATAGTTTGATCCGTGTGATACATAATGTTGTCCGAAAACGAGAAAGTGAGGAGTAAAACCTGTCGAGTCATGCACCACGTTTCGTAAAGCTGACGCAATCTCACTTAAATGGACATCCCAGTTTTGATGGTTATCACCAACATACGCCCGAATTGCTGCCAAAATGGATCTATTAGCCCGTTCTGATACATTTGACTGCGGTGAATATTTCGGAGTGAACATATGATTTACCATATATTTATTTAACAAATTTGTTAGTAGATTTGACTCAAACTGCCTTTTATTATCAGAAACTAGGCTTTCAGGTACCCCAAATACCGAGAATATTCCATGTTCCAAATAATTTACCAAGATGGAAGCGCTAGCTTGTCGAATGGCTTTTAAATGTACAAAGCGAGAATAATGGTCCAAAACGATGACAATGTGTGTGTTTCCTTTTTTGGAGCGTGGGTAAGGTCCTAAAAAATTCAACATAAACTCGTTGCCATGGTCGAAATTCTATAATCTGCTGTCCCATGCAAGAACGGAGGAGGTAATTTGGACTCTTACAAGTTTTACACGTTGTACATGAGGAAATGTGAGATTTTACATCGTGATACATACTAGACCAATAATAATATCTCTTTAGTCGTTCTAAGGTTTTAGCAATTCCTAAGTGCGCGGAGGTGGGCGCGTTGTGAGCCTGTTCAATTAATGATGACGTTAGAGAATCAGGTATTACCAATTTCCAATCATAGTGACCAGTCTCAGAGTAACATATTCCTGGGGAAGTATTTATATACACTTTGCCTTCTCGTATTTTCAAATTGAGAGCATCTGAATTTTTGTTAATAGACTCAATCAATTTGAGGTAACTACATAGGTTCCTGGAATGCTGGGGAAGAAAGATTAACGTGTAAAGGCGAAATTTCCGAATCAATGTTAGCTAATTGATCGACATATTCGCTGATTTCGTCTGAATGAACTCGTGACAAGGCATCCGGTACAATGTTGGTATTACCCTTGCAGTACTTAATGTCAAAATCAAAACCTTGGAGTTTCATACTCCAACGAGCTAGTCGGCCAGAGAGGTCTTTTTGTGACATGAGCCACTTCAGGCTAGAATGGTCGGTAATGATGGTAAAGGGAAATCCCTCAACAGATGCACGGAATTTTTTGATGCTCAGCACAGCGGCCAAGCATTCAAGCTCGGTAATTGAATAATTGCGTTGTGCGGTATTTAACTTTCGTGACATATAAGCAATGGGATTCTCCGTACCATCATCCCCTTTTCTGAAATAATACGCTCCCCACTGCAGTTGAACTAGCGTCGCATTGGATGTAAAAACGTTTCGAGAAATTAGGATTAATCAACATCGGAGCTGATATCAACGAGGATTTTAAGGTATCGACTGAAGTTTGTGCTTTTTCGTTCCATTGAAACCTTTTCCCCTTCTTTAAGAGTTCTGTTAGGGGGGCAGCTAGAATCGAGTAATTGTTAATGAATCTTCGATACCAGCCTGTTGCTCCTAAGAATCTCCGAACATGACGTATCGTTTTTGGTTGAGGAAATTCTGAAATTGCCCGAACTTTATCGGGATTAACACTCAAATACCCATCTCTGATAACATAACCTAGATAGTCAAACTCTTTTAAACAAAATTTAATTTTTTGCACGTTAATCGTGGGATTGGCCATTTTAAGGCGCTCAGCAACGTCACGTAATAATGATAGATGTTCTTTGAACGAAGAAGACGTAACTAACAGGTCGTCAAGATACACAAAGATGCGATCATGTAGGTGGTACGGGATAACCTTATACATCAGCCTGCACATGGTTTGGTGCGCATTGCACAGCCCAAACGGCATGACTACAAACTGATACAAAGGTCGTCCCGGTACCGCAAAAGCAGTTTTATCTTTGAAGGCATCATCCAACGGGATTTGCCAGAAGGCATCTTTGAGATCTATACTGGAAATAAAGTGCGTTTGATCTAGGCGTCTGAGCAATCCGTCTATCAGTGGTAGAGGATAGGCATCCTTTTGAGTGCAATCGTTTAACCTTCGGGCATCCAGGCATAGTCGCGCCTTACCATTTGACTTGCATACCAAGGCCATCGGAGAACACCACGCTGAATGGCTTTATTCGATGACACCAAGTTGGAGCATTCTATCTAATTCATCATAAATTTCAGCTTGAACAGCTGGCGATACCGAATAGTGTCGCTGCTTTATAGGAGATGTATCTCCCACATCGATATGGTGCGATAGCAGTTTTGTTTGTCCTAAGCCCAGCTTGTTGCAGCTTGGAAGTAATTCGATTACTGCCGCAAGTTCTTTCGACTGAGTAAGGGTCAACGGAGTTGTATTCAGATCGCTTGAATCAGTCACGGAACTAACAGTAGGAGTTTTTAGAATCATAGGTTTTAACCCAAACATGTTCCAGAAATCTATTCCTAAGTATAGAGACTGTTGAAGACTTGGGACTATAAAAAGTTTCATATTTCGTTCTATATTAAGATATTTTATTGCCACATACACATACCCAATTATCCTCTGCTTTGATCCACTGGCCGTTTGGACATGGGACGAGAGGGAGTGTATCCGAGATTTAGAATTATTGAGAAATTTGTCGGCACCAGAGCCCAGTATGCTGATAGTCGCCCCGCTGTCCAGTAATCCAGAGAATGGGATTCCACAAATTTCAACTTCAGCATAAGGTCTCGTATCATATTTAGTGTTTAAAACTGTTGATTCAATTATGGCTCTCAATTGACGACGATTTTTGAAATATCGTTTGAATCGGGCGGTTCTTGGAGATGCTAATTGAGAAAATGTTTGAATAACAGGACAGTCTTTGGTATGTGGGCACATTGAATAATTTAGGGCAGGTGATTTTTTATTAACGACACAAGAGATTTGATTTACCCCTTTGGTGGAGCATCTCGAGATTCCGGAATTATATTTAGTGTTGACCCCGTTGTTTGTGCACTGGAGACTCGATTCAATATTTTGCGGAAATGGGGGTCTCCTGATCTCATTCCCGTATTGTAATTTCCCGGGGTGCATTTAGCGCAATGTGGTTTTAATACATTTGGGTACCCACATCCGAAACAGAACATTCGTTGCAGTTCTAAGGGGCAGTCCACAAACGTATGACCCTTAATATCGCAATTCCAACATAAAGGCTCATTAGTGAATCGATTAGGTCTTGAGTCGGGTGGATAGGCATAATTTTGAGAAAGACCACGATTGTTAAGTGTTTTGTGTTGTGTTTTCAATGCAGAAACATTTACATATTTTTCACTAGTATATTCATGTCCGTCCTCGATTACCACTTTACTAACAATTTGTCTGTTATTTTTAACACCGGGTTGTATATTTGACTGTAAGGTTTTTTCTGGAATGTAGTTTAGGCGTCGCCAAGAGTTTTCTGTAGCTATACAACGACTAACTAACTTTGGAATCGAAGTAAATGATTTTCCAGCAAGTATTAGCTGCAATCCCTCGCGCATATTTTGCATCAGAATGTTTGTTAGTTCTGAGTCTGGAATAGGTGTCTGAAGAGCCATTGTTAACGACATTATTTCGTTGTAAAATTCAACAAATGTTTCATCGGGTGCTTTCTGCTTGCGATCATCTATTTCTCGTCGGATATCAGTATCGGTGCGTCTGTCCTTAAACCGATCTATTAAAGCTTTTCTAAGTTGTGGCCAGGTTGGATGTCTGGTTCGCTCCAGGTGTTGCCAGTAAAACTCAAGTGCCACTCCTTTTAGAAAAAATCCTAAATCATGAACGAGACGGTCAATGTTGATATTATGTGAATTTGCTAGGTGTTCGACTCTAAAAATGAATCGTTCGACATTAACTCCGTTTGGAGACCCGTCAAAATTAATATTCCAACGATGCACTGCAATTGGTACTGCTTTGTCTGGTATCAGCGGATGGTTAGTATCGTACACAATTTTCTCCCCCGTAGGTGGAGCTCTATTATCACCATCCTTTGTTTCACTTCCACCGCCTTCGTTATTTCGTTGTTGGGTTTTCTGCGATTCAATATTTACAGTTGGTATTTGCTTTACACGTTTTGACAATTCATCCAATACCATAGACATCTCATTCTCCATTGTCGACCAAGATCGAGATTGATTTCCGGAAGTGGGTGAGCTCGCCTGTTGGACGGTTTTTGCGACATGACTAGTACTTGGTTGTTTTTCTATGATCATCGGTTTAGTGGTTAGCAATTTAATAGGATCCTCGTCAATTTCAGTATCTGAATCATCTTCCCGATCGCTTCTTTCCGGGTGCGCTAACTGAATTTCCTTTATAGATTGATTCGACTGTTCTAAATTTATATTTGGATCTTTAAGATCGTCGGTCAGTTTAAGGATTTTTTCGGAGAGGTCCTGCAGTTTCACTGTCTGCGGTTCGACGGTCTTTGACTTGCTAATTCGTTTTAAACGTCCTTGTATATGTAAAATTTTCGTGCGAAAGACGCTCACACTTTGGACTCGATCGAGGTGTTCAAGTGATGTTATATTTTTCAATGATGCGCGAATCTGATTTAGTTTACTGGTGCATACAGACATTTCTCGGCGAGGGTTTTTTGCTGCTTTGGTGTAAACTAAATGTTGAATTTCATCTTGTTGTTCAGACTCCTCTATTAGAGTTTGTTTGAGTTGACTCAGCTGATGCAATAACGTTCCACCAATTTTGCGCACTTCGCACTCCACCACAAATTCGTCGGGTTCCAAAAAGTTAGGATCAATCATTGTGCTAGATACGGTCTACAGTTATAAATATGTCACAGATGTCAAAGGCGATTTTGCGAAGTAGGGGACAGACTAATGTGAAACACGAATATATTTGACAATGAATAAAAAAAATAATAAAAGAAATAAAGTTTTAAAATTTCGAGACAATATAACGGAGATAATTAAATAGTGTTAATAATTTGTTTATTTGAGATCTGATCTTATCAACAAAAGTAATAAACGCAATAAATAGTATATATTATATCATATATTTAATATGGATGATGTTAATAAGCAAGTTGTCATAATTAGCAAGTCCTCGTCTATCTTAAGGAAAGGAGAGGGAAAGAGAAAAAAAAAATTCAATACAATTCACATATGATTCGACAATAAATATTAGATTCATTCGTGACTGAAATTTATGATAGTATTATGTTCCAAATCAAACTCTTAATACTGACACTGTAATCAATATATAAAATAGATCCCAATGCGAGAGAATGAAATGGTTGTAAACCTGATCGCTAATATTGACAATTAAAATCGACATAATCAAAATAATGGAATTATTGTTATAGCGATAAAAAAAAATATAGAAAAATAGAAATAAAATTAATCTAACAACTGTTTCAACAGATTTTAAAGAAGCATCTAGATGCAGTTGCGTAAATGTAAGAAAATTGAATGTTAATTAAACAATACAAACAGAACCGAAAAATAATGATGTTATTATAAAGGATTAACGAAAAAAAAAAGTTAGAAGCCAGTGCTTGGGCGCCACTGTAACGGTTTGTCACGAGGTGTAAGTTGATCTTATATTAAACATACGCAATATGCTAAAATTACATCTATTAACACCAACCGTCATCAGAAAATTTATTCACGCATTTACTTTGGAGCGGTCAGCAAAGGCCATAAAGCTCGACGTAGACAAAATTTTAGTCCGTTAGATGAACCAATATGTACACAATAATAATGACCGTAAATACTCAATGAAACATTATATATATATTGTGCATCAGGAATGGCAAACCTCTCATCCTTGTAACGATCGATTTTCATCAATCGCTACAGGGTATCCGTCGTCACCTGCAATTGTTTCCGAAGTTAATGCTCTTGGATACCGTTTTGTACATTTTCCATCGATCATGCATGGTGAATTCATATTTATTTGACCGCACGGGCCATGGATCATATTTTTTGTGACAACTTCAAATAATTCTGGATCGCTGATTTCATCTGGAATTTCAGCTGATATAATGTTATCAATTTGATCGGGTGCTATTTGGGAACCAGCCATATCAAAATGTGCGCATGCGGCATCCCTATCTTTTGCCATTCAATCGAATACATCCAGCAACGCACCTCTCCAAAAATTCGCAATTTGATAATCAAATCCATCAGTGCTGTTATATCGTGTCGATCTGTTTGATTCTGACCATCAAATAAATTGTTTTTTTATGTCAGCCCAATGTAGGTCTGTAGATTGCATGTGAATGTTATGAATAGGTCGGGACGACCATATTTGCGAACGTATAACATTGCACCTTGCGTATATTCGTGCATGTGGCGCGGACTGCCAACATATGTCGATGGTAATATTGTTAAACGTCCGATATCATTAACATAACCATCATTCACTATTGCATCTCGCCAGTGTATGTATTCTTGCGATCGCAGTTTGGCTTGATTGAATCGAAGGTAATTAAGGCGTTCTGTTTCAATTTTCGCGGTCGGACCGAAATTTAAACTTTTTTTTTTCAAATGATGAATTAAAATTTTTGTCAAAAGGGTGGGCTGGGACCATACTCAAACGATCACAAAGTGTGTGCATAGGGCGTGGGAGGGAAGTGACCTCATTTTTTCGCTCAGACGCACCGTTTTCGAGACATTTGCAATTTTACGATTTTACGTTTATTTGTTGTGGTTTTACAAAGAGCGAGTTCATTTCAGGAAAAAAATCATAACTCGATAATGACTTGACCGATTTTGGATTTAAAATCAACTAACCATCATCACTCCTCCTTGCACCTCCCCTAAAAATGTTATGGCAATCAATTGAACCGTTCTCGAGTTATGGAGTGACAATCAAAATGTACACTTCTTTTTATTAGATAGATAAAGGTAATCCCCAAATCGTTATCGACGTTAATTCGCATATTATCATTTTGATAACTACAAATAATTTTTGACAACAACAACGTTTACAGTAATTTAATTGGAATTCGGTACCTAAATAATAACTCTCCGAAGCAAATGAATAAACAATCAAAGACTTCCAAGGGGACATGAGCTTAATCGCTTTGCTAATATTCAGGCGATTTTCGTTAATCACCGCCTGTCGTTCCATGATCAAGGTAAGCTGAAGACATAAGCACAAGCGTTCGTCGAAAGTTCAAAAGAATAATTTTGCTTCTAATTAAAGGAAATTTAGTCTTCTTTGCGATGCTGGAATCCGTTTGAGGTTAATAAAAATTGTTTTAAAGCAAAAAAAAGTATGCTGCTCTTTGAAACTTTAAACAAACTTGCTCGAAATTTCTCGATTCAAAAAGATGTGGAATGTACTGCTTGACCTGTTTTTGTAGCATGCCTTCACGCCGACTCACATTGTCTGTTTCTTAATATTGATGGCAAGTCCGATTCACAGCAAATACACTAATATCACAGATTCACCAAATTTCACGTAACAAATAAAAACAAAATTTTTGTAGCGCAAACGAGTAATTGTTCTATTCGATTCATCTCGCTTGAATCTTCAAATAACTATGCGATAAATTAAATTATTGTTTTCCATAAACTGACGTAAAATTTAAAGAATTTTATCGAAAAAAATGTACTAGTTAACGTTCTCAAACAGCAGTATATTTTTTTTCTTTTAGACAATTTTTATTTTACTCAAATAAGTCATAAAAAAACAAGCTAAAATAAAATGAATTCCAGTACTGAAAACAACACAAAATTAAGTGTTATGTCACCAAAAACTACAAGCGTTCAAATCTGGCTATTTTTTCGAGAAAAAAAGTCTGTTCCATGGCGCAGTGTATATAGCATTTCTGCATTCAGCATATACAAAAATATATACAACACTTTTCGTTTTAGGAATTTCAAGCATATCCTGAATTAACTTCATGATATTTTGCATATGGTATCCATAGAATTGTACTCCGCATATCGTCCATTTGATAAATTAGTCTGCATATTTAACTGGGTTTTTCTAGTTATGGTCTTTTAATTCGTTTTAGATATAAACACATGGAATTATATATTGACACAAAAAAATTTCTTGCAACATACTCGTATACGCTCTTAATGAAGATTATATACAAAATATGATGCGATTACATTTTCGATTTAAGCATGCTGTCATCGAGTACACAATATAAAATTAGCATATTTAATTAAATTTTATAATTTTTAATTACAACTTTGTAGTTAATATTAAATTATTATTATTGGTTTTTAATTTGAGCGCGCATATCGCGATTTACTTCGTATAGTTTTATATTATAAAGTTGGACCAAATGTCTTAGGTGGTTTGTGAGCCATCCAATTTTAATTCATATTTTTGATATAAAAGAAAAACAATTTATTCAGCCAAATATCGCGTACTTATGTATACGTTTTTTATTGGGCGTCCGTATGTATGGCGTTAAATTATATAGTTTCGTATTATATTTTTTCGGGTGATCTTTAAGTAACCTTCAATTAACCCCAAAAAATTATGTGTTACTTATTTTTATAATTAAATTAAAAATTATTTTTGTTTATTTATAAATTTTTTGTGATTTTTGGTGTACAGCCGAAAGAATGAAGTACTTATTTCTGCGTGTACCGCAACTATATACACAACACAGCAATAATAAGAAATACTTTAGTGTTGTATATAGTTGTCGAAGGCATGTTTATAGCATTTTTAATTACAATTTTTTTGACTTTCGGTTTTAGTTTTTTTGTGTGCCACAAATAATTTTGCAATGAAATAAGAAAATGATTAAGAAATTAATGATCTGTAAAATTAGTGTGACGTGGGTGGTATGGTTATTATAAATATGTCTTAATTACAGATTTATATCCTTAATTTACGGTTTTGTGTTTTTCTCATGGTAGAAATATATTTGTTCTAGATACGATCGTGTGAATATTTTTTGTTGTATAATGACACTAAATGTTATTTAAAGAAATTAAGGGAGTACGTTGTTTAGCATCGTTTTAATAATTATGCCAAATATTGGTTTGGTAAAGGTTTGGTAAAATTTTGAAATTGCATGAGACTGTCTCTAAATGTATATGTTAATGCCAATTGAAGAAAATTTAAAAATATTTGTACTAATCATATGCGAGTGGTAGTGTTGAATAAGGCGGCAACAACTTAGTGAAACCGAAGTGCAACCTTTATTCGCCAAAAAACAATATTGCCCTAGGGTACACATATACGAATCAGAAAATAGATTAACAGAACTATAAATGAAGCATCTATCTACATTCTATAGGCTAGTCGTTGGCATATATAAACAATAGCAAACAAAGCAGGCACAAATGAAATGCACCATTTCGTTGTTATTACCGCCTGGCTATTTTCCCTTCGATGATTTATCCATGGTCTTATTCATGTCACTCAAGCTTGGTAAAATCATTTCGATCGATTATTGTAGTGCATCTGTATTCAAACTGTCAATTAAACTTTCGATGTATTGAAAAATGTTTACTTTCTCCTACTCATTTTCCTTTAATGGATATATAAAAGGTTTTTTAATAAGGATATAACAATTTTGTATTTAAATAAATCACAGCATAATTGAGATATTGGACTGAAATGTATTCAAAATACTGTACACATGTTACATTTAACTGCGGAATTCGATCTCGTTCATATGACCAATAATAGTCTCATAAGACCCAATAGCGAACTTATTCAACGAAAAAATTTGTTCCAATCACACTCGCTTTGCTTTGATGTAAATACCGTCCCTCGATCAGAAACTATAAATTCTGGATTGCCGAAAGTGGATTGGTGATTTTTCATCTAAGCCAAAACTTTTTCTGTGGTTGTAGTTTTGCTAGGGTACATCCACACAAATTTGGAAAATGCATCTACAATTGTAAATAAATATTTGTAATTTTTATAAGTAGAAATTAAAGGACCTAAAAGATCTCTATATGGAGGGTTGATAAAGGATATTCTCGTTTTGGTAATGGATTTAGAAACTTCTCTTGTTTTTGTTGCTTTCGATTCCCCAATATGCATTCTATACAGTTTAACCTGTATCTAGCGCTCTTTTCTTTTAATTTAGAGATAATATTTGCGCTCGATTAATTCTACAATTTTTTTAACACCGAAATCTCCTTCATTGTGTGCTGATTTAATGATTTCGACATCCATCGTCTTTGGTATACATAACAAAGGTTCTCCAACTTCGTTTTGTCTGTGGACCATTCCTTGGTGCAGCGTATAAATTTTTCATATGGCCCGTACTGCAACAATGCCTTAATCCCTTTCAGTTTATTATCTTGATCTTGAGCACACCTTATACATCCAACATCTGACTTGAGACTATTAATACCACTGGGTTTCTACTTATTGCATTTACGTGCTTTATTATACTGCCTTGGCGGTGCTCAATCGTGTATTGATAATCATCTAGTTGTGAGGCCCATCCGGCTATTCGCGCTGCAATTTTCTTCTTCGCCATCGTTTGTTTAAACGCAGCACAGTCCGTTACTATGGTGAAAGACATTCCAATAAGATAAACTCTTAGTTTATCTAGAGCTCTGATGATTGCTATAGCGTGATTCGGCGTCAGTTGTTTTCCGTCTATAGTAATAAACCGGATGAAATTTCCTATCAACATTTTCTTTTTGCAACAATATTGCGCCATAACCTAGTTGACGCGCATCCGTATGGAGCTCCGCCTCAGCTCAGGGTTGAAAATCTTAAGTATAGGATCTGATACTAACATCTCCTTCAATCGTTAATACGCATCGCGTTCAATTTCAGTGAATTTGAATTTGAGTTGTTTCTTTAATAGTTCGGTGAGCGGTCGGGCGAATATTGCATAATTCGGAATGAACTTTCCAAAATAACCAGTTAAACCCAAGAATGCTTACATATTCTTAACTGACTTCGGTTCAGGAAAATAGGCTACTGCTTTCATGTTTTCTGCCGATGATTTTATTTTACCTTCCTTAACCCAATTAAAGTTTAACCCGTGGTCACTCGATAACTGCATTGCCATCTTTAGTGGCCCCAAGTTTTGTTCTATCGTCTCTGTAGCAACTATTATATCGTCCATATAAATAAGTACTCGGCCAGCTGAAATTAAGTCCTAGAAAATTAGATTTATGTAGCGCTGGAAAACTGGTTGTGAGACAAATCGACAAAATGGAACTCTACAAAACTCATAGTGTTCAGACGGTGTTACAAAAGCCGTTATTTCCTGCTATTCTCATCGACCGACACATGGAAAAACCCGTTTTTTAAATCAAAAATCGTAAAGTATTTTGATGGTTGTAATTAAATGACGAAATCATCCATAACAGGCAACGGATATATGATCATCACTATCTCTCAATTGAGCCTGCGGTAGTCGATACAGATCCGTTTGGCTCCATACTTTTTATTCACTAAGACAATTGGTGAGGCATATTCTGAAACACTGGCTCGTACTATTCCATGGTCCATCCATGCTGATACTTGTCGTTTAACTTCTTCTTTTTCAGCCAGACTAAGACGACGAGATGGTTGAAAAATTGGAATATCAGTTTTGAGGATGATTTTTTAGAGAAAAAGGACATTTTTTAATTTTGCGAGGCTCGTACTGACTAACCAAGTTTTGAACATCTTTGGCAAACTGCGTGTGTCCCACTTGAATCTCATCTACTTCCTCAAACACTAGTAAACAATTGAAAGGAAACCCGTCTTTATTATATTCTCGCACTCGAATTTTCAACATATCGTATCCAATGAGAAATTTTACTGGTAACATACTCGATTCTACTAGTTTCACTGAAGCTTTGAACTTTTCATCGTCAATTTTTAAATCACATCTAAACGAGCACAACGACTTTATTTTTGCCTTTTCAATTCCATTTAGTTCATCCGTGTTACAATCAGAGTACTGGAAGCCTAGTTTTCGAAATTCATCCTCTCTAATTATTGTGAAGTCACTTCCGGTGTCTATAACGGCCTCTATGATTTAACCATTAAGATCTACGTTACAATAATTAGATTTTTCCTCCATCCGCGCTTAACACGACTTCTCTTTTGACCCACTCGTATCTGGTTGCTTCATTCTGGAGCTTTATATCCAAATTGCATGCATTTAAAACATCTCGGTCCCTCACTCTTCTTATAACAATGTTTTGACTGGTGCCCAACTTTTCGGCAGTTGAAACAATGCTCATTTTTACGTAGCTTCATTGAGTTTGAAACACCGATGGTACTAGCGATGGAACTTGTTGGTCTTGATTGTTTCGCATTAAACTCTTCGTATATATTCAACTTTTCTCGATATTCTGTAATCGTTGACGCTCCATACGGCAGTAGTTTATTTGCAGGTATAACATCTATGCCATCGATTATGTAGCTTGCATATCGAAGAATCGTCTACACCTCCTAACGATCCTAATTGCCTCATATAACAAAAATAGAATTTAAATGATTCCTCTCTTTGCTTCCTTCGTTGTCGCAGCTGTCTATGTATACTTCACCGCATGAAATTTTCCTACAATATTCTACTTTTGCTTTCGTCGCTGTACCCTTTACAGACTGTTTTGCGAAGCTTAAACTTTGTAACGGGTTTAAATTGTATAATGCGCTTATTCGTTCAAAATCATTTATCCATGTTTTAACTTTACAAGGACCACTTCCATCAAATTTAAGAATAGTGTTTTCTAATTCTCGAAATTGTATGGGAAATGTCACAGTGGTGCGTCGGTCATCCATATTACTTCTATCTTCAATATGGGAACTGCTTTCAAACGTCTTCGATCCCCGTAGAGCTTTAATTTCTTCCGGACATTTTTGGGAGCTAGGAGTGCACGTTCGCACAGCCAATCATGATTTTTGAAGTTATTTGGCAGATTTGGGAATACCTTCATTACCACGTCCTGTATTGATGGCACCATTTGACAAAATTAGGCGGGAACGATATCTCACATGTTACAGGGTCATTTGGCAATTTCCCGTTACCCATGTCCAAAAGCTGCCTGGCAAATATTTTGGCTGTACCATCGTGATGTAAATTCACACGCATGTTTGTATAGATAGTGTGATTTTCGTAACGTGTTTCCAAAGATGAGACGCCTTCAGGCAGGCATTAAGTTCATCAGCGGGTGTTGATCGTGGAATGACTGGCAAAGTTTGGCGAAAATCACCTGCTAGTAGTGTTAGAGCTCCTTCCATTGGTATGTTATTTTGGTCGCAAATCGCGCAAAGTACGATCAACCACTTCAAATGCTTTTTGGGTGTGCCATGGTACATTCATCCCAAATAATGATTTTACATGTTTTTAATAACGTGGCAATTCCCAAATTTCGTGTTATAATGCAAGAAAAATTATCCGCTTGATTCAAATTCAATGGTAGTTTAAACGTTGAATGTGCGCTGTGCTTCCTCCATCGAGTAAAGTGTATGCAATTCCAGATGATGCAACAGCGAGACCGATTGTATTCTGCTGTTTTACTTCAGCAAGTATCAAATTAAGAAGAAATGTTTTTCCAGTGCCTCCGGGTGCATCAAGACAAATAATTCCTCAGTTACCGTTTGCTATGTGTTGCATCACTTTAGTGTATGCCTGTCTTTGATCATCCACTAAGAGACTTTTTTGAGTCTCAGCGAAAACTCGTAACTGACCAACGTCGTAATTTTGTTCTCGTAATAGATCTCTATCACGAACAATGTTTCCATGGCGTATCGGTGCTGGCAACCCAAGTTGGGAAATGACTTTGTTATTAATGTATAAACATGCATCCTCGAGTAATATAAGTGCTTCATTAAATATGTCTGCTGAAAACTGTATTTCCATAGCGGGATTTGTTGTACGTGCTTGCCAAAGTTTATCTTCACTAAGGCTTTCTTTGTGCTTTTCCCAAAGACCTTTAGACATAAGACATGCTTCGGTTAGTGTTCTATCCCAGTGTTCATCATTTTCAGGTAAGCTCAGTTTAAGACATGCCTCTCTGTTGGTTTGACATACTTCGCCATTTACAGTTCTCAGTGCTTGAAAAGACGTTGGTCCTCTTACTTCATGAAGCAGCATTCTCAGAAAATCACACTCCGTATTGTTAGGATGAACATTAGAAACTCGACCCAAGGCATCAGAACCGCACATATTCCAGGGTACTCCCGAATAGTTGTGCCTTGCTTTCTTCTGAAAAACTGCTTCTTCGACGTGCTCCATGTATAATATTTTGGTACTTCATGATACAGCAACGTTTTTACGAATGAATCTGTCCCGCACAATTGAAAAAAGGCTGTTAATGTCGTATTCGTTGGTTGCACAGCTCTCTGTAACAGTTTTTCTTCCGTATAGTAAACTCGTTGTCCATTTTCTAAGTGTTCACTAAGATGTACAACTGTTGGATAACGCTCGTGAATATTAAAACTCAGAATTCGCCAGACAGCTTCATTACTGCTGATGTAACGTCCTATTTGAAATTGCGTGACTTCATCGAATGGTGAATTTGTATTCGAAAGTACAAAAATTGCCATATCACTGCCTTTGTTGACGTATTTACATATATATTTAATTGACTTAACCGAGTTGCAGTACTCAACGTTAATATGGGCTTTAAATATTTTCGACAGTAACGGAGTGTAAGGAACAATCCAACTATTATCTACCTCATGATGCACATTGTTTACTTTGATAGTGATAGTGGCTGTGTGTCCTCCGTCATCGTGTTTTCATCTCCGGTATTGTGGGTATCCGTCGTCACCGGTTTGTGTTTGCTGATACATCTTTCGGGGATCGAACACTTTCCATATTTCATGGAAGGTGAATTGGGATTCACGGCTCCACAAAGCCCATGTATCATGTTTTTGCTAACGATTTCAAAAAGTATCCGATCTTCTTGGGGATTGGCTAATTCAGCTGATATAACACTATCAATTTGAGTCGGAGTAATCTTGTCCTTTAACCAATTCAAAATGTGAGCATGTGGTAGGCCTCTTTTCTGCCATTCTATTGAATACATCCAGCAGCGAGTTTCTCCATAAATATGATTTTTAGTTATGAGGTTCATGAGATTTATGAGTTTCTGTTTGAAAACTCTAGCTGTCAGATCATGCCGATGGGTCGATGATTGCCCAATTAGAAGTAAATCTATAATCTCAGTTCATGTTGGATTACACGTAAACGTTATAAATAGATCAGGACGTCCAAATCTTTGGACATACGTGCATGTGCCTTAAACGTTTCCATCATTAGCAATTGCATTGCGCAAGTGAATATATTCCTCGGAACGAAGTTTTTTCTGATTTAAGCGAATGAAAAGAAGTCGTTCACTTTCGATTTTAGCATACATATCAACAATGAATTGGTGAAAAAATTGACGGCACTTCAGGATGTGGTTTGATTGTTGTGCTCTAATCATAATACGATATGCATAAAAATTCATGTAGGAAACCCTTTTCGTCATCAGAGCACTTGTTGATGGGTTAGTTTGCATCACGTTGAAATAATACCCATCTTATCCTTGCCAAAACAGTATTGTATACTGAAGAGCATCATTCGATCTGTGTGTTTCAGTAACACGCTGTAGGCTTTCATTTTGTTTATGGATAATAATATCACGTCGGTTGAAATCCGTTCCGACCATAACAATAGCAACTTCGTTGATTGTTGGACCATTGAATCGTCTTTCATGTTGACCAAACGGTGTTTTATCTGCTCAAATAACTACTCTGTGGTCATCTGATGGCATTAGCTCCAATGCAGTTTTGAATAAATTTACCAGATGATTGCGTTCATGGAATAAAATCTGTAAACTTGATATTATTTCACGTTTTGTTCCGGGACTAATAGCACAACGTTGATAAGTCTCCGCCTCCTCGTAGCCCATGAAGTAAATTTGTAAAAACTTGGAGTCGTTGTTAGAGAGAGGAAGAAGTGATCCAATTTTCTGATAGATTTGTCCTTGTACTTTAAACGTGGGCATAAAACCTCCATCCTTAACAAATTGGGTTGCTCCAAAAAAATGTCATTTGAAAGCATGAGTTGTATTTTCGAATATTTTGTAGAAAATGGAGGCAAATTCACTTTTTCATTTGAACAACACATTCCAGGCGATTTATTGTGCAACTTTAAAGCATGACAATACAAACAAATGTTTTCCATTTGCTCAATTGAAACATTGTAATAATAGTCTTTCTCGTAATTGAATGCTGTTAACTTTAAATCATCTCTAAAAGTTTCTATTAATCGTCCATATCGTAACCGATCGACTTCCAGCCGGGCCTCACGATGTTCAATGGTTTCAGTAGCTCTAGAAGAAGACATCCTGCTTCGAACATTTTCAAGTCGTGTTTCACGCTGTTCAGTTGCTTCGATCATTTTCAAGTCGCGCTTCACGCTGTTCGCTTGATTCAGTCATCCTTGCGGCTCTAATCTTCTTCGACTTTGCAGTTACCTGCCCAATTGATCTTTTTTTCGGTGGCATTTTTAAGCAAAAATGAAACGAGTATCTAATTAATCAGGAATGACGGGTTTTCAAAACAGAAATTAGTATTAATTTATCAAAACGATTTTAATGTTCCATTCGATACGTTTCACCGTGAACTGTGTTTGAAAATGTGTTTACGGAATTTTTTTTAAGCAAAATCAAATGTTATCTACAATCAAAAAGTAATCATAGATTAACACGTTTATAAACTGAAAACTTAAATCTAATAAGAATGTATATTCACTTGAAATAATATTTAATACCTGGAAAATAATCACCAACAATTATTTTATTGCAATATAGCTAACTAATCGAGAACAACGGCATCCGAAACACAAATTAATATTAATTTATTCAAAACGATTAAAACTTCGTCCACTTCGATACGTTTCACCGCGAACTGTAGTTGAAAATGAGTGTGTTGCCAACTAATATTTTCGATGGGTGCCAGATTTCAGTAAATAGGGCTAAAAATTGGGCTAAAATAAGGTCTAAAATTTTTTTGAGTCAGCTTGAATTAATAGCTGTTTCGCTTTGGCAAAGTCCGCTTAGCTTTAATATTAGGGGCCAATTTTGGTTTCAGCAATATTTGTTTGTGAATTTCCAGTAACGGAAATAATTGTTCATCATAGTTGGCTTATGTCAGTAGTAATTGCAATCTGAGTCGGTTTTATGTAAATCATTTTTTTTTAGTTTTATTTAAAGCCAACTCTACTTTAATTACTACTGATAAATACGCCAACTATGATGAACAATTATTTTCCATTACTGGAAATTCACAAAAAATATTACTGAAACCAAAATTGGCCCCTAATATTAAAGCTAAGCGGGCTTGCTAAAGCAAAACAGCTAATAAGAAGTAATTAAGCACAAAAATATTGATTATTCAACTAAAAATTCACTTACATAAACAATTATTGATTTTGTCAAACAAGCTAACTTAATTATGATTTCAAATTTTACTCGTACTAAGAAAAATTTAGCGATCATTAACTCCAACTTTAGCTAAATTTAAGAACAGCTGTACCTGTTTTAAATATGCGTTCGCGATTTCATAAATCTTGCAGTACTCAAGTAGTATTATTGGAAGTATAGTACATAGTTTTACAAAGTTAAGCAAATTTAGATTAAGACAGACACATCAATTTTGATTATCTCAGCTTTCCTTCAATCATATTCATTTATTTGTTTCAAAATATACTATACACAGTACGAAAGTACGAATATCAAAAGAAAGGAGTAGTATAATGAGTAAATTTTGTTCGTTGCTATATTTCTTGAAAGTGCTAGAATTAGAGCTAAAAATATTCAAATAGGGCTAAATTGCCCTTGGGGGCAAAACTACTTTTTATGGTGCTAAAATAAATTGAAAAGTGCTAAATATATCCCTGAAAGGGCTAAGTTGGCAACACTGATTTTCGAAAAACAAAAGAAATTTTTTCAAACTAAGGCAATTTTACACGTACAATAATTTGAATCCAAGGATGTTTCTTGTAGAAGATGTCATTTTCAAATATAAACGCTAGTACTTTTCAAAGTAAATCAGTTTATACGTACAATATTTTTTAGTACCTTTCCTAGAATTGATTTTATGAAACAATCATTGATTATTTAAGTAATAAACTAAATAAAGTAATAAACTATTGACAATTAGTATGAAACTACTATTTTCATTAAAAGCCGCCGGTTGCAATAGTGGATTAAAATAGAATGTTAATTATTTCTGAAGTTATGTGGAAATTAGAACTCGCTGACTATGGTACATTTCAAAATAGGATACGATAAATAGGATATCACTAAACAGTACATGTCAAACCAGTAAAAATGGATTATTAGTATGGATAATATAAGTGTTCAGAGATTTGTCTTCAGTTAAAGTGATGAAAGATTGTCTTAAATTTAAATTAATAAAATTAATTTGAATAATTAAATTAATTATAGTAGAGGTATGATTTGTGTATAACAATCGCACGCTAAATATCCTTTTTAGTTTCTAACTTTGCGGCTAAGGCGCTATTTCGGAACATTTAAATAATTGTATCTATACATGTAAAAATGAATTCTTGATCCAAGGCAGACTTCTGGATTGGAGCATGTTACTAATTTCATATAACCCCTCTCCTAAAGTCATTCCCGTCAACAAATCTTAAAAAAATTGAAATTTGAGAAAAAAATTGTACCACATCCACTAGACCCCGGGGTCCAGCCCCTTCAAAAGTATCGTGAGCTTGGTCCTGAACATGCAACATATACATGGTAAAAATTTCATGGCGATCGGTGAAGCGGCTAAGGCGTTATTTCAGAACAATCAAATAATTGTATCTTTACATGTAAAAATGAATTTTTGATCCATTGGCGGACCCCCCGAACTCGAACATGTCGCTTATTTCATATAACCCCTTTCCACAACTCATTCTCGTAAGAAAATTTAAATTTTTGTAAAAAATTGTACCATGGCTCCTAGACCCCAGGCTCCAGCCCCTTTCACAATATCGTAAGATTGGTCCTGAACATGCAACATTTGCATGGTAAACATTTCATGGCGATCGGTTGAGCGACTGAAAAATCATTTTGGAATAATCAAATATTTGTATCTATACATGTCAAAATTAATTTTTAATCCAGGGCTGGGCCCCTCGGATTCGAACATGTCAGTAATTATATATAACCAGCCCCATAAACTCATTTTCGTGGAAAAATTTAAAGAAAATTAAGACTTTCGAAAAAATTTAAGTACCGCAGCCCATAGACCCCAGGGTCTAGCCCCTTCCAAAATATCGTAAGGTTGGTTCTGGATATGCAACTTGTACATGGTAAAAATTTCATGGCGATCGGTTGAGCGGCTGAGACGCCTCACGAACTGTTCACAAAACTCTTCTTGTGCAATTGAATCCCTGATGCACTAAAAGGTCGTCGATGCGAGGAACACACGCGGTTTAAGTTTTTTTCTTTTTAACGGTCACACAACTTGTCGGCCTTTGCACCAAATTAAAATCTCTAATTTAGTACGCAAGCACTTATGTCAATCTTATAATGGATTATAAAATAATGGATCAATCGTTGGTAGATCCCGGACGAGCCCCCCAATTTTGTTAGATCGTAATTTCTTTGATCCAACAGATATTTTCTTCTCTCACAGACAAAATCTATAATCTTACAATTTGTCACAACTACGCACGGATTAAAAATGAAACACATCAACTTTAACGTTTTTATAATTATAACAAATTTCACACTTTATTTATTTTTTGTTAGTAAACGTATACTGCATAACGCTCGCAACTTGAATTCCCATCCTTTGTTTTGATTTTTCATCATCCAAAATTATCAGCCGATATATCTTAACCGAAATCCTCAACCTTAATGCCAATAACAATTTTATCCACTCTCTTCTCGAACCGTTAATTTTAAATAAGTAAATAGATACTTCTGCAATTCTACCAATGTAGTAACACAGGGTGTTCCCACATATATACATCTGCGTCTTTAAAATATTCCGATGGATCTAATCTTATCGATGCAAGGATTTCAAGAAATTCTATGCCTCAATGATAAATACACTAGTTTACACCAAAAACAATCACATCATATAGTTTATTTATCCAGTTGAGTAATATCTCTGTACTACAGCAAAACATTCTTAAAAAATAACCCATGCTAAGTTGCAATCTCACAAACACAAAACATTATACAAAAACATAAACTCAACATATGAGATTAATAGAATTTCCTATAGAGTATAATACAACAAAAACTAAAAGTTACATTCCAATAAAACTGAAATAAAAATTATAAGTCACAAAATTGTAATACCTCTTGTAACTCTATATCTTGATGTAGTTAGTTATAAATATGTTTATGTACTCGTATTTATTTTTTATTTTATTTTATATACTTTATAATACACATAATAAAATCCAAATAAAACCTAAAATCACGAAAATTGATCATAAAATTCGATAGATCAATTCATTTTCGATTTTGCGAATTTATGGATTTTGTGCAGCTTTTTATTTCAAAATCATAAATTAATTGTACATGAAAAATATTTTCCAATTTATATGGACAATACAAAAAAAAAAATTTCCATCGTATTTTCCAACGTACTATATATACCATGAACAATAATTCCAATTTTAACAATATCAATATATTGTCCTGCTGTGCGGTGTGATTCGATTTCTTGTGGTTGGCGCGCTGGTGTGGAATTTTTCCCCGTTGTTCGCCTTCTAAGTGGTTATTATTCCTTCTCTTGGTGTTTTATTTTTATTGATACGTTCCTATTGTTTACGATTTGTTGTTATTGTGTTGTAACATTTCTTAAATTTTATTTGTTTTATATATCGATATTTCTGTGACGAACAGAATCTCTCCCAATATCATTTTCGCATCAGCTTAAGAGGAAAATATTTTTACACTGTCAGTTTGATTTAAATGGAATTTTTGTACGGAACAACAATAGAATAAAAATTATGGTAGTAGATAACTACAAAAGAAATGATGAAGGAAAATTGTTGAAAATGTTTTTATGCGGGGAACAGAGTTTTGTTCTTAAATAGATTACGATCTATTACAGACGTTTTAAACAAATGTCGGAAATAATTTTCTAAAATTTAAAATTTTCTCGTCCAATGCCTTATGCCATTTCGACCAATAGTACTGAGAAACCAATAATGCCCTAATTATGTATTAGTCAAACTATCTGATAAATCATTTGCGAAACATAGGCTTCGTACCAATACTCAGTGTAAAAGTCAGTGTTGTGTCTATAAAATAGGTACCTATAAAATAGGTACCGTTATTAATTGTAAATTCAATTTGATTTTGTATTTTTCGAGTCAGTCGTAAGTTCTTCTTCTTTCATATCGGTCAAAAATAATTTTTATGTGCAATTGGTGAATAATTTATATTAATATAAATAATAATCCAAGCGTGTATTTTTACTCTGATAATTCAACACGGCGGTTTTAAGGTTTTTTACGTGAATAAAAACAATTGCTGCAAGCAGAGCGTAGTTTACTACAGGTTTTAATCGTCGAAATCTATCAAGATTATTTTTCGATTAATTGGAAAGAGGAAAAATTGTGTTTGTGCGCGTTCATCATTAGCATAAGCAGTTTGGTCTAGTAAAAAATAGTACAACTGCGTCAATCCAAGTTCGACCCACCATTTTGTTTTAATTTTTTCTTCGACGTGACGTGAATATACCAAAAAGGAGTAAGGCGGATTCCAGTGTTTTTTGCTGGTAAGAACTACACTCCAAATAATTGTTTTTAGTATTATCTAACTTGGCAACCACGTTCTTTCAATCAAAAAATCGTACGATCGGATAACGGAATCATTTTTATTCGAGTTTATATTATTACTGAAACTGTCCGTGCTGTACAACATTTCATCGGTGGCCTTGAATATTGGTGTTATTAATCAACCGAGCAAATCAGTTGCTACTAGATTGCGACATAGCAGTAAATATATTTCTTTCTGTACGAGCGGTGCTATTCTATTTTTATTTTTTTACTAATTCAATTTTCGTATTTTTCCGTGCTCAACTGGAACAATGGCCGACGAGGGAAAAAAGAAAAACAAAAGGCAGCTGTACGGAAGCGACTAGGCAGATCGCAAACAATGTTAGTAGATGCCACTACAGACGATTTGTAGAGATGGTAGACCAAATATTGGACAATGTCGAGTCTGAAGGTGAGAAAGATGTTGATTCGAGGTTTACAGATTTTGAATCAAGGTATATTGATGCTAAAGCCGAGATCACAGCTTTAATTGATGAAAAGCTTGATAAATCAAAATTCAAAGAGGTCTTGTAAACCACCATGCAAAATCAATCGTTAGTGGTCGCAACGAAAGCCGTAAGGCTACCGAAGCTGGAACCACCAAGATTTTCTGGCGCCTATAGTGATTGGATTGATTTTAAGAATGAATTTAACGCAATAATTATCGAGGACATAGAGCTAACAGACCAGACGTTGACAGATCTCGATTTTTAAGATCGTGTTTATCTGGTTCCGCCAGCGTACTCTTTCGAAAATGGAATCGATTCAAGCGAATTGTAAGGCAGCTTGGAAGGCATAAACAACTCGTTATGAGAATTAGTCACTCATTTTGCAGTCGCATATAAACGACATCGTCCAACTAGAGACCATTCACAAAGTAGCTGCTGAAGGATTACGTAATGTGGTGAACAAAGTCAGCTCCCACTATCGTGCATTGAAACCATTAGGATCTAATGTGGAGTTAGTTGAAAATTTCATGATTTGTATAATGTTGGCGAAGTTGGACGCCAATACAATCGAAAAATGGGAAGAGACGGCCACATGAGTTGATGTGAGTTTCATTCATTTCTAGAAAAGCGTTCTATGACATTAGAAAAATTAGAATATACACTCAAAAAAATCTCGTAGGTGAAATTGAATAATCGATTTCATTGAACTTTGAAGAAACGATTTATTCAATTTGATGGAAGTTAATACTGATTTGATTATGAAATATTCAATCTATTGCAAAAAAAAATTGTAATTAAATTTTATTCAAATTAACGAAAGATTTCTTCAAATTTTATTAATTTTTAGTTAATAATGCATTTGAATAAATTTCTTCATTTTGAAGAAGTTATGATTGGGTTGAAGAATTGACGTTTCAAAAAATTCGACTAAATTTCGTTGAATCAATTATAAATGCATTAAATTTAATAAAATGAGGTGGTTTCAAGGAAAGAAAGACTACATTTGAAGAAATATCTTCAAATAGACGAAAGGTCGATTGTATTATTTTAAACGATGAGGAAAACAACTTTTAAGTCAGTTCTAGACGCATTGTGTATTTGGAAATATCTAATACGATTTATTTTTATTTTTAAAGGAATCTTTTATAAAAAGACATATTACGCGGTAAAATTAGAATAATAAATTTATTTAAAATAGAAATTATTATTTGAAGCCGGAGAATAACATAATAATAACAATAAACAGTTAAGCAAATATTGAATATAGATATTATTCGATTTTTATTATATTGAATTGTGGCCATTTTTGTGACAAAATGTGATTTAATTGTGGTTATTGCTAATAAAAAAAGTGTTTTTTAATATTTGCAAAAAATAACAAATAATTTACCACAAGATAAACAAAAATTACGCATAGCTACAACATCGCAAAATGTATTTCCGCATTATGTTGATGTTTGCTTCAGAATTTATGGTAATTATATTTCTATGAAGAAACTATCCAACGCATCTAATTAACAGATTATTGGATGGGTAGGATAGTTATAATTTTATTATACATTATGAACAAATTTATGTAACAAGTTATTATAAGTTTAGTTTACTTCAAAACTCCAGAGTTAAACTTCAACGAGCACCTGGAAGCTTTAATGACCAACAATTACTCTTGGGCGAAGTGGAACACCATTGGCAAGCAACCAAAAATTAAATTCACTGTTGAAATATGGAACAAATGGAAGCAGTATAAGAAATTAATGGAATACTAATTGGTATGTAAATATATAACACACTCACACACATTTGAATTTATTATTTCATTGAATGTTTTTTGGAGGCATTGTTCAGCAAACGAAATAGTAATTTACGTATTATTGACACGAGGAAATTAAAAATTTGCTTATTGAGCTTCGATTACCAAAAGTTCAAAATTACCAAATTAAATACAACTCTCACGTAATACGTTTTTCTAAAATATATCTTGCTTTCTTTATCTTTTATTTCTTGAAATTCTCATAATTTTTTAACTGAATTTATATTTTATGTGCTTAATTTTATAGTCAACATATTGAATAACCGAAGTACATATCATGATGTTTAAACGACGGATCAAATAAAGGGTTCAACATTTTTGACAGTTTTCAGCATTCATTGATCTCCTATATTTATCGACTGGTAATTGTGTTAGGAAACAGGAAAGCAACTCAAAAAATAAAGGACCCAACATGTTACTGAATGTAAGTTTTAAAATTCTAAATTTAATAAATTACAACAATTATATAAATTATTTTTGTTTAGATGGTCGGTGTTGTGCCATTTTCCATTACTTCATAGTGTATTGGTTCCAACTTCCAGTGTTGTAGAAGGAGTAAACAAAAATGATCAGAACTAAATGTTCAATCAGTAGTTTCGGAGGAAGTTCGTTGATTTTGGGGCAACTATATACTGTTATTCAACCACTGATTTTAATTACCAGAACTACGTTAGCTCAACAGAGTTTATTGTTTATTTCGATGATGTAAATATATTTTAAACTTAATTATTGAATGTGTAAATATTTGTTTTAAAATATTAAATATTCTTAACTTATAATATCGATTAGCATCCTGCTTAGTGGAAAGGCTTATTCAAAACTAGTTTTTCAACATTAGAACAAAATACTATAACCATAATATGCAGGTAAAATGCCTGATATCAGTATTAAAATTATATTTATTTTATTAATTATTACAATGGAGTTTGACAATTGAGTTTAGCAATAAAGATACAATTTCATTGAATTAACAAATATTTTATTCAAATTGACGATAGTTTTATTCGATTCAACGATGCTTTCATTAAATTCAATGAATTAATATGATAAAAATTTATTCAAATCAACGAAGTTTTTATTTAAACCAGTAGTAGGACATTCTTTAATTTGACGAAATTTTATTCATTTCGATAGCTAGATCTTAATTAAATTGAATAAATTTAATCAATTTATCATTTGCATTTATTCAACAAATTTATTCAGTTCGAAGAAATTTCGTCAAATTAAAAAAAATACTGATTAATTTTTAATTTGAATAAAAAGTAATCAAATTGATTACCCCTCTTCGTTGACGCTATATTAAACGCTATTTCTTCAATTTGACTGACGATTTATTTAGATTAACCACTTTATTTTTTTGGGTGTAACAAACAGCAGTTGAATAAGTCAAAACCAATTCCAATACGAAATTCTCTGTGCTCGAATAAGATGCATGTTGCATTGACGACTTCAAATTCAGGTTGCTCTGCTAAATATTTGGCCATTGATTATACGATTTCAAAATGTCCAAAGTTCATTGAGCTGTCGCCACTGGAACGTTATGAGGAGATCAAACGCCTGCATATCTGCATGTTATGTCTGGAAGCAGCACATTCAGCACGGTTTTTCAAAGCAAAGAGATACAGTAAATACCACAAGAAGCACCATGTTATGATGCACTTTGAGTCATCGCCCAATGATTCATCAAATACGCCATCTTCTACTGCTAAACCTTTGTATGTTTGTATGGTTGCTGAGGGATTTACCGATAAGCCAGCAGTATTGGCCACTGCAATAGTAAATGTTGCAGATTTAAAGGGACTGCTTTTTCCATGTCGGGCTGATTTATATTGTGGAGCCACAGCTAATTTTGTGACAGAGCGGTTTGTTGAAACATTAAATCTTCTTAAGCGGAAGACAAACATGAATGTTGGTGGAATCGGCGCCACTTCAAAAACTTCAAAAGCAATATGTTCTATTAGAATATCGTCTTGTCTCGACAAATTTAAATATTTCGAAATTTGTGCAACTGTCTTACCAAAAATCTATGAAACACATCCAACAATCCCAATCTCAACAAAGGACTTGGATATTCCAAGTAATATGCAACTGGCGGATCCATATTTTTTCAGACCTCAGAAAATTGATTTGCTGATCGGAGCTGGGCTCTTCTGGCACCTTATTCTTCCCGGCCAAATTAAGCTCGGCGAAAATTTGCCAATATTACAGGAGACCAGCTAAGGATGGATTATTGGTGGTCCATCTAGTTCAGAAAATGAACAAACATCATCATCATTATTTTATGATCGAACATTATCAGAAATTGAGTCACCCAAATCATCATTGAACGAGATGGTCCAGCGTTCCTGGGAGGTTGATAGTCTCCCTTTTGCTAAAGTCGAGATGAGCTCCACAGATCAAGAGTGTGAGAACCATTATGCACTTCGCACTCACCGCAATGCAGATGGATCGTACGTAGTTCGTTTACCATTCTCGAAAGACCCTTCGGTTCTATGGGAACTGATGAGAATCGCTACGAAACGTTTTTTGAATTTGAAGAAAAGTTTAGAGAAACAGCCTGAGGCAAAAAAAATGTACACCACTTTCATCAGAGAGTACGAACAGTTGCGGCACTTAGAAACTGTTCATGATTTTGATTACATGTGGTTTTTGACGGGTCGTGCAAGACCTCCTCGGACATTTCACTTAATAACATTTTGCACACAGGCCGTAAAATTCAAGATGACTAATCATCAAATTGTTGCGGTTCAGGCTGTACCAGTACGTTTCAACAGCCCACATTCAGAAAATGTACCGCCAAGTTTGACAAAGATCTCCTGACAATAACTTTCAGATGATTTTGTGGCGTGAGAAGAAAACCGATCCGATAAAAATTCTCCGACTCTGCACCGTTACTTATGAGACAGCGGCCGTCTCTTACCTTGCAATTAAGACATTACACCGTCTAGCAGATGACGAGCAAGCAGCATTTTCCATCGAATACTTGGAAAGAATTTTTACGTGGACGACATGATGATTGGAGCGAATTCGATTGATGAGCTGACCAAAATTATGTACGAGTTGATCGCAATCCTGAAAATAGGAGCTTTAACACTGAGCAAATTTTGTTCTAACAGCGAAACAATAGTGTCACCAATTGAGCTCCACTATCGCGAGAAATTTATGAAAATCGACGATCAAGAGGTCATCAAAACTTTGGGATTTATTTGGCAACCTGAGCAAGACTTCTTTCGATAGACATACCAGTTGGCAGAACCAACGGCAAATGTTACCAAGAGACTTGTTTTGTCTGAGATGGTAAGCCTGTTCGACCCATTAGGCCATGTATGTCCGGTAATCACTCTGGCCAAAATATTTTATTAAGAGCTGTGGAAGATGAAAAACGATTGAGACAAGCCATTAGGCAATGAATTGGCCTCGAAATGGATTAATTTCCGAGCTCAAATGACAGCTTTTAAGTAAATTTGCATTCCTCGATTCGTCCTACTGAAGGGGAACCCCAAGTTCATCGAAGTGCACTCATTTTCAGATGCCAGTGATAAAGCATACGGCACTTGTGTGTATTTACGAAGCGTTCATGATGACGGGTCAATTTTTTGCTGTTTGGTGTGCGCGAAATGAAGGGTGGCCCCAACAAAAACGGTCAGCATTGCTCGACTAGAACTTTTAGCGGCTAAGCTTATGACTGATCTGGTCAGTTGGCTCAAGCAAAATGTTTTCGACCAATTAACAGTCAACCATTATTTTTATTGGACTGACTCTATTATCACGCTGTGCTGGATCAGCGCAGAGCCGCACAACTGGAACATTTTTGTTGCCCATCGTGTGAAAAAGAAGATAATTGGAATTGCAGTTTATTCGCTTAAGGTTATTGGCGTCGTTTTTGGATGAAATTGGAATGATTAGAGTTGAAGGACGTTTAAAGAAGGCCAACATTCCATACAATTCCAAGCACCGAATCCTTATCCCCAAGGATCATGAATTTACTTAGTCTCTAATTCGCTATTTTCTTTATTTTACGACATTTCACGCGGGACCACATATTGTTCTCACGACAGTTCGCACAAAGTATTGGCCAATCAATGGACTAGTCCAGACTCGTAGCATCACTCGGCAGTGCATAAGATGTTTTCGGATGAGGCCAAAATTTCTTACGCAGATTATGGGTAATTTACCACACGCCCAACTCAACTACAAAAATGTTCGGCCATTTCAAGTGAGCGGTGTTGATTTCGCTGGACCTCTTGGAGTACGTCATCACATTCGATGCAAAGTGCCGAAAAAGGTTTATGTGACACTATTCATTTGTTTTGCCACGAAGGCAGTTCATTTAGAGCTCGTGGTCGATTTATCAACCGAGGCGTTTATTCGCTGTTTGAAGAGGTTTATCGCCGATCAGGGAAGGGTGAGAAAAATTTGTTTAAATAATGCAACGAATTTTAAAGGGACGTCTAATCAACTGCTCAAAGTAAAAAGTGTATTGGAAGACGATAAGGATGTTATCTGGCAAGATTGTGCTCAGTCGTCGGTGGAATGGGAGTTTATTTCACCCAGATCGCCAAATTTCAGAGTTTTATGGGAGGCATCGTTATTGGATGTGAAGAAGTGACAGTTGACATCATCGAACTCAAACGACCTCGAGCTACTGACACCCGGTCATTTTTTGTATGGTGGCCCTATTTCGGCCTTACCCGAGTTACCCGTGGCGGAGAGTATTAACCGTGTCAAAATGTATCAGAAAATTTGTTGGATGGTACAACAATTTTGGAGACGATTCGCAAGTGATTAGCCACTTTACAAACACGAACAAAATGGCTAGCCAGGCATGAAAATATTGCTATCGGTACTCTAGTGATGGTTAATGATGACGCATTACCGCCGTTGAAATGGTCCCTGCGTGTAGAGTAATTGAATGTAAACCCGACCAGGATGAAAATGTTCGAGTGTTGGTAATTCGGTGTGGCGACAAAAATTTTGAACGATCAATCTCTGGAGTAGCGGTCTTGCCAGTGGAGCAGGACGAGCAAAGTAATAATTAATCTGCCACAGACAGCTCAAGGTGAGGATACTGTTAAGAATTGGGCTCGTCTCTCTATTTAAATAAAATTTATGTTTTGTTTATATTGAATTATTCTCAAAACAACCTGCCTGGTTTTTATGCAAGCATAAATATTATACATGCGATAATTATGCCTGCTTTTCCCGGTATAGGCAAAAAACATAATTAGCGCCCTGTGTATCAGGGATGATATTGTTAAGTTATCAAAGGTACTGAATTTTAAGGAACAGAGTACTAAATTTAATTTGAAAGTACTTTCCTCACATTTCATCAATAGTTGACTAACTAAACAAGCAAATTTCAATACAAATTCAATTCAGTTTGTTATGACTCAAATCAAACAAGCATTTTGCAGGAGCTGATAGAAAAAAATCTTGCAATTCTTTCGTATTTGTGGGTAATTTAATTTCTACTGGTTTATTTCAATATAAAGCTAGGCTCATCAAGTTTTTATACATATACAGGAAGTTTAAAACGATTCGTTTTGAAAGAATACTATTTATTTATTTATTTGGAGTAACCTTTTTGAAAAGTAGTAATTATTCAGCATATACTTAGTGGGATATTAATGGCAAAAAAACTGCATGACCAATCCTAACGCTCGATTTTATTTGAGAAATTGAACTGCATCTGTTTATTAGATAGTAATTAAAATTAAGCAGGATGCTTCACGTCAAGGATCTCTACCATTAACATCATAAATATTTCTAAGCCTGAAACTTCGGAAAGAACTGGAAAGAGCGTTAAGTTAAGTTCCCATCCTAAGATGAGGTTTATTTACCAAATGGAACGACTTGGCTAGTTGGTTCCACTCTACTTGAATATTCTCCGTAAGTTTCTTTCAATTTGACGCAGTTTTTTTTAAATTTAATGCAGGTTACACAGGTTTGACGCACTGCACTTTGAAGTTATCACAAACTTTTATCCCTTGATTTGAAAAAGGATACCTCTAGCAGCGTAAGTGTTAAAAAGCTCATCCCAGATTTTTCTCTTTTATAGAATACGTTGATTTTTTATAAATGAACTCCTTTGGAACAAACAAATTGTACTGTTAAAATCTAAAGAGAGTCGACCGATTTTTCAGCAGGATTGTGTTCTGAACTTTTATGGATGTCTCGAGCTCAAGTGATGGGTTCCGTTGGTCGTGAAAATATCCATAATTCAAATGTGCGTGACACGGGAATCGTATTTTTCCTTTGAGGGATTCTACCGCCGACGGAATTAAAGCATCCGCAGATTTGTTGATTTTTATAAGTTCTGGACTATGTTCGTTATGCAAAATTTTACGAGTTTATGAAATTTAGTCTGGGATGGGTACTTCTATTACAGAATCCCAAGAATTGTTATTCCCAGTAGTTTCTGTACACTATTGGACAATTTATGATGAAACATGTAGTTTCACTAATTGTGACAATTCTCACTATTCGAATATATATGACATGGAGAAATGTATTTGTTCCGTTGAAAAAAAGAAAAATTCTAATGTCTAAGGGTTTAAACGGTCCGTAGATTTTTTGATTTATATAAGATACTCTTTTGGGTTGGTCATCTATAAAAACTACCCATATATATGTAATGGCTATGCAACTGATGAGGTAATGAGGCTATATATTTAATAATCCTGGTGGCTAGCACCAACTCGCGGCATTTGTCGAAATATTCATATATCCCTGTTTAAACGCTACAGAAGGAAATGAGAAGTTTGAGTTCAAACCGTCATGACTCAGTACGTATGGCCGGCATAAATTGGCCAACAAAGGCTATTAGACTTAAACTATTGGTAATGATAAATCGGTGGCCTTTTAAGTAAAACATGGCCATCCATCCATCCAACTTTTCGTTGCTCAAGTTCGTAGAATATCGTACAACTCTCAGTCAGATTTTGCATAACGAGGACTTGCCTGATAGGCGGGTTCACATACTCGATTTGCGGACCTTTAAAATTCTTGGGCGGTATAATTTATTTTTTATTTTTCAACTGTACAAGTGCATTTCCTGTGTCAAATTTATTTGAATTGTGGTGATTCCCACGATCTGTGGAGTTTCTTACTTGGGGGTCGAGAGCATTAGAAGGGTGCAGCACAAAATCTTACTCTCCAAAATATTACTTTGAATGGGAATAGGAAATGTGGGATGAGGAAGTCAAGGGAGTATGGGATCAAGGGAAATCGTAAGATAAGAAATACTTATTATGCGTATAAAGTTTAAATAGCCTCGGATGACTTTTTTAACGCTGCTGCTGCTAGTGGTATTTTTTTAACTGTGGGATAAAAGTCTGGGAAAACTTCAAAATGGCCCAAAATACTTTATCTTGCAAACAAATGTACCCCTTTACACGATTTATGTTCCCCTGCGCATATTTACTATTTTTTACAAAAATTTAAATTTTATTTTGTTTGTTCGTTTTAGAGAAATAAAAAATATACCGATAATCAGCTTATTTCGTTTCTAAGTTCGTCTAATCTTTCTCGAAAAAAACTCACGAAACATATTCCACTTTGAATTAAAATTTGTTTCTTTCGATAAAATTGGTCGCAGGGATGCCAATTCACAAAACAAGAATTGTAAAACATTTGTGATTGTTAAGACAAATCTCAGCCAACTTCACTTTAAAGTGCAATAAACATTTCCAGACAGTTCTGACGCACCGAACATAAATTCGACTTTAGCGATAACTGAAAACTAGAAAATTGTCAATATTTCTTTGTAATTTCGCCACGTGGCGAAACCAAAATAATTAAACGCTTTGATGTAAAAATTTGGTTAGAGCAAACCTTCTAGAATGCAAACAAGGATAATCTTAATCACTAAATTTGGTGATGGTACAGACCAATGTACCAGCTAGGTTTCGAGCCCAATTCAACAGACTGAAATGTGAATTTAAATAATAAATATTTAATGACATAAGCATTTTTATTGGTACATTTTTGGAAGTTTCACCCCCACCCTCAAGCATTACAAGTATTTAATTAATTAGTTAATCTTAAAGCAAATTTGCCGAGAATAAATAAATTTCAATTTTAGATTTATTATTTTGATTTTACACTTAAACTTTTTAAGCTTACAAAAGTGGCTTACCAAATGTTGCGCTTTGCTCAAAATATTAAGCGGAAGCTAGTACAGAGTGGCCCATCTAACGTTTACAATTTAATTTTTCTTTAATTCTTTTAATTCTATGTAACGCTCCCCATTGACTGTAAAGGCGGCCCCATGCTCATTTTTGAAAAATAGAACCAATGGTTCAAAATGGCCGGTCCGAAATTCAAACTAAACAATTACTCGTAGATGCGCTTCTCCATCGTTACGTGTGGATTTTCTGAGCCCCAGTTGCGACAATTTTGCTTGTTGATTTAGCCTCCGAGATGAAAATGAGCTTCGTCTAAAAAAGATGATTTTTCGGTAAAAAATGCTCATTTTCTTCCAAGCGGTCCACAGCCTAATTAGCGAAATGAGAACGTTGCGGGTGGTAATTTTGCTTTGCACTAATTGAACATTGCGCATCTTTATACCGAGGTCTTTACAGAACTGCGTGAAATGTTCAATTCTTGAGCACGATGGAGAGTTAATGTTGATGGGCACATTCAGACATATTCTGAGCAACAGCTGCAATGTTCTGTACACGCTGTAAATGCACGTGCTCGTGTTGGTTTATCCAATAACAATCCAGTTTCACGAACTCGCTTCACAAATTGATCCACAAATTGCCTTGTAGGCATTTCATTTCTACTGAATTTTCCATGCAAACTTCTTACAGTTTGAGTGAGTCTTCACCGCTTTGAAAGTAAGTTTTTAATATTGCTCAATTTTGTTCAAGCTTAAAGCGACCCATTTCGTAAATGTCAAACATTAAACTAATTTTCTGTCATAACACGAATGACGTAAGCGTTGCCACACTCGAAATAACAGGTAGTTGAAATTGCAAACGAAATAACCGGTAGATTAAATCGAAAGGATTGCATTCGGTTATTCTTTTCTTTTACAAAAGTTGTCCCATAAACGAATTACGAGTGATAAATTTTGAATTTTCTCAAAAGTACTGAAAATGGCACGAAATGGCACGTTCTTTTTATACAGCCAGAGTATCGAAAAAATACTATAGTATCGGCAATCCCTGCTGTGTATAAATTCTCGTACTCAGGTTTTTTCTGTTCTATAAAATAGGTACCGTTATTAATTGTAAATTCAATTTGATTTTTTGTTTTTCGAGTCAGTCGCAATTTTTTCTTCTTTCATATCGGTCAATAATAATTTTTATATGCAATTGGTGAATAAATTATATTAATACAAATAATAATCCAAGTGTGTATTTTTACTCTGATAATTCAACACGGCGGTTTTAAGGTTTTTTACGTGAAACAGTCAATTTTAATTCAGTTCTTAAAAACACAAAAATTAAAAATTCGCAAATTGATCCAAAAATATGAAGGAAACCGATTACCATGGTAAATGAATTTTTCTACTATTGGCACGTTTTATAGTTTAGTGATATATATTGAAATTTGGCGCGACGCAAATTAACTGGGATCTTGGAGCACTATTTTCAGGAGAACGATAAAAAATTTCTAAGAATTATCGCTCTATATCACTTTATTAAATATTTGGCATACATTTAAGAGGTAAAGTAATGAATTTATTTTTGGATTAATGACTGATTGGTCGAATAAATCCTAGCCAGGCACCAGAGCTTCTGGCATACGGGATGGGTGGTCTCGTTTTACGTTTAAGAATCTGTTTTACGTTAACTGAAGCAACGGTTGCTTAGCGATGGAGGTAATGTCGCATTATCATTCTATCTCGTTCATTTTAAATTTCATAACAAAAATTCATTTCGATATTAAATAATAATTTCCATGTTCAACATGTAATGTTGAGCAAGGTTTCCAGCTTTCTAAAATTGACTCATAGAAATTCTACAGATTATTTGGGCAGAGATATGCAGTTGGTCCTTTCGATATTATGATATAATGTTTCAAATTTTGAAGTTTTTATATGAACGCTGGTCTCATATACTTTTCCATTGATATGTAGACTAAGTACTGATAAGTATATGGATCCTTGCTTAATTTGATAGAAAACTGTACAGCAAGTGGCTTATATTGGAGCTTTTTAATTTTTGAAATGATGTTGAAAAGTTTAGCATTAAAATAATTTACAAATGCAATTTCCAACAAGGTGGAATCCTAGTTCCTTTTCTGAAATTTAGGCAGGAATAATGATTTTTGATTATTCAAGACAGTGTTTTACCAAAAGTCCGGTAAACGGCAGTAACATTTTTAATTGATACACATTTGTTCATACATCTTAGGCAGAAAGATGAAGAAGCTAAATGTCAAACATCCCATTATATAAATTCTTCGAGGAATCGAACGACAAAACATCATGAACAAAACCGGAATGTAAATCAAAATTTTCCCACAATGCTTTTTACATACAAAATTCATGTTCGATTAACCACGAAATCAATTAATAATTTAACACAGACCACTGTGCCTGTGTGATTACTTATGCAACAAATAAATTAAATTTCCATGAAACTAGAACAACCCATAAAATATATACGAGCAAAGTACCAAAAAGTAAAAAATCGTAATCTCTTAATGATCGATTAATCAAATTATTTAAAGTAAGTATAGGTATCCGCGCACAGATCTTATCTTATCGATCGACCAAATAGAAATCAAAAGATTTTTCCATATATCAACAATCTCGATCAAAATCGATCGAGAAACACATTCATTTTGAGATTGTTGGGTTTTTGTTTTTGTCTTCTTATAATATCGAGAAAGAAAAAAACGTAACGCAGAGAGATTTATTTCAGAAAAATTAAACAGAAGTTGAATAATTTACACTTTTGTTATGTTGACATGGTTTAAGAGGCGATTAATTGAAATAAAATAAAATTTTGAAGTAAAAACGATTAATTTTTAGAC
Source organism: Nephrotoma appendiculata (assembly GCA_947310385.1). Taxonomy (NCBI): domain Eukaryota; kingdom Metazoa; phylum Arthropoda; class Insecta; order Diptera; family Tipulidae; genus Nephrotoma; species Nephrotoma appendiculata. Next base: position 282,448,081 of record OX371223.1, read on the forward strand.
GTGGTAGTAAGCGTGTTCCTCGATATATAAAAATATACATGGACTTTTGCTCTCTGTGTGTCTCAGATTCGATCGCGCACCAACTGTTGTTGTGCTTTTTTCGACTTGTGACGATGTAAGAACAAGTTTTTGTTAAAGTGACTGCACAAACTTATAATGTTGTGTGAGTGTGCATACCTATCGATATGATTAATCGGGTAATTTGACATTTTTTATGTAAAAATTTATTTAATGACATTAATTTTATTATGAAATAAGTGGAAGTTAAATATTTTTTTTTCGTGTATTTACAATTTATCACCGTTCGAATTGTTTCACACACACCGTGTGATAATATTTAAGTAAGAAGAAATAAAAAATCGTAGTATGGTGATTTTTGAAGAAAAGTGTGTGAAGGAGTTCTTCATGTCTTGTAAATGTCTTCACACCTATAATTACTTAATCAATGTTTATTAGTGTAGCGTAATTTGAAGCACATTGAATTTGAATTCACTTTTTTGACAATTGTTAGACGTTACATGAACTCGTGTGTATTTTGATTTATTGCATTTCACCTAAGGTCTCACCTCATATACACTGAATGAAATCGCTCGAGAATATTTATCAATTTTGCTATGCAAGACCAAATTTGCAAATGTTTCAAATAATGTTTTAAAAAGGTATGAGCCTTTGCAAAATTTATAGTGCAATATTTATAATCAATTTCAAATACTAAAACTAAAGCTTAACATCGTTCGATGTTATTTTAATTGAATTAAATTGCAATGCTGCTCGCGTAAATATAATCATTTACATCTTATATAAGAAAGTTTGTATATATGTGCAAACGTCTGTAACAATCGGGCAATCAAAAATCTTCAAATAACATCTGGTGTTCGAAAGGGAGATGCACTCGTGCCTGTGCTGTTCAATTTGGCGCTTGAGTACGTAGTAAGAAAAAGCAACATTGAAACTTTGTGCTGTATATTTAATAAATCAGGCCAAATTCTTGGATAGGCAGATGATATCGTGCTTCTTGGCCGGAGACCTAGAGAAATCAAGGACAGTTTCATACCGCTCAATCGCTGCACAAGAAGACTCGGTTTGAAAGTAAACAGTACCAAAACGAAACTTTTAACAACGCCCAGGAACATCTCCATGGCAAATTTTGAAATTGGCGACCATAACTTTGATAGCGTCGAAAACTTTAAATACCTCAGGTGACTTATAATATCCTTGAATGACATGCAGGCAGAAATAAAAGCCTGAACCTCTGCCGGACAACGAGTTATCTACGTCCAATCAAAATTATTGCGATCTTAACATCTATCGCAGTCCTGCAAGCTCGCACTTTATAAAGCACTCATAAAACCTGTGCTGACTTTCGGAAACGAAAACTGGACTAGGAACACTAACGGCTGTAGATTGTTATCTATTTTCGAAAGGAAGGTCATCCGTTCAATTTTTGCTCCTATTAAAGTTGAGAACAATGAATATCGGATTCGCATGAACCACGAAATAAATCAACTTCTCGGTGGTAGCGATATTATCAGCTTCATCAAATCTAATCGAGTGAGAAGGCTCGGCCACGTTGCAAGGTCTCAACAACAAACGAATGATTTGTAAAGCATTCCATCACCACCCAGCCGGAGTGCGTCGTAGAGGAACATCCCGACTGTGCTGGCGTGACGACGTCGAACAAGACCTACTCGTATTATAGGATGTCGAAATTGGAGGAAGAGAGCGATCGACCGAGACGGAAGGAGGACCATGTGCGGGTGGCAAAACCCCTTCATGGGTTGTAAAAGGTAGAGCGAGAGAGAGAGAGAGAGAGAAAGAAAGATAGATGTCTATAAATAATTAATGAACTAGGATTATTTTACAAATTTAGTGAGAATTTAAACTTAAAATAAATTATTTAATGATGCTCAAACATCTGTACAATATATTATACACGGAGTTTCAAACGATGTGTACAATTTATTGTACATGCATATTGCTTTATAATTATCACGGCATTCAGTGGCGCAGAAAGGAATCCGGGCCCATGGTGGCTCTATTCATTAAGCCTTCCAAGATAGAAATAATGTTTTAACCCCTATATATTATTTTTTAAGACGAAATTTTGTATTCATAATTTGAGTTTAGACGAAAATGGTAACACCCATTCCCAAAGATTTGAACTCAAGTTGCTATGAATAATGAATTATTAGAAAAATATGCCTTTCACACTAACCAATGCGGCCAGCAACACAACGTTATTGGATAAAAACCAACGAATGCAAACGAAATAAAAATATTGTTCAGCTTACATATACTAATGGCCTGTCTGGTTTCGTCGTCTGTGGTTGTATTGGTCACCAACTTTGAATCTGGAAAATTTTATTAAAAATATTTCCAGTAAGCCGTTTTTCAACTACGACAAAACTTATATACCACTGATAATGTAGAATATCCGAAAAACTGCTTCGATAAGTTATACAATATGAAGCGTTTGATCGATGCAGACCATGCGCATTGTTTGCTGATGAATGTGGAGGAAAATATCTGCATCGATGAACAAATAACAATTCCTTTTAAAGGGGGATTGTCTGTAAAATAATATATGAAGGGGAAGCCAAACCCGTGTGGCATCACTGTCTATGTTTTATGTTGCAAAAGTGGAACTACGTACGGCTTCTTCATATATCAAGGAGCTAATGCAGGTCTTCCACCTATATATCTTTTCTGTTTCTGATTCGGTGCCGGCGTAGCATTGAAGCTAGGAGAGAGACTACAAAATCAAGCGTACACCTTATTTTTTGATAATTTTTTCAGCTCTGAAAATAATAATCTATTTGAAATTTTGAGAAGCTAAGTAATTAATGCAGCTAGCACGGTACGCATTAACCAGTTCACTAACCCACCAATAATGTCCGACAAGGACATTATGAAAAAACAACGATCTCCTAATTGGGTAACTCGTCGTGATTGCAAAGTTACCCTGGTTAAATGGCGTGATAGTAAAGCAATAAACCTTGAATCGAATTTTGTTGGAGTTGGCTTCACCGGTATGGCTCAAAGATGGGAGCAAATTTGAAAATAAATACGTTTCTGTACGTACATCAACACATAATTGACTTGAAACCAAAAAAATATTAAAGATCTTTAAAATTTCGCCTTTAAGTTGACATATCTTTTTATTCATGCGAAGAGCTCGGTGAACCCTCAAAAACGGGGACGTCATAGTTCCATGGAAAACATACTGACCGAAATTTCAAATCCGAGACAAGGTCATTCGAAGATGTTCGCTTCGGTAATATCGGTCATGTTACCGCACAAGACTAAAAGTTGAAACCCACTCGTTGCAAAGTTTTAAACTGTAAAAGGAAAACATTCTTCTTATGTAAACAATGTAAAGTTCAATTTTTGTAATTTTTAAATGGTAATGTAATGAAAATTATGAAGAAAATAAATTTAATTTATTTTATAATTTCATTTTTTATAATTTACTATTATTATAAATTGACAGAGTACCTGTTATGAAATGTGCAATAAAGAATTCCATTTCACACGAAATAAACATCATTTGAAACTCCTTGTACAATATATTGTACATTTTCAGGGGCCCAGGAAAAGAGATTAGGCCGTCAAAAAAATTAATGAAATTCTTAAAGAACGTTTTAAAATTAATCAAGTACTCCAAAAAAAACCCAAATATTTTTTTGCTTTATTTTTTGAAAATGGCGTTCGAAAGGGCTAATATAATGATATCAAATATATAAAAATGGTGTAAAAAATGTATGTGCGCGCATCAGTTGAGAATGGCTGAATCGATTTGGCTCAACCTTTTTTGTTGTGTTCGCAATTACCAGGAGATAGTTCTTACGAAAGAAATTTTTGAAAAAATCGACGGAAAAGTCGGAAAATCCAAAAAATCGACTAAAAAGCCATTTTAATATAAATTTTTTGTGTACAATCTTTATGAGACAGGTGGTGCAGTGGTTAAAGCAATCCAAATTTGCAATCCAAATAGGAAACAATTTGCAATCCAAATAGGAAATACAATAATCCACCAAAAGGCAAATGTCAAATATCTTGGAATAAATATCGATAGGTTACGCTACCTTAATGAGCATATCAATATACAATTAATAAGAGCTAGAAGAGCAGTCTAGTCACAGGAAAATATTATACTCCAAATATATGCACAAGGACTACTATCTGTTATCAAGAACTAATCAGACCAATCACAACGTATGGATGCCCAATCTGGTTCAACATCAGTTCATCATATATGGAGAAAATACACATATCGGAAAGACGGTGCGTCTTTGCAGAGGTGTTTTACGTAAAGCTGAAACACATTTCCTTCATTACATATCGAATCAAAAGCAATACGATAATTTTAAGCCAAAGAGAATTGACCTTTACATCATTGACGTAATCCGAAATCATATTCTTAGAACGACATCTAATCTTACAAATTCCCTGTTGCACGGTCCCTACTATAATGATAATCAAATCGTAGAAAACAGCTTACAATAAAATAATATTCCAGGACCAGAAGCATTTATTTTACTAGATAGAATTGGGTTTATACAAGATACAGAGCAGGGGCCAATAATTTACCATGTATCGAGAAAAACATGCGAGAAAGGATTTAATTACGAAAAGTTCAGCAATCCCGAACAGTATATACGATACAGCACTGCATTTAAGCGAGTAGACATGAGTGTTTCTTACGAGAAAAATCCAAGTTTTGGTGGCTAAACAATATTTATTATTTAGTTCAATAAGGATAACTTAATTTAGTAATAATTATTTTTAGTGTTGTTTAATTTTATTTTAATTTATAATAGCAAAGTTTTAATTATGCTAATTTTATGCCGGCTTTAAAAAAATAACTAATTGATCTTAGTACTTGTAATAAAAAAAGAGATCGGGTTGGAGAATCCATTTGGCATCATAACCCGTTTAGTTGTAAATTATTTAGACATTGTTTGTAATATTCTTTCGTTCACATTTAAAATTGTAAGGGATTAGAGCATATAAAATAAAGAATTATATTATCAAAAAAAAAAAATAAAAAATAAAAAAAGTGGTTACAGTTTCGGCGGTTTCGTTGGGAGGTACTGGATTCGAATCCCACAGGAGGCTGCCTTCAAACTAATATTTTTTTATCCAATCTATTTATTTTATCTATTTACAAGTGCATTCAGTTCCCCGTTCGTTTGGCGTTCGCTATGACGATTAACAAATCACAAAGTCAATTGGCAAAAAACAACTAAATTTTCGAAAGATGCCTAAGTTTGAATCGACCTTTTATTCTTAATACATTATGCAGCCTTTATGGTTGCGTTCGTTCGCTCATTCTGACAATTTTTTTCCCCAACCATATTGCTCAAAAATGACGATTCTGAATTTTGTACAAAAGATGATTGGTCGAACAAATGACCGTACGAACGAACGCAATCATAAACCTATCTTTATTGTTGAATTCGATAAAATAGTGAATGGAATACTCAATCGTATAACGACACGTCTATTGAGAATTTAGTTGAGTTGTTTGATTTTTCTCTCATCAAAATCAATTTTCGTGAAGGTCAAAAATGTTTGCTCGGACGAAGTAATTTGGGGCGAAACAAAGTACGCCGGGTCAGCTAGTTGATTTATATTATTTAAATCGTAATAAAAATTTTGTTTTTGTCAAACATTGTTGTTGTTGTCAAATTAAACATGACCGATACTAACACATAAATTACTAATGAGTACTAGATGTCTATATATAATTACTGAACTAGGATTTATATTTGGAAAGCATCATGTATTAGTCATTTTATTGTATATTACTGTAAACCATACTTTTTTCAATATTTGCATGATTTTCCTAGAGGAAGATCTACAACCACCAATTTATCAGAATTTATATCTGGTATGTTTAATATCTTGGAATCCAGTAATAAGGTTGATGTCTCATTGTTACCAATTTCAGCACAGGATTTGACAAAATTTCTTATAAATGTAAACTAAATTTTTTAAAGCTCTTGGTTTTCCTCTATCAGTGGCCCTATTCTGGCTTTCCCTGGGAATAGGGAATTGGGAAAAATATTTTCATAGCATTTTTGTCAAAATTATGTTTTTCTGGCCTACTGAAACAATAAGTTTAGTGCAAAACTTTTCTCAACAAAGTGAATTGGGAAACTTTTGTTCCACAAAATTTATATAGGGAAAAATATTTTCCCATTAAACTTTGTTTCGAAAATATTAAGACCAAACATGTTCCCTCAGTAGGCTAGAAAAATACAATTTAGACAAAAATGCTATGAAAATATTTTTCCTAATTCCCAATTCCCAGGGAAAGCCAGAATAGGGCCACTGGTGCTGTTTAGGTCGCCGCCTACTTCTTTCTCTTTTATTACATCGTCTGGAGTGCTTATCTTATATTTTAACGATGATGAACATGCAATTAAAAGGTCTCACTAGCACATGTCAGTTGTTGACAATGTTCTTGTTATCATAGTTTCGTAAATTTGTGATTTGAGTATTATATGATGGAGAATTAAACATCAAAGGTCAGATCGATACCATTATCAACAGAGCGAACTTTATGCTTGGCTTCGTTAAACGCTGGCCCATGAAATTTCATGATCCTCGTGTTATTACTAAGTCCCTTTATACGATGTTCGCACTGTCACTGGTCGAATATGCGAGTCGAGTGTGGTCTTCTTCTCTCGACATACACATATAAATAAAACCGTGGCAGAACAGTGAATATTTTAACGGCTATTATTGTCAAGATACATTTTACCGCCTTGAGAACGTTGCATTTTTTATGCATTTCAAAAGTGGATTTTGCGTTGCAATGTTTGTTTATACCTGAGGTAGGTAGATTGAAAGCCGGTAATAAGTTAAGTGATAAAATCGAAATAATAAAATTTATAAGAATATAAAAAGAGTAATTAATTAGGTTTATAGGTTGTTATAAGCTTCGATCAATATTGCTAATCGTGCTACTCAGACTCGTTTTCAAGTTTGACGGGAGAGTCTCAATCGGAAATGTAAGATTTACGAATTTGATAAACATGCTTGGTGAGAAGGTTTGTTGAAAGCTTAAATATTTGAGAGGGAAGCGGATCGAATAGAAGTTTGAGGACTGATATAAAGAATTCAGGAGGAGAATCGGTAAACTTTCAACAAAATAAGAAGAAAGCCACACATTATTTTCCGATATGGTTGCAACTTAGCGCATGCAATTTAAACCAGAATTAAATTTGGATCCAATAATTGGCCCTATGTGGAATTGTCGGTTCTACCAAATGCTACATATTTGAGGAGATATGCTAGCCAAAAAGACAAGCAAAAATAATTTTCGACTCATTTGACAGTTAGTCGGAAAATAACACTTCATCAATTTCACAGTAACTCTAAGACAAATCAAGAAATGAAGTATTTAATGACAACGAGACAACACTTAACTAAAAGCTAGTTTTACTCGCGTGGTTGGTTTCTTTGCAATTCAAATAGTTATTATAATCTGCGACTCTAAGATAGATCTACAATATTCTAAACTAATTTAACAACAATATCAGCTCAGACAAGTCTTCTAAAATGTAAGTGGAAATGACGGTTTTTGACAAAAAACTGTTTTTAACAAAAATTTGAACCCTTTACTGTCAGGACGGATCAACTGCTGCAGGTGAAACGTTCCAGGCATGTTTGACCGAACTCGGTCCACCGGAAATGACTGCTTCCATAGAAGCTTTTTCGTTTTTTTTGGAAATATTTGGAAAAGTATATCATTTATGATAAAAACGACAATGAAATAGGGGTTGTAAATTAATTTTGCGACAATACCGGCTCTAATCAGTTTTTAATAATTGTGGCAAAAATTATGATCTCTGGCAAAAAAAAAACTTTTTTCAGCAAACACTTCGCCATAAAAAAAGTACAGCAAGGATAAAATGCTTAAAATAATACCATTTTGTTAAGGCTGCTCTAGGAAGTTGGCAGGAATTACAAAAATAGAGACACTTTGACACTAATACAAAACAAATCCAGACTCAAAGCCCACAAAGATAATCAAATAGTCCAAAATTATACAGCAACAGCGGCACACAATCTAAAACTATAACCAGCGAGTCGGTAAGAGTCAGTAATAAAACCTTACAGAATTTAACGAGAACGTTTTGTTACAGAATAGTTTACACTTTGACCAGCGAATCTGTAACAGGATTATAATTGTCAATTGAATTTTGAAATGTCAATCTGCAAAATTACAAACTAACCACACCACTATTTTCGTCGAAAATGAATCTATTTGAGAAAATTGAACAAATGCTTACCCTATTTAAAAGACGTATAGGGGCACAAATAAAAAAACGGTCTTGTGTGGTACAAAAAATAAATCGCACAAGAGACATATTCGGATATTACAAGGTTTTTACATATGACTAAATACAATAAATGTAACTACGACTATTTAAAGGTATATGTGTATACATACGAACGTACCGCTATTTCAAATATACAATTTTGACGTTTCCTTCAGTTTGGGCGATAATTTTCGCACGTGTTACAGATTGCTAAATGACAATTTAAATTTAACGCAACTGAAAGAAAAGTACTTTGAGTTTCGCTGGTCAGTAATGTCAATAAACATACATTTTTCAGATGTTGCTTTGTTACTTAAATTTCTTACAGACTCGCTGGTTATAGCTTAAGCCACAAACCTTTCTAATACAAGAGGAACTAAACTAAATGAAATTAATTTTTCGTGTGACTTTAACATATTAACCTTGTTTAAAGCAAATTTAAAGCTTATAGTAAATCGATGAAAAACATATTGATAACTCATCGGAATGGTCTCTAAAATATATTACAACACCCAGAACTGCATTCTTGTCATTATTCAAAATTAATAAGTCCAAGAAAGAAATCGCAGATATAAAAAATTGTCTTAAAGCTATTTTCTGTAAATATCGGTGCCATTAGTATAGTAGCACCAGAGACAACCTAAATGAGATATTTCATCCTATGTAAACGTAAAAATTTAAACTGCGATTTCATTTTCTGTAAATAGTCGCATACAATCAAAAATATTTTGTTTATTTGCGTATACGTACATGCAGTTTACCGAAAAATCACAGATACAACGATGACATTGGATTTATCAGAAATTTATTTTGTTTTCATTTTTTAGTTCAAATGAAAAATCTAATTTGATTGTCTGTGGTAGCACTATCACGAAAGAGAATTTTTTTTTTAACCGCACCAGAAATTTAAGTATTGCTTAAATTGACAAATTGAATCAATTCCAAAATAAACAAACACGGTATATGGGATTTTGAAATTTTGCAATGTTCCATCTATCTCCACCATTTTATAACGATTTATGATGAAACTTGTTTAGCCATATTGGTTAGGGATTCTTCAGTGAGTTTTAGACAAAATTCTTGGATCTATTTGCTTTAATAAACTTGGCATTTTTAAAACCAATTTTAAGTGAAGTTCTGGTATTAGTCCATTCTACATAAAATTAAAATGGATTTTAAGATGCATTTTAAAGGAAATTCTTCCGGTTCTGCACTATTTTCGGTTTTCCTATTCGTGGCAAGTCTGATACTGAACCTTTTTGTTGGAACCGTGCAATTTAACTATTAATTGCGTTTTGGCTAGGCGCATTTCTGGCGTTGAAATAATTTCGATAGGCTCGTTGGGTCAGTAAAATTGAGTGTCCATTGAAAAAGTAAAATTCCACTGCTTCGGTCCGTTGCTCGTTTGCGTAATTTTGCATGTTGGTGTAACAAGGTTTAATGAATAAAGTCTGAAAACAAAAATAAAAAATAACGATAAACAATTTTGGATTGTAAACTTGCGAATAAAAAAATTAACAGAGATTATCGTTTAATACTCGCTAAGTAAGATTTGCGGCCAAATATTTATCATATTTTTGCTAATATCTCAAAAACTCCCATCGGTACTAAGACATACCGTTTTTCTAAATTTTCTAATAGCTGATACTAACATGGGAAATTTGGAAAAAATTTATCGTTTAAAATTGTCATTTTTCATAAACTGAAAGAACTTATATGGACGCAAAAACTCAAAATTTCGAAAGTTTTGAAAAATAGCTATAATCTGAAACTTAATTATTTAGCCGCGAATAACCAAAATTTATTTAGAAATTTTTGACAATTATCTCTCTTAAATATCAAATTGGATTCACTCTGTGAAATATCAATTTCCTCTCCAACATACCACCACTTCATCTTAATGTATATTTTCATCTAAAATTAATCCTAGAAACAATATTTCATAAAGATTGTTTATAAAATGGTTCAGCATAAACAAATCCACTTGTGATCAATTACGACCATAAATATATGTGCAAATGGATTTGGGTTTTCCTTTGGAGGTCTCAATCCTTTGTACCAGGCCAAATTTTTATTATAAAGAACATTTTTTTGTCAAAATCTTCATTGCTGCTTAAATTTTGGAAAAACGAACAGTACTGTTATTTTTTGCAAATTTATGCTAGAATATTTTAGCACATTGTCGCTTTTCTATAAATGACAAAAATTTCAAAATATTGGCAAAAAATGAAAAAGCTCGTACGAAAGCAATCATTCAATATTACGCTGTACAAGGCAGATTTTTTGTTAAAAAAATATTTTTTGTCAAAAAACAACGATTCTAAATTAAATTTGCAACAATACTGATCTGGATCATCACTTGCGGAAATGGAAATTTTTTCCTAAAAACTGTTTTTTAACAGAACAAAAAAATCGGCCACGTTCAGCCCAGGACTATTGATTGATTGGAATGAAATGTCACACTTATGATTTTTTAACAAATTGGGAGAATTCATGAATTTTGGACAAAATCGGTCGCTATTTGCAAATATTTTGAAAAGTAAATCATTAAAGAGAAAAACGATTATGAACTAAAACATTCTAAATTAAATTTGAAAATATACCGGCCCAGGGGGCCTATTAGGAAATTGGTCAGAAAATACGACACCGTCGGATATTCGTATTATGAAACATCAAAATTTTCAGTATATACTTGTCACATTTAAGTTTGATTTAAATAATTTAATAGAGGTACTTACATTTAAAAACTTATTAAATAATTAAATAACATAGAAAAGTATGAACTACGAGGGTATATCAAAAAGTCTTGCAATATCATATGAAAAAACAGAGTGAGTGAGACAACAATATATTTTTCAAAACCATTTTTTATCGCGATGAAACTTCTAGAAGAACATTTCGATGTAAATTTTACAGTTCGTTTGTTTTTGTCAATTTAGTAACATGTGTTTTGAATTTTTCTTAAAATTAATGAAATTGAATATCGCGCCGTTATTAAATTTTTCTGTAAAGATGGACGAAATGCAATTTATATATTCAACTATATATTAAAAGTTTACGGCGAATCTGCACCATCATATGCCACAGTAACAAAGTGGGTACAATTATTCAAAAGTGGTCGGGAGTCATTAGAAGACGACAACCGCTCGGGTCAGCCAGCAGATGCCATTAGCCATGAAAACGTAATTTTGGCCGAATCTATTGTATTGGAGGACCGGCGTATTTCTGTTCCGCAGTTAGCGTCGAGACTTTTTCTTTCATACGGTACCACATATACTATATTACATGACCACCTTCACATGTCGAAAGTAAGTGCGCGATGGGTTTCCCGTTTGTTGAATGCAGAACAAAAAAAAATGCGTGTTCAAACTTCAAAGGCGATTTTAGATATATACAAAGAAGATCCAGAAAATTTCTTGGATAACATAATAACAGGCGATGAAACATGGCTTCATCACTGGGATCCGGAATCCAAACAAGAATCGATGCAATGGATTAAACGTAATGAACCACCACCAAAGAAATCCAAAACTCAACCGTCTGCTGGTAAGGTTTTGATAACAATTTTTTGGGATGCTGAAGGAATTTTGATAATCGATTATATGCCAACGAAAACCACAATCACAGGCATATATTACGCAGAGATTTTGCGAAAATTGAAAAAAGCGATCCGGAAAAAACGGCCAAGGAAAGTTAGGAAAAAAATCTTGCTTCTTCACGACAATGCACCCGTGCACAAGGCTAATATTGCTCAAGCTGCATTAAAGGACTGCGGCTTCGTGGAAATTCCGCATCCACCGTAAAATCCAGACTTGGCACCCAGTGACTACTTTCTGTTTCCCAATTTGAAAAAAACACTAAGGGGCCGGAAATTTTCCAGTGACTATGAAGTACAGTCTGTTGTAAATGAATATTTTATGGAGCAAAAGAAATCTTTTTTTTTAGAGGGTTTAGGCAAGTTAATTGATCGATGTGACAAATGTATAAACCTTAAAGGAGATTATGTCGAAAAATAAAAATATTGCTGTCTCACTCACTCTTTTTTTTCATATGATATTGCAAGACTTTTTGATTTGCCCTCGTACGATCTATTTTCCGTGCGTATACTACAATATCCGTCACCTAACTAGCTGTCGGATTTGACAATTGAATTTTGTCGTAAAATCCGCTAACTCGAATTTTTATTTCATAATAGTAAAAATCCGCGCGGATCGGATTTTTTTAGTTTCATAATATGAATATCCGGCGCGAGACTGATTTTACGACGTCGGAAAAATTTCATAATAGGGACCCTGGATATTTTTCTAAAATTTAAGCGGAAATGACGAATTTTGACATAAACTGGTTTTATTTTAAAAAATGTCTAATGTTTCTCTACAGCCCAGATGGCAGCCTCTATTAAAGAAGTTTTTTGGTGAAAAATTCGCTTCTCTACAGCTCAGATTGATTTTTTAATCGAGGTGAAACTTCATATTAAAGCTTTTTTTTTATAACATAGGAGGTCCATCATAAATGTGTTGGGACATCTGTGTACCGGAAAAGACAGCTTCCGTAGGAGCTTTTTCAATATTTGTTGTGAAGATTAAATTTTCAACAAAAGTTTGAAATAGTAGTAGTAATAATTTTTTGAAATATACAAGAGAGTTTTTATGACAAATCCAGCAAAAAAATGTCGAATGTTGGCCACAATAATAGTGTTGGCCAAACAAAGAAACTAAAACTGTTCGCTAAAAAATCTTTACAGATTTGTTTGATTGCTATAAAGCTAACGAAAAATTTTCAATTTGTTTGGCTTAATATTTATGTTTTTGGTGATTTTCAAGTATTGGTACTAATTTTATGTACTAAAAATATTTTTACTATGAAATTTTTACAAACGAAGGACATGATCAGCCCATTCAGGTCTCAATAAAAAGAAAGAAATGTTTCAGATAGAATTTAATGAGGCCTCACTAAAAACAGTGAAAATTTTAGTGGGATGAAAAGCCCGTTCGATTAATAATTTTTTATTTAAAACTAATAAATAATTTAGAATAGTTAACGATTTTATTAAAGATTATTATTATTATTATGAATTTCTATGAAAATATAATGATTTGATCTATGCTTGAATTCGTTACGGTTTGGACTGGAAATTTTACTTTCATAGTAATTCATTTTAAACAAATTCATAAATAATAAGTGCAAACTTAAAAATATTGACAATTTTTATAAATTTTAGAAATACATATCTCAAACTTGATCTCCTTGGAGAAACAAATTACCATTACTGGCAATGCACTCAGCTGTTTAGTTTGCAATACTTGATTCCTATTCGATCACTTTTTACAATCTGTTGACGAATATCTGTTCAATTTGCCTCGGCATTATTGCAAATTAATTGAAATCCAATTCCCATGTAAATAAATATTCATTTCATATTCAAAAACGCATATGAGCTATATAAAAAAAATCTTCATTAATAAATAAATTAAAACAATTTACCCAATTCAATTTCAATCAAGACTAATTAAACTCAACATGAATAACATAAAAATCTTGATGTACCAAACACGAACTTTATACGTATTCATGTATGTTGTATATGAATATATCGATTGAAAATTACATTCAAACCAAATATTACTTGATGATCCAATTTTACAATTTTTAATTTTCATATAAAAAAAAGAGGCGTGCGCCCGATTGACAATCAACTACACTCAATACAAGATCGAACGGAATTGATAAATTAAGATAAAAATTAACAGCAACAAAAAAAATTATTAATGTTAAGACTCGTCATATGTTCTATGTGATGTATGCAAACAAATCTAATAAATTTGAATCAATTGCTCCGATAAATTCAAATCAAACTCAATTGAAATTTATAATTTTAAATTAATCAAATAAATAAGAAAATTTCAATCAAGATTTTTGTATATACAGTTCTTCGTCATAAGACAATTATTGTCTACCACCATTTATCTTTAATTCTTTTTTTTTAATATCATCTTCAAGGAATTTTGTTAAATTGGAATGAAATAGAATTAAAGTTGTGGTTACAAATTTAAAAAAAAAAAACTTTATAATTATAATTTATTCATCATCACTTATTGATTACATCAGTACATGATGCTAATTTGAATCATATTTATAATTCAACTTCTTCGTCTTCATGATGTTCTTTTTCTATTTGTGTACCAAGAATATTATATTGCTCTGTGTGTACAGATAATTACAATTTTTTTTTATTGTTATTGTTGTTTGTACGATTGCAACAAAGAAGTAAATAACAACAACAATAAAAGTTAATTTAAATATTGACGTATTACTTTGAAATTAAATTCAATTTAAACTTTATAGACATTTTGCGTATTAAAATCGAAATGCTCTTGAACATGGTTGGGTTAATTAAAAACGAAATTCTAAATGAAAATATTTGTCTTCTTGTGCTTTTAACCTAAACACTGTTGGACGAGTAAATTACACAATGTAATCTTCACGGTTTTTTACAAGTAAATTACACAAGGAAATTTTTACATAATGTAAAGTAAAAAATTTTAATAAAAATTGACTTTTTCATGGTACTTGCGCTATCTCGTACATTATTTAATAAATGTTTTACTTAAGGTTTTCGATAGTAATGGTGTTTGTAATTGTTCCGTATTTTGGTTTATTTTCAGTACTCTCGAATTAAATACACAACCGTAGGAAATTCTTACATTTAGCGTCAATCTGTATGACAACGAATATAATATTCGACACTTACTTATACACAAACAACTTCCCAACTACCCCATAATTTTCTTTGCATTAACGCTGGATCGCGGATAAATTTGAATTTTTGATTTATATATGGAAAATGTGTAAGAATCACAACAATCAGTTTCGAACGGATGAGATTACTGATTTGAAAAAAATCAGCCTTCTCATCATGTTGCAACGGCTGAAGTTGTATTATTGACTTTTGAATGATTCGAAAACATAAAGTAAAATATTAAAATTCGTAAATACGAAAAGTTAGTTGCGAGAATAGAATATGGATGATAAAAGTAAAAAAATCGAATTTCGTACGCTACGCAGTAATTCGCTAGAAGTACAACTACATGGTATTGCTCTATATATATATGAACAATATTCCAATGTAAATAACACAACTTCAGTTGTCTCAATCTGATGGGAAGGCTGATTCTTTCAAATCAGTAATCTCATCCGTTCGAAATTGATTGTTGTGATTCATACACATTTTCCATCGTTTTGAAGTTGAAAATGATTATGTAAAAAATTTTTCTGCATATTGGAAAAGTATTTAAGGCGGCTCTCACACTGGAGCAACACAAGCAGTAAGCAACTAGCAATTATCAATAAGCAATACGCAACTAAATTTTAACCTATTCTCACATTGAAGCAACAGAATTGTCAAAGTTCCGTGAGGTGAGCTATCATGTCATCCGACGACGACTACGATGATACGATTTTATTAATGTAGTGGCCTTTAAGAAAAAAAAGCCAAAAAAAGGAAATATTGGGTGCATCCTGCATTTATTAACTTAATAAATCATGGTGGAAATATTTGATCTAGAGAACTCAAAACACACCCTAACAAATTTCAAAACTGTTATCGAATGAGCCCCGAAAATTTTCAAATAATTTTAAATCTAGTTCAGCCATTGATCATGAAACAAGACACTAATTGCAGAGAGTGTATCAGTCCTACAGAAAGAATATTGATAACACTAAAGGTGGATTTAAATATGCGACATGTGACGGGTGTCTATAGCCACTCATAAACGACTATTTTGACATTCGTCACACGGCACACGCTACACGTCGAGTCATGAACAAATTTTATCTTTTTCGTGGCGGTCACACACACACACATAAAAATTTAGAAACATGAAAACAAATTTTTGATTGTTTTGACACAGTGTTTTTAGTGACAGAACACAATAAATATACACCACAAAAAATATTTAATTAGTGTGCGTGGCGGAATCCGTCGCAAATGTAAATTGTTGTTAAGAAAACGTCACGTTTATTTCATCTTGTGACACGTTACACGTCACATATGTAAATCCACCTTAAGGTAAGTAATTAATGTTTAGTACAAAATAATATGTATTAAAATGTTTCAAGCTAAAAAGAATTATAATATTTAAATCACTTATTACATGAAACATTATTTAAAAGTATAACATTCTTAAGTATGCGCATATTATCAGGAAGTTGAGCCATAAAATTCAGGAGATAGTTTTTAAAAGGTCTTTCATTTATTTCTGTATTTTGTTGTTGTAAATTAGAAATAGTTTGTTCCGTCATATATGACTGTTGTGAACGCTTTTCTTGATTTGATAGTAAATTATCCATGGTATGTGAATGTGAATGGCTTGACAAGTTACTACCAGGGGGCCTATTTGGGAAATCGATTCGAATTGCTTTTCGATTCGATTGATCAATTCGATTCGTACATGATTTGGTATTTGGGAATTCGATCGAAAATAAAAATTTACACTGTCAAATAAAGACTAGGGAAATTATTTTTAATCATTATACCTGTAATAAAAATTTAAATCTGGGTGATATTTTGACGTTTAATTGCAATTATATTTTTTTTTTGGTGTTTGTCAGTAATATGGATTCTGTTGCGATTTATTTATCGAGTGATAGTAGTTCTGACGATAACCCTTCATTACGTGTGCGTTACAAATCTCTACGTGATCAATCCAATATATTTTAGATTCATGATACAATGTAAGTAAATCAAATAATTATTTTTTTCTCTATAAATTTAAGAATTTTTGTTTACTTTCATTAATACATTCAGGTTCGTCAAATTATTTGCGAGGGAGACTTATCGATGCAGATAGTAAGAAAAAAGAAGCTGAGCAATGGAACATGAGGGAAGGGTATAAACTCAAACGAAATCAGTTGACTAAAACTACGCACACTGGTTTGGTACTGCAAATCGAAGATCGGGAACGTCAGCGACGGGAAGACGCCAGCATAAGATTCAAAACGGGACTTGAAGACCAAGAAAGATACCGTAGAGAAATAGGGGAAGACAAGGAAAAACTTTGGCGGTCACGCCTTAAAAACGTTGGTGTGGCTAAGGAACAATTACATCAAGCTGAATGGGTTAAACAACGGGTACTACTTGATCGCCAACAAGAAATCGAGTTCTGTGTCCGCATCGCCAGAGACTACATCAAAAAGAATGTTGACTATTTATTTACCTTTGCATCCTCATATTCGGCTCATGAAGAGAAATTGATTTTCTTTGTAAATTGTATTAATTGTAATATATTTTATTTACATGTTAAATTTTTCATTTGATCACATATGAGTTTGTTCCGATGATTTCTCTCCATTGACGGCATTTTTTTGATTGTTGGCCGTGGCCAGGAGGTCTATTATGAAATTTCCGTCTCGAAGTTTTCCGTTAACGGATAAATCTGTGCTATTATGAAGATTAAAAGCAAAATCGAATCGGATATTTCCGAGTACACTAGAAAAAATCCGACTGCTATTTAGTTGACGTATTTTGTATTCGATTGAACTTATTTTGACGTTTCATCAAAATATAGTGAAAAGTGATTTACATTTGATTAATATTAATAAAATAAATTAATTAATAATATTTTAGTAATTCTAAATAATTAAAACCCAAAAATTTAAAATGTAATTTTTTATTATAAGAAATTTTTAATAAATAAAAATAAATTTTGTTTATTACCAATTCGATAATACAATACAAGTTTCATAATAGAGTAAAATCACTGTCGAATCGAATATTTCCGTTAACGGAAAAATCCGAGACGAATAAATTTCATAATAGACCCCCAGGTTTCCCAGATCAATTTCGATCATTCCATCTTCAGGTGAGTGGATTTTAACAGACCATCGAACTATCAATAGACGCTGTTAAATATTTAATGGATGAAATTGACGTTCATGTACCTACTCGTTGAAGATCGGCATTCCCTAATATTCTCAAAATGTCAGATTTATGGCACAAGGTAGCTACCGACATAGCGTTGGTTAAGATTTTTTAATTGGGCTATTTCAACCATCCATATCGACTGCATTAAGTGAGGTACTTTCTGTGATGGAAGATAAAGTTTGCTCTAAATGGATTTCTCATAAGCAGACTAGCAGAGAGAAACAAGAAACAGCTAATTATATTTAAAATAAAACTGGGTTTCCCAAAGTAATTGGCTGCGTGGACGGAACTCACATTAATATTATGCGCCCAATAGTGAATGAACATCTCCATTTTAATAGGATGCTTCCTTTGCATTTGCCTTCGTGAACAAAACTAACTACGAATAAAAATTCGTTCATGATCGTAGAATTATTGCTCGTAATCGAATTGCCCGATAAGGGAAATTTTCAATCGTTCCTTAGTTATACGTTTTCTTTAAATAAAATTCGATTTCGAATTCCCAAATACCGATGATTCGAAAATGTCGTTCGATTGATCGAATTCGATTTCCCAAATAGGCCTCCATGCCTTGAAAGTATTTCTGGAGGCTCGATTGGACCATCGCACAAAATAGTATCAATGCATTGTAATGTGCGTGTTTTAAATTGACGTAGTTGGTAATCATTCATTTTATCTAAGTCAGGAAGTAAGCTTTTTAAAAAATCCAGTTTGGGATGCTGTTTTCTGACACTGTAGTTTTGGCTTTTTCCAATAAACATATTCAATGAAACATTTATCAGCTTCATTTGTTGTAACTGATCATCGTTTATTCGCATTTTTATTTTGCGTTTCGGTAGTTTACTTAGTCTCTAAAGCAGGAAGAACTATTTTTTGGACATTTTTAAATTTGTCTTCAGATGGTGGATCAGCTGATTGAGATGTCGAAGCTGCATTAAGATGATTCTAAAGTCTCATTACTACTGTCATTTAGGAGCCCTGTCTCTGTCATTTCTTCTGGGCATGGTAAATTACCACTTTGAGGTTTTCCCTTCATGAAGGGCAAAACGAATTGTATAACGTCTTGCATATAGTATTTTTTTTAATTGCCCCACTTACAAAACGTGTTGTTTTCATGCTACGAGAAAAGGCTGTTCGCAAATTTATCCATTTCTCCTTACACTGAACAGCTGAAACAAAAATAAAAGTTATTAGACTAAATCTAATTATACAAGTCCTTGTTTTGGTTTTTTAAAGAAAAATTTTTACAGTTTGGTAGTACGACTATCTTTTTTTACAGATATTTGGCAACAGGATGTTCATTTATGGCTTTATCTCATATTTTCATGAGAGGAAACAATACTATAGGGATAATTGTAAAAAAGTCTACTACGGCTATATGGAGCATTCTTCAACCCATATATATGCCTGCACCAACAGCGGAAAAGTGGAGGTCAATAGCAAAGCGATTCTATGAATTGTAGGACCTTCCTAACTGCCTCGGAGCCATAGACGGCAAACACTTCCGTATTAACAAATTTTATAGAAGTGGATCCCAGTACTACAATCACAAAAGTTTTTCTCAGTAGGCTTTATTGGCGTGTTCAGATGCCGATGGACATTTTATAACTATTGATGTAGGAGAAGCAGGCAGGAACAGTGATGTTGCGGTTTTCCGAAATTCAACTATAGGAAAATTATTGGATAAACAAAAACTGCACATTCCAAAACCAACAGTGATGCCTAATGACGCCGTTGATTTCCCTTTTTACATTTTAGGAGATGAGGCTTTTCCTCTAAAAAGAAATTTTATGCGACCATATTCTCAGAGAATTCTTGACAACGATAAACGCATGTTTAACTACAGGTTATTAAGAGGTGGAAAAAGTGTAGAATGTTCCTTTGGTATGCTGGTATTGAAATTTGCAATATTTCAAATGCCAATTTTATGTCAAGAACAAACAGCGATTCCTGTTATTAAAGCAGCTTGCGCCCTACATAACTTTATAAAAATAATAGAAGGAAAATTCTCTACTCCCCAGGTCATAAAAGAAGATGAAGGTAATACTCCTCCTGTACCATTTAACAATGCATTTAATAATAAATCGGCTTATGAATTAAGAGATTATTTAAAAAGATATTTTGTAAGTCCTGAAAATAACCTTGGCAAAATAAGTATACTATTTAAATAAACTAACCTGGAAGTTTAACTTCGGCTTCGATCGCTTTCCATGCCTTTTCAATAACACCCCTTCTGCCGTGGTCTTTTCGAGTGAAATCGTAAATACAGGAATATTTTTCCACTATTTCTAGGAACTTCGTATTAAAAATCAGATCGTCCGCCATTTTTTTTTAAATTAACACTAGATTTACCATACCAGTCAAAATGACTGGTTTTACAATTTTATTTTCCAATTATTACTTCACCTTATTTTCTTTTTTATATTATTTTGTTTCAATTAATTACAATTAACCCAATTGAAGTAATTTATCATTTTTTTAAAATATATAAAGACCGGAAATCCCACTAACAATTTTTTCTAAGACCAGTCCTTTGGACTGGTGTCGGTAGAAATAGGTATGATCAAATTGTCGGTATATCTAGTGTTAAGAAAAATGGGGTTAATGCACATGGCAAACTTCTTAACGTTTCGAATATAATCTGCCGTGTGCTTTTTTGACAATTCTTATACAGTTAATGTACGAATTACAATTTGTTGGTCTTTTTATATTGAATATTTACACCTATATGGATTGACAGATTCAATCTGCTAGCACTGTTCACTTTGAGAGGAAACATTTTCCCATTTACCTCATTTTTAATAAATTCCTTGTACCTTTCAGATTTTTGCATTATTTGCTCACGAAAATTTTTCAATATTTTAAATTTGATAAATTCTAGATTTCATTATTATCATTGCTAAAGCGTGAAACTATTAGACTAAGAAAACAATTATGTAACTAGAATTCGAATGAAAAATAATTATATTAAATACGTAAAGCTACAGGGAAAATTATAAAGCTTCGTGAAACGCATTAGGTATACAATTCGTAATTGCAGCACGCAAGGTGTCCTACATAATACTTAATCTCGTTGTCATAACGATAGTAACATCAGTAATCGATCAAATTTTTTTTCTCCATAAGGTGGTGTTGTCAGTTACAAAACGAAAATTGACGATGTATTTTCCACACAATTCTGGTCATTTGTTAATAGCTTTGTGTCGCGAACTATTACTGAATATGCCAAAAAAGACGCCACAAAAATGGATATTCCCATTATTTATTTATAATAATCGTACATTTTAAATACCACTAAAAGAAATTTTACACCCATAATCCATTGGTCTACTTTTAGCATCAGCTCATCATGTAATGATGGTGCCATCAATTGCAGACAAGGCGACCCGTTCAACTCATATATTAGACGACGCTTCTAATGTTACTGAGAACCTTCCTCTTCGATGTCTTTTATACATTCTAATATCCTATTACCATCTGAATCCAAGATAACGGACCCGCTACCTCAAACATCAAATTCTTTATAAACACCATGCAAAAACCACATTAATAACAATTGTATCGCCAACTGAGATAACCCGCATTTAAAGCTTATATCATCAGTAAAACATCAACAGCATCACTTATAATTCTCATGTCACACGCATGAACTGCCATGTCAGACAGCGTCTTTTGAAATCAAATCTGTAGAACCACCACGATGGCTCTTTGTTAATAGAACTGAAGATTATGTGACCTCGTTCACGAAACCAAAAAAACGGTCATATTTATGACTAAACATCGTATATTTCGTGTCAGTTTACCAGTAAATCAATTTTCAACTGCATTGCATTCCACGTTGTGGCCATCTGGACTATCGGTGAAAGAATTCGAATGGAAACGACGTCGGCCAAATTTTCGACTTGAGAGTCCAATCAACAACTTTCTTAACCTCAGTACAAATTCCAAATTTTCCTATCCAGCCAAAAATCAAATTTAACTGAGTTCTTACATTTTATTATCATAACGTTAATATAGAATGTGATCTTAGGCCTGGCCACGTCATCTCTGAAACCAACTTTAATGATAATATCTTGAGCTCCTAATTTTTCATTGTCATTACATTGTATATCGAGGTGATAGGTATATACTAGTAACAAAGTATCCGGAGGAGGTGTTCTTATTGCAGTTAAGTCATCGATTCCTATAGTCAGATTTTTCTATTTCTGTATCATCTATTGAAATAGTTTGTGTAAAACTATATCTAGGCAATATTTCTGTAAAGTCATGAATGAGCTTAATAGCCTTAGTAATCCCTCAGACATAATTTTGATTGCAGGGGATTTTAATCATTTTAATGTTTCCTGGTATTTTGACCTCGACCTCAATTGTAATTTTCCATTTAACGTCCATTAGTCCATTTTTCAAGAACTTCGGACGACTATATCCTTCTGCAATTGAAATGAAAATATCTGGTCCAGCCTGAAAATTTAACAGTTTCATTCGGTCGTCAATATTGCGGGTTCGAATGCCGGAACACCTATATGGAGTTGACTAGTAAAATCAAAGCAGGATTAGCTCAATGCAGCCCTCAAAGAACAAAATATTATAGAATAAGCTGGGATACTGCTACCATAGTCATCGTTACATAACTCTTGGGATGTGAAGTTAGATCAGAAAACGGACAATTGCATGTCAAATCTACTTTTACACTATTTTTTTTAAATTTAAATTTCCTATTCTTTTTGCCGACCTACATCTCTATTAAGCTAATGAGAAAGGTTCGAGTGACTAACTCGCTTTTCCTACCGATAAACTCCAATTTGGTCAGGCTGGCGCTGAATTTGTAAAACCAATATAGTTTCCTGGCCACTTTTGTATCCTGGTCTACAGGTTCTAATCAAAAGTCCTGTGCTAGCTACCTGCTAATGTTAAGATACAATTAAAGGATTCATTTCAGAAATCTCATTGTACCTATGACTTAAATAGCACGAAAATGTCTTCGTCTGCTGAAGTAGATTAAAAAATCGATTTAATCATTCCAAAGTGTAAAACCTATTCTCTTGGAATATTCTCTTTTAAAAAACACGTATATTTCCACTATTACGGGCAGCGGGACAAAGGATTGGAGAGGACAAGAAACGTGGAACTCCACAAGAATATAAATAAAATGTACAAAGTAATTTTTGAAAAACATATTTGTATTTCTTCTATTTTAAATCTTTTATTTAATTTATTTATTCTATTCATCATCAGTCATCTGATTAACATATCTTTGATTATTTTATGTCAAGATACAAAGTTGTATTGTAGTGCTCGAAGTGGGGGCGATTCGATTAAGGAAGCCGATTATGGATGATGCTGAATGGATAATGGGAATTAATTAAAAGATTTTTTTTAAATTCCTTGTACCAAAGCTCAAGTAGACACTCCAATTCTTTATTATTTTAGGTCGCTAAACCGCTACACTACTTCTTGATACAAGGAAAATTAAAGCTATAGAAAAATATGTTCTGTTATGACAAACAACTGCAGGCCCGTCATCCCCACTATAGTTTCCTCACAATTGAAAATGGTAAAAAAGAACGATAAAGGTTATTTAGAACCGGTATTGCGCCATATCACGAAATATTTAGTAAGCCTGACCTCGTGAAAAAGTGGAATTTCTATTTAAACGTCTCCCCAATTTCGAGTAACGGTGCAAAACTTTTGAAAATCATTCTTGGTGTCACGCGTTCGTTAAGACATATCTTCATCATCGCGAAAGTATAGACCGGCCTAACAGTGGGGATGGCTTTCTATTCAAATATGGTCGCGTGCCGACGATGTGATGAACAAAAACTTTTTTAATTCACTTAGTGCCCAGCTTCGAACTCAACCATTACTTAAATTGATACTCCAACTCCTAAACATTTAAGCACCAACAGCGAATACGGTACACTTTTGAAATAATTATCATTTGGTTGTTGCAACTCGACCATTACATTTATTTATTTTATTTATTTATTTATTTATTTATGTATTTACAATATAATTTTGTAGTGTTCTACACACCAAATATTGAGCTTATAAGCTCATTTATAAAATGATGTGCAGCTCATAAAAAATCCAATTAATTAAACCTTTTCTTTCTGGGTTGTGGGTTGGTTTGTCGTGGATCTCTTATATTCATACAAGGAGATTTGTCTCATCGAGTTATATAATTTGTATCCTGAGGTAGAATAACGCAATAGACTCTGCTGATGTGTAAGATGTTTTTTAGCTTCAATTCTTGTTACAAGTTTCGTAGACAGACCAGTTGGTCAATTATAAATCCATATATAAAAAAAAAAAATAAAATTCAATAATTTTACAAAAAAAATTTGAAAAAATACGACCACTCGACGCAAAAGTCAAGGCCTAATTCCAGCGATTTATTAACGGAGTGTTAAAAATGTTTAACTGATTCATTGATCCTTTATCAACCATATACTGTCAGTGAAATTCGATCCGAAAAAATAGTTCAGTCAATATTTTTGTCCAGGTGAAATTCTTTTCAAACTACTTCTCTTTTGACACATGAATGAACTATCACAAGCAGCAAATTTGACGATAGGTGTCGGATATATTTCGATAACTACGCCTTCATATATTTTGCTGTCTGTGCTACACGGAAACTTATTACTTCGAAATACTTATATGGCCATGAATAATAATAATACTAAACCATCTGGGCGAAATTTTGTATCCTGAAAATTACATCAAAGGTCAAATGTGCATAGCCCTACAAAGGCAGAAATGTTAAAATCGAGCTTCCAATTGGCAGATTTGAATACATCCACAAGCACCTGGTTAGTTTCCTGTTCCAAACGAATGATAATCATTATATTGCCCTCGTTATTCCTGTATTGCGATGTGCAAGAAGGGGATGCCAGGCACGATGACCGAGTGAATGCAAACGCTTTTCCACAACATCCATCCATAGAACTTGTTCTAGCCACTTATATGTTTATATGATTTTATGAATTCAATTGTGTCTATTTTTTGAAAAAATTTCGTATCTCAAGAATCATTTTCAATCTGTAGTTACATATTTCTTTTATTAACCCGGGCATCATACGAATTATTTTATGTTCGAATACAGCAAGTTGCTGCATATATTTTACTGTTAGCGTCCACGACTCACAAAGTCACAACAGAAGGTGACCTCTGGTCATATCACTTGAATATTTTAATGTTTGCGTAAAATCTTCGATATCCAGCTACGATCCATGATTTTATATAACTACACTGAATTTTGCTCCGTCACCACCGATCGCTATATCCGAAATTCTTTAACTCCTTCACTTTCTCATATTATGTGTGTCACCCAAAATAGTTCTCCGCGCATTTATCTTCTTGCGGTAACCGCACATAGATGTGTTTCACCTTTGTTGTTTTAAAGGTGATGAACTGTTGACCCTTTATTATAGGAGGAGATCTTTTAAGAAAAAAATGTTGCAACCAAAAATTCATATGTCATCAGCGTATGCTAATATCTGAAATGATTTAAAATGCACGCTGGTGTCCTCCTGGGCTGTGTTGAGCTGCAGGATGACGGGTGTTAGAAATAAATTAAAAAGTATTTCGGCGATTGGTTCACCTTGCCGTACTTCTGATATTATTTTTAAGGCTTCCGAAACCTGGTGTTCGATGTTCACCTTGCAATTTGAATTGCTCATTTTTAGTTTGAACTTCGAAATCACGAATTGATGGGATACGTAGATAGGACAGAACGCTCCACAATGAGTTTCTCTGTATGTGAACAGGGATATTTTTTCATCAAATTTCTCCAATATAATCCTCAAAGTGAAGGGGTGATTATTTGTTGAACTGTTTCGACAAAATCCACACTGGTAGTCGCTTAAGACGCGCTTGCTATATATCGATAATTTTTCTGCCACTATTCGTTGGCCAAAACTTTATAACCAGCGTTTCGCGATGCTATTTCGCAGTAATAAGTGCAATTTAATCGACCTCGCTCAGAGCCGCCTTCTACTTTTCTGGGATTTCTTCAATAGACTTTTCCGGTAATACAAGTTTGTAGATCCGGTAGAACATTTGATCGCCACTGTTTTTTAACATTTCACAAGAAATTCCATCTTCACCACGAACCTTGTTATTTTCATTTTGACATCGAAATACGTACTTCGTATGATGGCGAAGCTGCTCAGTGTTGACATCAGACTGGTGCAAGATAGAAAATAGTTCGCTAGTATGGTTTATGGTATAGTGGTCGATTTAAAAGAAAGGCAAAATATTTCCACCACACTTGAAAGATGTTGTAGGTGTTCATCGTGTTACTCGCAAGAGTCGTCGAATTTTCAATGTCAAGCACACGTTAATGGCGGTATTTTCATCTTTTCCATCTGTAGAGCTGAGTGAAGAATTTTCTCACGATCATGTATTTTATTTTATCGCAGATATTATCTAGCCATGTTGAGATCAGTTTTATTTGTCTGTGCCAACACGAGCAAACGAAATCACGGTTCGGCTCCGATTCCCTTGTGTCTCCCAATTTATATGGAAACTCGCTTAATGATGTAAAAAGTTATATTTTCATGCTCAGAAAGTGGTTTAGTTTCTAAACATGTTCTACTTACAAACGTTGTTACACCACAAACGATTATTATGACTTAACAGAACATTACAGAAAAATAAGATTATACCATGAAGAAATACCCATAAAAATACATTCAATACAAATATACAAAATAATGAATAATTTTGATTGTATTGATCATGATGATCATGGAACAACCATGGTGGTAACGTTTTTCGTTTAGATTCTAGCTAAACAGAAGAAAATATATCGACACGTCCCTACACAGTAAAAAGACTACGAATAAGTTCAACTATACAGCATGGCACGACTTTTATTCTCTATATCTTTCTCTCGCGAGATTTTCTAATAGAAAATCCAATTTCTTCTTATTTTTTGTACACGGTACAATACGACTTTATATTATATCAAACAAAAACCATATAAGCGATCAATATCTTACTGATTGATTAAAAGTTTTACTTCTTCATCTTCCTATTCAAGGGGTCTTCATCATCGACGACGTTTTTGTATTTCTATATATAATGTTCCATTAGATGTACACAGAGATTCCAATCGGTATATGTGCCGTCATATCGATTGGTTTGATTTTCGTCTTCGCGCTGTTATTTATAAAATCTTACAATAAAATTAAAAATATTTTGTTTGGATTTATAATTAATGATTTATGCTTATAGATTACAATTGAAACGATTAACGGTTGATTTTTTCTTATGGTATTATAAATTGATTTTTTCTTTTGTGATTGCATATGCTTTATTGGTATGCGATGCGATGTGTCTTTTAAATGTCAACTCAGCAAGAAAGTTCGGGTACACAAGAAACAATCAGAAGAATTGTTCCCGCGCACAGGTTAAGTAAAAAAGTAGAAATTTTTATTGTTCATTAGTTTATTGCAACTTTTTGATCAACGTATCTTGTCTGCTGATGAAATACATATATTCTCGCAATATCGCTGGTGGTCTGTGGAATTTTTTAATTGCGGAATTTTTTAATTTTTACAATAAAAGTTACAGTAACATCAACAGAAACTTGAATTCAGAATATCTTAAGGTTGTTACTACAGAAAGCACTTTTTCATGTTTCAATCTATATCAATCTGTTCTGGGGCTGAAGCACTTCCAACTATTGCGCGGTTCGCTTTTCATGTCCTACTTTATGCATTGCTTACCAAATCGAAAACGTACGGTTATAGATCCAATTTACGTAGAACCATCTTGCGTAGAACTTGCATAGCTCCATACCAGCATATAATATTGACATGGAAGATGGGTCGCCCATGTGCTGTACTCGGGATTCGAGAAAGATCTTGACGACTGTTTTGAATGACCGTAATCAAAGTTTAATTGCTGGAGAAATCTGTCATTACATGAATATCACAAAATCGTTTTCGTGATATTTTGCTATTTGGGTACACAAAAAAAAAGTAAAACGACTGATTTAAATGTAATAAATAAGAACACAAATGGCAAATTATTTAATGAGACAACTGCAGAAATTGAATGACTGAAAAGTGTAGTCATATGTAAGATATCTTCCTAAGAGAGGAGGTTTAAAATTATGAACTGTTGTAGCAGTATTGGTATTGTGTGTTGGGCACCAATTTATCTCAAGTCAAGTTAAACAAAAAACGAGATTTTTGAGACAAACTTACATGAAATCTTTTGCAGCTGTTGGTTGGTTCAATGTGGCCAAGTGTTGAAAAATCTGAGTTTGAAATTTTGATGGTATACCATAAGTTGTGCGTAATCGTAGGTAGCTTGAATTGATGTTAACTGATGACACTCCCACACAAATATTGAGCTTAACACATCATGACCATTCAATGGCGCATTCAAACGAGTGTCCGGAGTAAGTGTTTATATAAAAGAGAAAATAAGACATTTTACTTATGCTACATTTACTTACCTACTGTATATATGGTACATACAATTTTTTAAAATCAAGAAACAGTTTTAAAAAGTTAACTCAATTGTGAAACCTCGTTTGTATTCAACTTTTTTTTGCTGTCTCGATATGTTGTGCTTACTACGCGTATGGAAAAGAATAACGTTTTAATATCGAGTACATACTGGCAATATTATTTGCCTAACTTGGTTTTTCTACTTACAAATCCCAGAAACATCGCGAAATAGTTTTACCAAACTCTTAAAACAGTAGTTTAGTATTGCTACACAAAGAAAATTTTGAAAAATTGTCCGTCAACAACAGATGCCTTCCCTCGACCGTTAACTCAGATCTTTATATCCATAGAGAAAAAAAAAGTATTGAGTGACTTTAAAAATTAAAGTATACTTTTTTGGAAGATAGTACGACATTTCCGTATACCAAGACACATTTGAAGTTTTGATTTATTAAGAGAAATTTCTGGTAACATTATTTATTCCACAAGCCAAGTATTTACAAATAGATTTTGCTGCTTCACCGGTATTATTAAAATATAAATGAAATACTTTATTAAATGTCGCTTAAAACATTTTAAGTTCTTGCTTCCTCCAATTTTATACAAATGGTAAATTGAAAGAACCGTTTAAGTTAATATTCAAATTGTTTAAGCGGTTCTTTCCTATGTTGAAATGCTTGTTTGCACTTAACCGATTCTAATTTTTTAACACAGCTTGACCAATTTTAACGACAACTTTACCAAAAATTAAGGGGCAATATGTTGTTGCCAAGACCCAACTTTATTTTACGACTGATGCAGATACGTAAGTCTTAAATACGCCTCTCTTGAGTTCTAAAGCGGTTAAGTAAACTTACAGGACTTTTGGTAAAACTGGTCTATATCCAAAAAAACATGATTTCTGCTTTAATTATGAAATTTTACCAACAAGGTCAACTCTTGGTTGGTTCAATTTTAATCCTTAATTTTTAATCCTTTTTAACATCATTACACAAACATTAAAAACTATCAATGAAGCTGCCATGTCCAGTATACGGATTTGAAATAAGATTTTCTAATTTGAAGTATAAAGTTTCATTCTGAATAGTCAATCCGCCTGAACTGTGAGGATGCCGAATTTTGATAAAATAAAATTTTTTATCAAAACTCATTTCCAGTAAAATATAAAAATGATCTGAACTCATTTTGTTTGAAACTGAACATTCTATCTTTTTGTTTATAATTGTCTCTTCGTAAA
Organism: Nephrotoma appendiculata; assembly: GCA_947310385.1. NCBI lineage: Eukaryota > Metazoa > Arthropoda > Insecta > Diptera > Tipulidae > Nephrotoma > Nephrotoma appendiculata. Next base: position 282,478,036 of record OX371223.1, read on the forward strand.
TGCTCTACAGGTATATCTATATCACAAAATATTTGTTTGCAAAAAAGGTAAAAGCTCCTATGGAAGCTGCCATTTCCAATGGATCGATTTCAATCGAAAATCATTGGGATCACCCAATTTATGAGGAAAGATTATGTTTGAACTTTAATTCCGATCAGAAAATTCGTCTGGGCTGTATGAGAGCCAACAGACATTTAGTGGGTACCTTCCTTTTTTGAAGTCAAAATTTTGTAAATCTGCAAAAATCTGAAAGTCAGGTAGCAGAATCAGAAAATCCCAAAATAAGTAACAGTGCGTTAAAATCGGGTACAGAATTAATGGTCACTTCGTCACTTCTACAGAGATGTGTACTGGTTATTGGTATCCATCGAAACATATTACAGGTTTTCGAAAATATTTCGTTTGAAGAGAGCCACGGAGAGGAATATGAGGACTCATATTTCGAGACGGTCAATGAACACACTAAAATACATGTTTAAAAGTTTCGTAAAATCAAAATATGGTAAATATGTTATTTGATATACTTAGTAAAAATCTTGGAAACAATGGCGGTACCGATATATTTTATCTCTATTTCAGTTTTTGAATTTTAAAATATAAAAAAATTATAGAAAAAAATTAAACGAGTAAGTTTTGAAAAGTTGAAGAAGTATTTAACATATCGGATATACGTAAGAGCTTGAGTTGCACGCTGTTTGTGCCATTTCGGTAGGAGGAACGAACGACCACCAAAATTGTATAGGTTTCTCGTCATAAATAAACTAATGAAGTCTTAAAACAGTGACCTCTTAGGCGAAACGCTTCCCTAAAAAATACAAATGGAGCAAAACTAAATCTCTAAAGTGTTCGCACCATTTTTCCAACACTTGATAATCTCACATTGTCACTAATTTATGTATACTTCCGATACATTTAAAAATTGTGTCCGAGAAGTGGGTGTCCTTTCTTGCCACTACCTGTTATTTTTCAATTTATGATTACAAATTATTCACTCACAAAAACAAATTGATTAATACTCAACTTATAAAATATGTATTTAATTATTTACTTATTCGAATTTTCTTATGGTGTTTTCGATTGATTTTTTACCCCTCACTAACATAGTACACTGATTTCTTGCGTCAATCGAACAACAAACCTGTTTACCCTCATTTATGAGGCTGTGTGTGCTAGCCTGTTGAGCATAACGTACGTAATTAACAATCATCAAATCCAAAACGACAGCTCTATGACAATACAAGTTGTTGGTGTGCGTGAAAAGAGGGGTTACTCTACCAAAAAACCCAGTGTAGCAAAAACTACTCGATGTAATAAAATTTAGCTGTCAGTACAGTTTTTTTGATCAATCGAACATTTTCGGGGTAAAAAGGGTATCCTTTTTACACTCAGTGCAAGTTATTATGATCAATCGAAAACTACATTAGATATGTCACCTAATTTCTTGTTACATTTTCAAAATGTTACTTGATGTGAATCGGATTTTAGAACTCATAAATATTTTGTCATTTTGCGGCAGTTTAATACGTTTTTTAATTTAATAAATAGTGGCATTTGTCACTTGATCGAAATCTAGCTCCTGAACAGATGCAAAAAACTAAAACGTTATTAACTAAGTCTCGTCCCAATCAATCAATCCGTCAGGGCTATACAGAGTCGAATTTTTGTAGAAAAAGCTTTTGTCATAAACCGTTATTTCCCCTTAAATTTGGTAAACTGATCTTTACATCATTGTCGGTTTTCTCGGCATACTTTTCAAAATATTTGCAAAAAACGAAAAACTTTTATGGAAAAATGCTTATAAGTATGTTTTTTCTTTCCAATCAGTAAATCAATCTTTACTTCAGAGGACCAGCAGTCAATTAGTGGACATGGTTTACACATACAGAGATTTTTTAGAAACAGCTTTTTGGACTTCGGCGATATAGCGAATGTTACATCTGCAGAAATTTTGAGTTCATAAATATTTCATGATTGCTATACTTATTTTTACTACGTAAAATCAAGTAAACAATTATTCCTGACTAAATCTCAGATAAGCAATAACATCAACCTTTGTTTCAACTAATTTCGTAACGATCTCCTAATTAATAGAAAAACTTAAGGTAGCTATGGTTTTTTTTCGAATAGTCAATTGGATTGTAAAAATGTCGAGTTTTGGTGGAATAAATTGTTTTTTTATCAAACTTGTCATTTCCGGTAAAATTTTAAAAAAATATTAAATATAAATTTTAAACAAAATTAGATCAGATCATAACTAATTTTATATGGAAATTTTAAAAAAATGCAAAATGCGAAAAAGCTTCTATGGAAGTTGTCACTTCCGGTGGGCCGATTTTGGCCAAAAGTCATTGACCTGGTTCGATTTTTTGTTTAAATAAACTTTTTTATATCAAAAATTGGTTATTTCAGTTTAAATTTTAGAAAAACATCTAGGTCGATGTTGTTGCAAAATAAATGTAGAAATCTTTTATTTCTTAATCATCTTGTAAATTACAAAATTTGTGAAAAACAAAAAGCTCCTATCGAGGCGGCCCCTTCTGGTGAACCGATTGCAACCAAAAATAATTGGAATATACTAATTTATCAGAAAACCTTCAATATAAAGTTTCATCCCGATCATTCTGCCTGGGCTATGGCGAACCTACAGACATTTTAGTTTGCATATAGAAGTCCTGAAACAAACTACTTAAAAACAGTTAAAAAGCATAGATATGTATTAGAGGACCATATCGATTAGAAAAACTAATTTTGAGCATCCTATCCAAGGATGGGGACAATTTAGAGACTTATAAATTATGACCAATTATATTAAGAATTTTTAGGTAAATATAGATATCCCTAGAGATCTTGATACATGCACAGGTATATAAAGTGCTAGTTGGGAAGCAAACCAGTTACATATACAAATAATAAAGAGCACCACTTCCGTGGCGGGGGCAAATTATAGAATTTTGTATTATGACCAAATGTCAGAATAATTCTTAGGCCAGCTGGGGTGTACCTAGAGATCTCAGAAATAAAACGTGTTGTGAAAATCAGCCCATGACATTTAGCAAAATTATTCAGGAGCTCTCCATCTAGTGGAGAACACAATATTAAAATTTTGTATTATGGCCAAAAAATAACAATTCTTAGGCTATGAGGGTCATGATGATCTAAACACAACCTTATAGGTAAATCGAGTAATAATTGGAGACCATATGTCAGTTAGAAAAAAAATTACAAGTAGTATTTAGTAACGAGTGGAGGCAATTTCGAGCATCTTGTATTATGACCAATTAAAATAAAAATACTTAGGTTAACTGAGATCTCCTTAGAGCCATTAACACAACCATTGAGAACCATGTTAGTCAAAAAATAATCAGGAGCTCCTCATCCAGGGGTGTAGTCAATTTAAAGAATCTTGATTTCAACCAAAAATAATAAAAATTCTTAGGCCAACTGAAGTATTCTCAAATTGTTTAACATATTCTAAGGTCTATGGTGTATTAGTTGGGGATCGTGTTGTTTAGAAAAAATAAACAGGAGCCTCCCATAGGAGTACGGACAATTTATAGAATTTTGTATTATGAGCAAATATATTAAAAATTCTTAGGCCAATTGTGATATATCTAGAGATCATAACACAACCGCAGGTATAGGGTTCATTTCTTCGAGGTTCTTTTCCGTTAAAAAAATAGGCAGAAGTTTCTCATTTAGGAATTTTCCGCCAACTGAGATATCTCTACCCAAGTAACAATGAAATTTTAGTTTAGCTTTTATAGCAATATTCTGTCACTTTTTTGGTCACAGTGACCAGGTTCTATGACTAAATAGTTAATAGCAATTTAGCATAATTCATATGTCAGGAAATCATTTTTTTGACCAAAAATATAGCTAATTTTCGGATATGACTAAAAGGTATTTAGGCGGCCATTTTACTCACAAAAAATAGCAATACAGCCATTTGGCTTAATAGCAAATAAGTCAGAGTAGAAGGTAATAATGCTATATTGTTGCTAATTTGCATTGCATGCGGGCAAATTAGCAAGAAAATAAAAAAGCACAATAGTCACCACAGTGAAACGTTAGTATTAGCAGCAAAACAGTCATCTTAAAAGATGTTACGCTATATAATTGCTTTCGTGGCAGCTAAATAGCAAAAAATGACTATATAGCGTTCATCGAAATTAAATGGTTATTTTAGCTAATTAGCTGTTTTTTGACATGAATTGCAAGTTCTATTTTAACATTTTTAATATTAGGAAATATAAATACTGACAGTACGAGATGTAGAAGAGAAGAAAAGTTAATCGGCAAATTTCGTGATAAAATAGCAACTTTTATAGCATTTTTGTCATCAGAATAGCTAATTAACTATATAATGACTAGTTAGGATTCCCCAAGTAACAATTTTTGGTTTCAATACGGTTTCAATACTTGTTCGTAACTACAGTGTCAAAACTTCAAAAAGTTTCAAAAACAGGTGCAAATCTTTTACTGACACCTTACGAAGCCCAACTGGTAACCTTGTTTGATCGTGGTTTTATGAGAGCAGTGCACACAATTAATAAATTTAATTTAAAAAAAACTCAGAAAAATTAGGTATCGGTTTAAAAACCTCCTTAAATCGTTTAAAAAAACGTTTAGTTTTATAGAAACTTTCCTGGGCGGAATTTTGACGTTTTTTATGGAAATAAAGTTTCTCGAAGCGGTTGAAATGCTCTATATTTTTCAGTTTTTTGGAACTTTCAGGTTTTATAGAAACCATTCATAAGCCTATTTTATTAGGGTACAGAAAACTGGCATTTCAGTACCGGTGAATTATGTGGGTATTGAAATAAAACAATGTTGGTTTAATTGTATGATTTATAAAAAATTTAATAATATAAATAAAAGTAATAATACAAATTTCAGACTTCTCCTGAAAACAATATAGAAAACAATGGACAAATTTTACGATAATTTATTTTAATATTTTTTTCCGAAGTGCGAGATATTCGAAATCTGGTGGATTTCAAATATTTTTTTAAAAATGTTTTGCAGACGTGATCGGTGTATTCCCTAAATTTTATTTTAACGGCAGCCACGACCACTGCTCGTAATTCTCCATACGCCAAAAACGTTTTTGTTGCTGCTGTGCAGCGCATGAATGGAGCACCAGAACCTCATCCTTAACAAATTGCCGTAATATGTTTCTCGCACATCCATTAAAATTTGGGCCTCTGAAAGATGACATGGCTATCTATATATTACAAGAAAAACAAATTAGATTCAAAAAGTTAGATTTAAAGCGATTAAGATTTAAATGATAATCATATATTCCCCAAAATTACTTATCATTTCACTTTTAAACTTTGGGCTTGATTTTATTTTCATCTCGCATCTGTCCATTTCCTCCAGCGTATCTATTGGATGCACTTTAATACCACTAGGCTTTTCTTCAGAAATTGAAGGTCCACTTTTGGGCTGTATTGTACATTACTATTCGAATGGAAATCAAATTAACTCACAGAAGTTTTATATTTTTATTATTTCACTAATTATAATAGATACTTACTTTATCGCCAAAGATTATTAAAACAAATAAACAATATAAATAATTATTAACAATTATTAACCATATTAATTATTAAACAAATAAACAATATTTTATTTTATTTCCACCGAACAAGCTCAAATTTTAGAAAAAACTAATTTTTTTTAGGATTTTTATTCGAAATTAGCTTTTACCACCTCTCTTCGGAATAGTTCAGACTAGTTTTTTTATACCGATTTGAAACGTATTTAATACGTTTTAAACTCGATTTAGAAATTTCGATTTCAAATCGGTTTTTTTAAAACGTATTGGCTAGTTTTCAAAAAATCAAAAAGTACTACACGAGGTTCAATAAAACGGATAAGAAACGTTACAAAATAATTGTAATATTGGATTTTGAACACTGCAAAAATTTAGTTTCGTAACCATTTTAAAGAAACTGATTCGATATATTTTATTTTAATTATTTTAGAGTTTAAAAATCATTAAGGCAACGTTCCAAAAACGTTTTAAAATTACCAAAAGGTTTTTTTGAAACCTTGGTCTCATTTTGTTGCTTGGGCTATGTGGCCATTTTGCCATATTGTTTTTACTGCCTCTACTACAGCTACTATGCCATGCGTATATTTTGAAAAATTAATTGTACTCGTATAATGACAATTTTGTGGTGTGGATAGCCATTTAGTCAGAGAGAACAGCTATTTTGCTTTTCCGACGACTAATTTGCTAAACATGCTATTGGTAATCTTTTGTGGCAAAATAGCATTTCTTCATTGCATTTTTGTCCCCAGAATAAATAATTAGCTGTAGAATAAATATTTAGCAATCCACGTGAATATTATAACATATTGACATTATTGCTTCTGCTAAAGCTATTATGTCATGGCTGCCATCTTTTTCCGCTATTATGCCACGGCTGCCATTTTTCCCTATTTTTGCATTATTTATTTTCTTAATTTTCTTCGTTTTTCGCTGTCGTTCATAGAAAAGAAATACGTTTTCATTCAATCTTTCAATTTCGTATCGATTGTACATATTTAAAAATTATCCTTAATTTACTCCATATTTTCGAATTTGTTCAAAAAATATATTTTCTGTATACAATAAAAAAGACGTATTTCAGAGGGCGTTATGCTTTTTGGAGCTACTTTTAAAAACTAACTGATTAAACTTTCTTCCCAACTAATTTTAGGTCGACAGATGCGCGTATTTATTAAAAGATACTTTCATTATTATTTAATTACACATAATGCGTCTGTTATCATTAATATTTTCAACAGTTTTAAAAATGATGTAAAGTGTCAATACAAATATAAAATAACTACATATTTTATAAAAATATGCTTTTACAAAAGTTATTTTGTAATTTTTGGAAACAATTTACTTTATTTACAGCATATGGTCATTTTAGATTCTTAGCCATGTAAAATGCTTATAAATGCTTGTTTGACTAAATGGCTACTTGAACCGCTATTATATACCAAATAAATATTTTGCCTTTCAAATGACTAATTTGCCATAAATGTTATTTTGTTTTGAATATTTCAAATAAGCTTAAAACATATTCGGTTGTGTAAATGACTATTATACTTTATAGTAATTTTGATGAGCACACAGCATTATAGCCTAAAAATTTAGCATTTGGGAAAGCTAAAATCATTCCCCATACTTTGATCAGCATGACACGTTTTTGCCAGTCATTTTGACGTTTACTTGACTTTTTAGCATTTATAGCAATGCTAATTAACCGAAAAAAAACTGGTCAGCGTGACCAAATTTTGGACACAGCTTAACACAACTTCAGGGATATGGGGTGCAGGTATAGTGTAGGCAACCTCAGATATTTTGTAAGACTAGATACAGTTTCAAATATGAAAATAAAACAACTGTACGTAGTTGACAAAAGATCATTTTAACTAATTAAATTGCAACTTAACAAATAGAGAGAGAGAATTGAATTGGTATCTTTAGTTTGCAAACATAAATTTAAGACAATTTGCATGTTGTTATTGGCGATATAGTCCTACATAGAGAATCGTCTGGCCAAATCGATTTTCGTCATTACTTCAAAAAATCATCAGAACAAAGAGTGTCGAGTGTGGAATTAAGTGTCACCAATAATTGCGATGGCGTCTAAAATATGCAAAAAAAATTATAATCCTCCTTCCTAATCTGATTGCGGCGAGAAACTAACTTGGCGAAGACGCTATACCACATCTAGAGCCATATCGACAATACTACATGCTTCGACTTGATTTCTTTTTTTTTTCAAATTTCACAAGGCACTCGTTGCTTGATGATTTTTTAATTTATAAAAGAATGAAGTCGATTTGGCTAAGGACGCTCCATGTGTAGGGCTATATCGCCAAGCACAATATGCATATTGCCCTGAACTTTTTTTTTACAAATACCACACACGATCAGTTGAAAACACTAAACTCTACACGTACAGACTAAACGTTCATAGCTTTACTATAGACCAGATGTGCAGAAAATGACAGTTTCCATAGGAGCTTTCTCACTCTTGGCAAATATTATAAAAAATATATAATTTTCGAGAAAAACATCTGTAAACTAAAAGATTACAAATAACATTAGAAACAATGCTCTTTCAGATCAGATCCAAAATGTAAGCGGAAATCACTGCTTTTAACATAAACTGTTATAAGAAAAAAATCGGCGTCTCTACAGTTCAAACTAATAGATTAATCGGAATGAAACTCCATATTGAAGCTTATTTCATAAATTGTTAGATCAATGCGAAATATGGTAGATATCAGTGTACTGGAAGTAACATCTTCCGTAGAACTTTTTTAAATTTTTGCAGTGAATATTAAATTTTCAACAATTGTTGACCTTGTTGGTTTCTGAAATATAAGCAGGAATAATGATTTTTTTATTTAGACAAGCCAGTTTTTATCAAGAATCCACTAGATTTAGCAATTTGTTGTGGTGTGTTCGAGATTTTTGTTCATTTGTGCTAACAGAATGTTAGAAGTTGGTCTCACCATTCACACATCCATTTTTTTCTAACCTTCTAACTCTAACATGATCTCTAACTAATGCTTCATACACCTGAGGTTCTGTTTAGACCCCTTGGGATATCTCAGTTGGCATAAAAAATTCTTATGGTATTTGGTCACAATATACAATTCAAAAAATTTTCCCTGCCACTGGATGCCTCCTAATTATTATTTTTTAATTGATATGGTCCTCAACTGATAGCGTGACGTTTCCGATAAATTGACAAAAAACCTTACAAAAGCTTAAAAGTGTATATACATAAATTTCTCTCTCTCTCTAGCATTTACATCCCATGAAGGGATTTTGCCGCCCGCACTATGGTCCTCCATCCTTCTCGGTCCATCGCTCTCGTCCTCCAATTTCGACATCCTAATACGAGTAGGTCTTGTTCGACGTCGTCACGCCAGCGTAGTCGGGGTCTTCCTCTACTACTCCGGCTGGTTGTTGATAGAACACTTTGTAAATCATTCGTTGTTGGGGAGATCTTGCAACGTGACCAAGCCATCTAACTCGATTAGATTTGATGAAGCCGATAATATCGCTACCTCCGAGAAGTTGCTTTATTTCGTGGTTCATGCGAATCCGATATTCATTGTTCGCAACTTTAATAGGACCAAAAATTGAACGGATGACCTTCCTTTCGAAGGTAGATACTAATCTACAGTCGTTAGAGGTCATGGTCCAGCTCTCGCTTCCGAAAGTCAGCACAGGTCTTATCAGTGCTTTATAAAGTGCGAGCTTGCACGACTGCGATAGGTGTTTAGATCGCAATAATTTTGAGGTTGTCGCGGTTTATACTGTCATATGCCTGCCGGAAGTCTATATATAGTTGATGAATGGTTATGTTGTACTCCCAACATTTTTCCAAGATCATCCTCATGGTGAAACACTGGTCAGTGGTCGATCGGTTGGGACGAAAACCACACTGATAGTCGCCAATGATGTTTTCGGCGAAAGGGATGAGTCTAGCAAGTACAACATTAGCCAACACTTTGTAAGCAGTGTTCAATAGAGCTATGCCACGAAAGTTTTCACATTTAAGACGGTCGCCTTTTTTATGCAACGGACATATGAGTGCGGTCTTCCAATTCTCCGGCAACTCTTCTTGGTCCCAAATACAAACGACGAGATCGTATAAACTTGTTGCAAGAGTTGCGCCTCCGAGTTTGATTAATTCTGCGGGGATTCCATCGAGACCGGGTGCCTTGCCGTTTTTCAATCGACTAATAGCTGCGTCTACTTCCTCTGCTGTGGGATATTCGACGAAGACCTCATCACCTGGAGGAGCTATTGCTCTAATGGGGGTCACTTCTTCATTCCGGTTTAGCAGACTTTGAAAGTAGGTTTGCCATACTGAGAGAACATCAGCCACGTTTGTTCTCAATTCTCCATTCCCGTCTTTTATGGCTGTACTTCTTGGGTGTAAGTCTTTAGTGAGATTCCTGGCATTAGCAAAACAGTCCCTTGAATTTCCTACTTCCGCTTGGAAGCTGATGTTTTCGATGCATGACCTCAAATGATCGCGTTTCTTTTGTCGAAGGAATTTAATCGTGGCTTTCCTAGCGCGTAGATATTCTGCCTGAGTGCTTCTCTTGTTACGAGCCAACCATTTTACACGAAGCTTACGTTTATTTTCGACGACCAGGCGGCATTGATCATCGAACCAATCATTGCGGGATCTCGGCGGTCTTCTGCCGATAGTGTTTTGCGCCGCGGTGGTTATGGCTGACTGTATAGCGTGCCACTGCTCCTGGATATTAGGAGGAGCTCCTTCGTTGTCGCTGGGCCGCTCTTAATAGTTAGTGACAGCTGATTGGTAACTCTGCAGTGACGCTTGGTCTTTTAGAGCATCGACATTCCATCGAACGGTTTTTTGTGCTTGTCTATTGAAGGTTGATGACAGTTTGCACTTATATTTAAATATGACAAGCATGTGATCGCTGTCCATATCTGCACCTCTGTAAGATCTAACGTCAGATATGCTGGTGGAGTGTCTCTTGGACACCATGACGTGATCGATTTGGTTTTCCGTTCTTCCATCATTCGATCTCCACGTTACTTTGTGAATTCTCTTATGTGGAAAAAACGTACTTGATACAACTAAGTTGTACATTATTGCCAGGTCGGTGACGCGTTGGCCGTTGTTGTTACTAGTTAGGTGCAGGCTGTTAGGACCGATGTGCGTTGTATTTTCTGCACTTCTACCGATTTTTGCATTAAAGTCGTGGTGCGGTATGTTATTGATGACTTCCTCGAGCTCGACAAAGAATAAATCTTTGATGTCATCCGATTTATCTTCGGTGGGTGCATGCACATTAACGATCGTGATGTTAAATTTCTTAGTGCGAAGTCTGACCGTGCACATCCGCATGTTGATCGGGCGGAAATCGATGATATGGTGCTTCACGCGCCGATGGATGAGGAAGCCAACGCCAAATTCTCCTCCGTTCTGATGGCCGCTGTAGTGAAGAGTGTAACCATTGGTGGTGTCATGGATCCCACTCCCAGACCATCTAAGCTCTTGTAGTGCAAGTACGTCTAATGTGTAACTCTTTGCTTGGTTCGAAAGGTTCTGGAGATCTCCAGGTCTTAGGAGGCTGAGCACGTTCCATGTTCCCATTTTTAAAGCGTTGTCCGTGTACAATTTCCGAGGTCGAATTTGTAATGAATCCGATATGGTAATCCGAGGCCTTTGTTCAGGGTTCATAACTTAAATGGTTTTTATGAGGGAAGGTTGTTGGCCTGCCGCTCAACCCGCTTGCTACGTGTGTGGGTCACGTACTGGTGAAAATCTTAAGGCATCCAGTCCTACGTTGAACACATTTATATAGCGAGCCGCTTGATACAAGACAGACGCCCGCTTAAGCCGCTCTTAACCTGGAGAACAGACGCTGATTTGGTATTGGTTTTGAGGCGCCAATAACCCGCCTTGACATGTAGTGTCCATGACTATAAACAGGATTTAGTCTGTTCGTCTCCAATACACCGCCTGATTCATTTAGCGTTACCCAGAGAGCACCGCGAGGAGGTATGAATCTCGGACTTCGCCCCCCATATACATAAATATCCTGATTAAATGTAACCTTCATTAATCTTGTGTAGTGAGGATTAAATAATAGTTAATGCCAAGGCATCACAAGTCTTCGCTTAACGGTATATGTTATCATGTTACTTAGACCATTCTTAATATTTTCCAGGACCAAAAATATTTATGTGGAGGGGTAGTGAAATTTTTTTTTTAATTTTAAAATTTTGCTATAGTAAAAAGTGTAGTGGCTGTTGGATGGACAATGACAAAGCCTCATAGAGGTGTTTACGCTTAACGGTATACAAAAGCATGTTATTTAGACAATTTTTAATGTTTTTTAGTAATAGTAGTAGACATCTGTGCAATGCTTTGCTGTTGACCTTCAAACCGCCTCTACACATTTTACTATTGCAAAGTTTAAAAAAAAAAAGATTTATGATTGCCCCACTGCATAAATATGTTGGCTTCTACAAAACATTTTGAAAAAATATAGCTCATGGTTGTGGCTAAATTAACTTGCCATTGCAATCTGATTTTTTTAAACAGTTTATTTCGTTTTGATACATTTACATTTTTTAGTTTTTCGGAAACTTCACTATACTCTCCAACTAACACTTTATATAGCTTCTTAGGGTATGTTCTCTATATGGATGTATCAGTTGGCCTAAAAAAAATTTAATATTTTTGGTACTAGTACAAAATACGTATGTGAAGTTATCCCACGGTTATATCCCCGAAAATAAAAAAAATCTTCAGGCAACACTAATCAATAAAAACCTCACTTGCTCTTGTGTGAAGTTAGCCCAGCCCAGAATTTGTTAAAATTGATTCGAAATAAACAGTAATTGGTCAAGTTAGCCCAGCGAAGAATTTATTAAAAATCACGTTAAAAACAAAAATAAAATTCGTTACTTTTAAATTATGAGAATTTTAGCCACTTAAGCGTTATATCAATAGAACATGTATTTGTACAAAATAAAATTACATTTGACATGATAAAGGTACTTAGCACGTTAAAAGTATAAATTTGTCGGATTAAGCCTATGTGGTTCTGAGATCGTTACACTCCTGCCTTACTTTTAGAAGTTCCGTGGCAACTTTGTGAAATTGGGCAGGAACAAATTTATACTTTTAACGTGCGAAATTTAAATTTAATTTTTGTTCAAATACGAGTTATATGGATATATTTGGCCCAGGGCAAAATTTCAAAAAACTTTTTTTAAAGTAAGGCAGAAGTGTGACGATCTCAGAACCACATAGCCTTAATCCGACAAATTTATACTTTTTTTTTATTTATTTTTTCTTTTCATATCACCCAAAAAGTCAGAAGACTATAACGAGCAACTAACATTTATATTTATACAGATTAATTTTTTTTTTTAATTAGATTAAATTAAATACATAAAATTATCATACATTACGAAAATAGGTTTTTATATTCATCTTTGTATAACGTTTTTAAAGTTTAATGTTATTCTGTTCTAATCCTGGATATTAGTAGTTGTATGTAAGAAAGGTTAAATTTCGAAAACATTCGTAAGAAACATCCCTAAAGCTTCCATACTTCATTCGATATATAATATGGATATAACAAAACATTTTAATGGAGTAGTAAGAAACTAAAATACTATAGATTATATACACTTACATTCATGAAACATTCATTATTTAAATTATAACTAAGTATACAAACATCTTAATGTTGAATTTGTATTAACAATCTAATTTCAAAAATGATTCCTGGTTCTACAGATCATCTTAGAGAGTTCAACCATTTATCAAATAAGAATTCTTTTATTTTTCCCTTAAATGTTTTTATATTGATTTCTGTTTTAAAATGTTCAGGAAGTAGGTTAAATAATATGAGACCTTTATAAAAAAAGTTGCCCAGCGCTCGGGGGGTAGCAACTGTTTGTACGTAAAAGTTAGTTGGTGCTGACAAACATATTGGTGCAATTTATTAAATGTAATTGGATTTTGCGAATAAACATGAGTAGTTCGAAATTGCCGAGTGCATCAATAGGCAACACTTGTGAAGAATAGATTGTTCGAGTTGGCTGGAGAATAGGTAAACATTTTATAGTTTTGATTATTCGGTTTTGTAACACTTTGATATCTGTCATAGTTTTTAATAATGCTCCAGTCCATATTGCACTCATATATGTAAGCCGCGAATTTTTATATGCATGGTAAATCATCCAGGCTGTTTTAATATTAACCCATTAGTGCATAAAGTGTAATTTTTGGCGGAAACTGATATCCTATCTACCGCCTGCTTAAAATTGTTTAAATAACAAAACATCGATTCAATATTTCAAAACATTTATTATGTGTTAGACCATGTCCGTTATATCGGACGTTATGCATTATACTTCATGGTAGCTAATAAAGCAATCTTTAGGTTGAAGCTCAACTTGACATTTCTGGCAAATAAATTTTGCGTTTAACTGCAGTAAGCACATCTTCTTTCGGTGTCGTTGATCTCATACAATTGATTCTTTCCGTCGTATCTTGTGAGAGTTTGGTTGAGCTGGAACTTTGCGTCGTAAGATTTTGTCCCATATGACTTAAGCAGTGTTGTTGCCAAAATTCTAACATAAGCGCAGCCATGCATTGACAGCGGACGTATAAACAAATACACAAAAGTTGGCCACCACCATTATCTTTGGCGCATTCTCGTTCTGTAGGCTGCTATTGACCCGTCAATTTTATCAACACCTCCCATTCCTTTGTTGTGGCTGGCAATAAGTTGTGGTTGAATAATAGGAACCTTTGATTTTGCAACTCGGCACCATCAACTGGTGTATGTGGTTTTTTGTGCTTCACATTCATTTGAAGCTGCAATAACGACTTTGTTATCCTTCCATTGCACAGCCGTGACCTGCTCGCTTGATTTAAAAACTATAGTTCCTCGAGTTTGTCGATTCCAGTAATTTTTATCTGGAAGCGGACAACTATCAGTTCGGTTTTGTCTAACTGTTCCAGTTGTGCAGTATCCTTTATCTGCGAGATGTCGCAATAATTTAACACTCGAAAAATTATCAAAAAATATTTTGAACCCTTTTTGCGGTGGAACTTCTGCCATTTTTAATAATTGAAGCACGACTTCTCCTAATCCAAACTCTTTCGAAGATGATATTTCTGTTTTTCCAGTATGTATAAATCCCTAACATATATCCGTTAGAGGTACAAATCGCCGAATTTTTGTAGCCAAATCGTATAGACTTGCCTTTTATATATTGCTTCGCATAATGTTTACCATAATAAGGTATCATGCTTTCATATATTGAAAGTTTTTCATCGAAAAACATAAGGAAAAACAAATTAAAAAATTGATTGGGTTCGACAAATTTACCAGTTCATCGGGAGGTTTCACTTCTTCACAGTTGGCAACTAAATTCAAAGACAATTCAGCATCCAACAATTTCGTTTTTTCATAAGTTTTAGGTCGTTTTGATGAGTATGACGACAGTGGTAAATCATCTTCATCCTCCCAGTCAGACTCATGAATTCTCAATTCACAAACTGTATTCAATAGACCGTGTCCAATATGGTTGATATCCCCTTCGTGCTCATCATCTGAACGGTCACTATCTTCAACGGTTTCTATATTTTGCTCCTCTTTGGGTATCAAGTAGATTGAAGCATTTCCCTCGGTATTATTGTCTTAAAAAATATCAGGAAGCTCGTGTAACGGCAGTTTACTAAAATGTAAAATTTTCTTTCAGTAATATGTTTTGAGGCATAATGTCCATTATAAAAGACAACAAACAAATTCACAATCGTGCTCAAAATCCAAGTTATATATTTTGTATATATTTGTCCCAAATTTATTATTGATATTTTAACAATCACATTAACTGAAATTGTTTATTTACCTTAATTCGCCAGAGTAAAAGCTTTTTAGATCCATTGCACAAACAAAATTGAATTTTTTAATAAAAAATACCGCTACCGAATGATGAGAAATGGGAAATGTGGTTAATTAACAATATGAAGTCAGGTGCAATATTAATATTCGGCAAGGGAGTACACAGGAGAAAATTAAAAATCAGATGTCCGATTAAACAGACGTTATGCACTATTGGGTTAATATGTTTCCCAATTTTTTTCAATGCAAATGCATACGGCCAAATTGATTTTTTTAGGGTTGATACATGATTTCGCCAGCTGATTTGATCATCGATTATCAAGCCAAGGTAAATGTTGGAATGAACTTGATTATATTTATCATGGCCAAAACAAAATAATTAGGTAATAAATTTGGAAAAGATTTATTTATAAATCATATAGTTGGTTTTAGATTTGTTTAGCGACATATGGTTAGCAGAAAGCCACTTTTGTATTTTAACGAGATCATTTGACATATTTTCAATGAGTACAATCGGATCCTTCGCCTTATATACTATAACAGCATCATCTGCGTACATTATAAGCTTACCATTAATTTCTACATTAAAAATATCGTTTATAAAAAAGTTGAAGGCCAAAGGTCCAAAGACGGAGTCTTGAGGTACACCAGCGATGATTTCTAGCGGTTAGCTTTCAACTCCATTTGCTACAGTATACTGTACTCGAATTTTAAAGTAGATAGCTAAGAGTGACGCAGTGTTGTCTGTCGGATTTAGTTTCTGAAATTTTTGTAAAAGAATTTCTTGTGATACCATATCAAATGCTTTTCTAAGATCAATTGAAAACATTGAAACATATTGTTTGGTTTTTAAAGACAATAAGATTTCATTGATAACTGTGACTGCAGCAGATGCCGTGTTCGATTTATCAACAAAACTAAATTGATATGTATTTATTATTTTATGTATGTCGAAGTAAAGTTTAATTCTATGTACAATAATTTTTTCGAAGATTTTAGAAAACACATTAAGCACTGAAATTGTTCGATAGTTTGCTGATTGTGTTTTATCACCCGATTTATAAATAGGATATACTTTCGCAATTTTAAGGCAATCGGGGAAAATCCCATTACTGATGGGATCATTTATTAATCTAACAATTTTTGGTATAGACATTTGACAGACCTTTTCCAAGAATTTTGACGAAATTTTATCATATCCAGATGCCACCTGTTTGTTTAAGTTTTTTATTATTTTATAAACCTCCGAATAGCCTGTTTAGCAATATCAAGTGCAGGTAAATTCTCGTATCTTAAATAAGTACTGAAATGTGGAGGTATAACATTAATTAACGAATCTTGATTGATAACAGATACATTAACAAAATGAAAATTTAATAAGTTTGCAATTTCAGTCGAGTCGCTTTTATTTTCCGTTTCGAATTCTTTGTTATAAAGCAAGCTTTTCAGGAACATCCTATCTCTCTCTCTCTCTAGCTTCACATCCCATGAAGGGATTTTGCCGCCCGCACTATGGTCCTCCAGCCGTCTCGGTCCATCGCTCTCGACCTCCAGTTTCGACATCCTAGTGCCTGTAGATCTTGTTCGACGTCGTCACGCCAGCGCAGTCGGGGTCTTCCTCTACGACGCACACCGGCTGGTTGTTGATGGAACACTTTATTGGTCATCCGTTGTTGTGGGGACCTTGCAACGTGGCCGAGCCATCTTACTCGATTGGATTTGATGAATCCGATAATATCGCAACCTCCAAGAATTTGCTTTATCTCGTGGTTCATGCGAATCCGATATTCATTGTTCGCGACTTTAATTGGACCAAAGATGGAGCGAATGACCTTCCTTTCGAAGGTAGATAATAATCTACAATCATTAGTGGTCATGTTCCAGCTCTCGCTTCCGAAAGCCAGCACAGGTCTTATCAGTGCTTTATAAAGTGCGAGCTTGCACGACTGCGATAGATGTCTAGATCGCAATAATTTTGATTGGGCGTAGAAAACTCGATGTGCGGCAGCGATTCGGGCTTTTATATCTGCCTGCATGTCATTTGATGATGTTATAACTGACCCGAGGTATTTGAAGTTTTCAACGCGATCAAAGTTATGGTCGCCAATTCCGAGATTTGCCATGGAGATGTTCCTGGGTGTTGATACAAATTTGGTTTTGTTACTGTTCACCTTCAAACCAAGTCTTCTTGCGCAGCGATCGAGTGGCACGAAACTGTCTTTGATATCGCTAGGTCTTCGGCCAAGAAGCACGATATCATCTGCATATCCAAGAATTTGGCCTGATTTATTAAATATACAGCGCGAAGTTTCGATGTTGCTTTTCCTCACTACGTACTCAAGCGCCATATTGAACAGCACAGGCGCGAGTGCATCTCCCTGTCGAACACCAGATGTTATTTCAAAGGAGTCTGACACAGTTCCTTCGATTACAATTCTACATATAGACCCAGACGTTGTTAATTTGCACAGAGAAACGAGTTTCTCTGGAATTCCTAGGCATATGAGCGCGGCCCAAAGGTTATCGCGGTTTATACTGTCATATGCCTGACGGAAGTCTATATATAGCTGATGTATGGTTATGTTGTACTCCCAACATTTTTCCAAGATCATCCTCATGGTGAAACATTGGTCAGTGGTCGATCGGTTGGGACGAAAACCACACTGATAGTCGCCAATGATGTTTTCGGCGAGAGGGATGAGTCTGGCAAGTACAACATTAGCCAACACTTTGTAAGCAGTGTTCAATAGAGCTATACCACGATAGTTTTCACATTTAAGACGGTCGCCTTTTTTATGCAACGGACATATGAGCGCGGTCTTCCAATTCTCCGGCAACTCTTCTTGGTCCCAAATACATACGATGAGATCGTATAGACTTGTTGCAAGAGTAGCGCCTCCGAGTTTTATTAATTCTGCGGGGATTCCATCGAGACCGGGTGCCTTGCCGTTTTTCAATCGACTAATAGCTGCGTCTACTTCCTCAACTGTGGGATATTCGACGAAGACCTCATCACCTGGAGGAGCTATTGCTCTAATGGGGGTCACGTCGTCATTCCGATTTAGTAGATTTTGAAAGAAGGTTTGCCATACTGAGAGAACATCAGCCACGTTTGTTCTCAATTCTCCATTCCCGTCTTTGATGGCTGTACTTCTTGGGTGGAAGTCTTTAGTGAGATTCCTGGCGTTGGCAAAACAGTCCCTTGAGTTTCCTACTTCCGCTTGGAAGCTGATGTTTTCGATGCATAATCTCATATGTTCGCGCTTCTTTTGTCGAAGGAATTTAATCGTGGCTTTCCTAGCACGGAGATATTCTGCTAGAGTGCTTCTGGTATTGCGAGCCAACCATTTTTCACGAAGCGTTCGTTTATTTTCGACGACCCTTCGGCATTGATCATCGAACCAATCGTTGCGGGGCCTTGGGGGTCTTCTTCCGATGGTGTTTTGCGCCGCGGTTGTTATGGCTGACTGTATAGCGTGCCACTGCTCCTGGATGTTCGGAGGAGCTTCTTCATTGTTATGGGGCCGGTCTTAATAATTAGTGACAGCTGATTGGTAACTCTGCAGTGACGCTTGGTCTTTTAGAGCATCGATATTCCATCGAACGGTATTTTGTGCTTGTCTGTTAAACGTAGATGACAGTTTGCACTTATACTTAAATATGACAAGCATGTGATCGCTGTCCATGTCTGCACCTCTGTAGGATCTAACGTCAGATATGCTGGTGGAGTGTCTCTTGGACACCATGACGTGATCGATTTGGTTTTCAGTTCTTCCATCATTCGATCTCCACGTTACTTTGTGGATTCTCTTATGTGGGAAAAACGTACTTGATACAACTAAGTTGTACGTTATTGCCAGGTCGGTGACGCGTTGGCCGTTGTTGTTACTAGTTAGATGCAGGCTGTTAGGACCGATGTGCGATGTATTTTCTGCACTCCTACCGATTTTTGCATTAAAGTCGCCCACGATGATTTTAATGTCGTGGTGCGGTATGTTGTTGATGACTTCCTCGAGCTCAACAAAGAAGAGATCTTTGATGTCATCTGATTTATCTTCGGTGGGTGCATGCACATTAACGATCGTGATGTTAAATTTCTTAGTGCGAAGTCTGACCGTGCATATCCGCATGTTGATAGGGCGGAAATCGATGATATGGTGCTTCACGCGCCGATGGATGAGGAAGCCAACTCCAAATTCTTCTCCGAAGAGTGTAACCATTGGTGGTGTCCACTACACCGCTTGATTCATTTAGCGTTACCCAGGGAGCACCGGCGAGGAGGTATGAATCTCGGACTTCGCCCCCCAATTGCAGGTAAATTCTCAGATCTTAAATAAGTACTGAAATGTGGAGGTATAACATTAATTAACGAATCTTGATTGATAATAGATACATTAACAAAATGAAAATTTAATAAGTTTGCAATTTCAGTCGAATCGGAAACAAGCTGACCATTTGCGTCTACTATCGCTGTCACGCTTTTATTTTCCGTTTCGAATTCTTCGTTATAAAGCAAGCTTTTCAGGAACATCCAAGTTTTCTTAATATTGTTTATAGATGATTGCATTCTTTTTTCATTAAATTGTCTTTTAAGCTCTCGTTTAGAATAAACAGCTTTATTCCTAAAATATTTAAACCTAGATACATAATAAGCGCATTATCCGGGTATTTAAGTTTTAATTTATAGAAAAGGTCTCTTTTTTGAAGGATTGCTTGGAATTCATTTGTTAGCCAATTATTCTTCTGAGTATTCTGTTTTATGATCCTAGTATTATTAGAAATAAGATACGAATAATGATAAATGATATCGTTAAATAAATTGTAGTATAAGTCTGATGATATAAGTTCATTTATGATTTGCTCATAGTTAAGAATTGTAAAACAAGATTGCCTAGTTTTTGGGAATTTACTTGTATCAGATTTATCAATCAATAGAATACGATGATTGAAATCAGGTGAATCGAATAAACTAGTAATAAACTTATATTTGATTAGATCGGTAGAAGCATGATCAATAATAGACGATGTTGAGGACAAACGTGTATAGAAATCAGTATTTAAATTATTAAGATGGGTAAAACCCCCAATGATGAATTTTAACGTGCGAAATTTAAATTTAATTTTTGTTCAAATACAACTTGTATGGATATATCTGGCCCAGGGCCATATTTCACAAAGTTGCCAAGGAACGATTTTTTTCTAACTTTTCTAAAAGTAAGGCAGGAGTGTGACGATCTCAGAACCACATAGCCTTAATCCGAAAAATTAATACTTTTACGAGGCTATATCAAAGAGTCTTGAAATATCATATGAAAAAAAAGAGTGAGTGAGACAACAATATATTTTTCAAAACCATTTTTTGTCGCGAGTAAACTTCTAGAACAACATTTCGATGTAAATTTTACAGTTCGTTTGTTTTTGTTAATTTAGTAACACGTGTTTTGAATTTTTCTTAAAATGAATGAAATTAAATATCGCGCCGTTATTAAATTTTTCTGTAAAGATGGACGAAATACAATTTATATATTCAACTATATGTCAAAAGTTTACGGCGAATCTGCACCATCATATGCCACAGTAACAACGTGGGTACAATTATTCTATAAGTAGTAGCAGATGCTATTAGCCATGAAAACGTAATTTTGGCCGAATCTATTGTATTGGAGGATCGGCGTATTTCTGTTCCGCAGTTAGCGTAGAGACTTGCTCTTTCATACGGTACCACATATACTATATTACATGACCACCTTCACATGTCGAAAGTAAGTGCGCAATGGGTTCCCCGTTTGTTGAATGCAGAACAAAAAAAATGTGTATTCAAACTTCAAATGCGATTTTAGATACAAAGAAGATCTAGAAAATTTCTTGGATAACATAATAACAGGCGATAAAACATGGCTTCATCACTCGGATCCAGAATCCAAACAAAAATCGATGCAATGGATTAAACGTAGTGAACCACCACCAAAGAAATTCAAAACTCAACCGTCTGCTGGTAAGGTTTTGGCAACAATTTGTTGGGATGCTGATGGAATTTTGATAATCTATTATATGCCGCCGAAAACCACAACCACAGGCATATATTACCCAGAGGTTTTGCCGAAATTGAAAAAAGCGATCCGGGAAAAACGGCCAAGGAAAGTTAGGAAGAAAAATCTTACTTCTTCACGACAATGCACCAGTGCACAAGGCTTATATTGGTCAAGCTGCATTAAAGGACTGCGGCTTCGTGGAAATTCCGCATCCATCGTACAGTCCAGACTTGGTACCCAGGGACTACTCTCTGTTTCCCAATTTGAAAAAAACACTAAGGGGCCGGAAATTTTCCAGTGACTATGAAGTACAGTCTGTTGTAAATGAATATTTTATGGAGCAAAAGAAATCTTTTTTTAGATGGTTTAGGCAAGTTAATTGATCGATGTGACAAATGTATAAACCTCGAAGGAGATTATGTCGAAAAATAAAAATATTGCTGTCTCACTCACTCTTTTTTTTCATATGATATTGCAAGACTTTTTGATTGGCCCTCGTAACATGCTAAGTACCTTTCTCATGTCTAATATAATTTTATTTCGTTCAAATACACATTCTATTGATATAACGCTTAAGTGGCTAAAATTCTCATAATTTAAAAGTAACGAATTTTATTTTTGTTTTTAACGTGATTTTTAATAAATTCTGGGCTGGGCTAACTTCACACAAGAGCAAATGAGGTTTTTATTGATTAGTGTTGCCTGATGAATTTGTTTATTTTCTGGGATATAATCGTGGGATAACTTCACATACATGTACAAAATTATATTAATGTCTATTCATTCCTGAATAAAGAGCATCTGAATATTAACTCATGCACCTCAGGTTGCGTTAAGATCTAAAGAGATATCTGATTAAGCCTAAGAATTTTTATTATATTTGGTTATCCTTTATTTGGAAAACTACAACCTTCGTATTTCGTATAATCATTCCATAATTTTTGACTAATTTTTACACTACGCTTGATAATTAGTAGTACAGTGTGTATGTTTTTTAGAAGTGTAATTATGTTTTTAAGTCAAATTAAAGATTGCTGTAACTGTAACTAGGTAGTGCCAATAAAACGGTTTTATAAATATTATTCAGCTAATTTTAATAGAACTTAATGTAATTAATGAAACTTAGCAAAGTTTCGATTAATGCTGTTTATTGAGTTTGCGGAATATTCTGATTTTCTGTTCTATTTGATTGTACGAATCCATCGAAGCATCCGAAATTCGTAACTCTTTACATGGTGAATGCACTAAAGGGTTAATGTTTTTATTTGGTAATCCCATATTTTATTCGTCATTTCATTTATAAATTTATAAAATCTGTTGTAATTTGTTGAATCTTGCTAAATACACATTTCTTACAAATGAATATTGTATTGATTGTCACACATTTCAAACAGAATAAGAAATGTCAAAAGTTCAAACCTAAAAAACTTACTACAATTCATACAAAATAAAAATTAAAATAAGTTAAAAATTTCAAATAAATAAATATGTATTTAAAATATAAATAACAAAATTTATAAATGAAACAAGATGGTTATGTATTCGAGTTCGTATATCGTACATTTCTATATAGTATACGTAAAGATAGCAGAGAGACATAGAGACGAAGATAATATTAAATTTGATTTAAAACATATAATTTACTGTCTTATCTTAGCGGGTGTTGTGTCATAAAGTTTATAAGATTTTGCATTTACAAATAATTTATATATCTTGTAAGATAATCGGAAATATTTGTGCAGTTTTTAACCATTTTCTGTATAATATACATATATAGGGATGTACGGTGTGGTATACATAGGAAGCCGACACATTTTAAAAAATCAATAAAATTCCGAATAACTTATCACTCGAAATAAATTAAAAATAACAAACCGTTATATTTCTTAAGGCCAGCTTGAAAACTTTATACGGAAGAAGAATCGCTAGACTTTATTGTAAATAATAATATTTCATATAACTAATTTCTGTCAAGAGGTCACCACGAAAGCTACATACTTGAATGTAACAACAAACACTAAAATTAATTCATTCTAACATTTTGTTTGTGTTCTGTTTGAAAGAAAACTATACAAATCGTCGTTTATGTTGAATCATAAATTAATAATCATAACTTATGTCTTGTTTGTATTATATTTGTATATATTCTTGAACATATTTACTCGTGATGATCATCTGAACCTATATCGGTTGAACATTAAACTTCAAAATGTTATTAATTTTTGTAAGAATGCTAAAATGATTTGCTACTTTTAGGGGAGCGCGTTTATAGCAACCGCAAAGTTCAATTGCTTATTTTAAAATATCTATCTATGCATCTGATAACTTTCATAAAATAATTTTAATTTATAAAGAAATAATAATAAACATAAGTTATGCACATTATCGTGAAGATTATTATTATGGTGCCGATGTTATACAATAATAAAAATAATAATTACTAAGATGACGATTTCACTCTTTCTTCAAATTCAGAAAAACAAAAAAATTCAAATTATTAAGATTAATTCTCATTTTACGTTTTGTTTTTAAGAAACAACCAAAAACCGCACAAGATTAAGTATAAAATAAAATAAAAAATGTTTAATAATACAAGTCAACAACAACAAACACATATTTCTTCTAATTAATAATTAACATAAACAAAAAAAAATTATAAATTGAAAGTGAAAAGCTTTTAACAGCGCAGTGTGGATGAAAAATAATGACAAAATATAAGTTTACTAATTTGTTTTGAGGGAAATTTTTCAGTTACCTCATGTACCAAACCAAAAAAATTTGAAACACCTGATGATGTGCGATTTAGTACCCGTACCATGTATTAGAAAATGGAAAATGAACAAAAAATACAATTAGGTAATATAAATTATTAATCAGATTATAACATTAAGTGCTTGCTCCGCTGGGGTGTCCATACCCAAAGTCAAAAATGGGTGAATATAAAAATTATTTAGGTAAACTTGGTATACAATTTTTATAAATGAGTTTCCTATAAATACGGTTCATTACCAATTTTTGAATGGATATTTTTCAGAAGAAAATAGAAACAATAAAAAATGAAAACTGTCAATGTGAAGTTTTAATATATAGGTACCAAGCTTTTGAACAAACATTTATATTAGTATTCATTATAAAATTTTGGTTAGACAAAATTTTGACAGAAAATGTGACATAAATTATATCAAAAATGCTCATAAATACTATAAAATGAAATTAAGTTCAAAATAGAGATCATACTTCAAACTTCAGATAGATAGCCATGATTCAAGAGCACCAATATCGAAGGTCAAGATATTATCAGTTTCTATCTGGAAAGGACATATTAAACAATAAGAGTTCTGATCTGAATGGCACAATCAAGCGCTGGACCATATTTCCGAACAGGGCATTAACATGCAAACATGAGAAGAAAACAAGTCCAATTATTCACCTCTACCACAATCTTCGACAAGTTTGGAACTTGAGATAAGTGCATAGATTGTCGCTTGGTTTTAGTTTTAGTGCGGCTTTACAATAGTTAAGAAAACAGTAAATGTATAGGCTAATATTTTTTGTAACGAAAAAAAAATTGAAAAGTTTATTAATCAGACCATGTAGAAGGTCTGATTCGTAGTTTTCCTTCTTAATTGCAGCATTGCAGGTCAACAATGTAGATGCACAGTTCTCGCCTGTGGGTGGGATGACCGGTTGGTTGGGCCAGTTATCTGTATGGCATAGCCATTCTGGTCCTTTCCACCAAAAGTCGTTTGTTGAAATATCATGGTAAGCTTTACCGTGAGTTGCATAATCCGCGGGATTATGCTTCGAAGGGACATGTCTCCAGTTGCTTCTGTTATAGTGCTGTATAATATCGGACGTTCGATTAGCTACGAGCGTCGTCCATCGCCGTGGCTGGCTCAATAACCAATCCAGGACAATCCTGGAACCCATCCAAAGTGTGACGGAAGATACTTCTACGTTCAGCATGCCCACTATCTGCTTCGTGATACGGCTTACCAAGACGGCCTCATTAACTCCAATCTCAATAAAATAATTTGTTTTAATAGTGTCACTTTTGATTTTACGCAAATCAAGTGACATTCCCACCCTTCGACGGTTTGAGTTCTTGCATAAAGGACAGCTGCATAAGCCCACTGGTTGGCGTCACAAAATCCAGGAAAACTATGGTTTCGTATTTTAATCCATTATGATTTTGTATCGATCGGCAATTCGTCATCCCACACTAACGTCTGTAACCAGAGCGTCTGGAACAATATCTTGAACCTAAACGTTATAGGGTATAGCAGGCCTAATTGGGTCAAAAATCAAGCTTGCCTCGAATAACAAAGTTCGTTTGGTGTGAATTTTAAATGGATTAATGTAGGCCTCGAAATTGAATGTATCTGTCTGTGTAGACTCCCAAGCTATCCCGAATAATTCAATAGACTCTTCGTGGTTCGATAGCTTCTTTATATTGTCGGCCTCATACTTTTTACGCTATTTGCCGTAGGCACTTGGCGAAACACACTAATACTTAATAAAGACATTTTTATTAATCACTTGTTTTTTGCTTCGCAGAATTATTTTGAATGATTTTCAAAAGTTTGAAAAATCACTCGATCGATTTCGACTTGTTAGGTCATCATCAGGAGTATCTACTGATTTGTATTAGTAAAAATTTTTGTTATATAGTAGAAAAAAGCAAAATATAAATAAAAGAAGGAGGGACAGAAAATAAGCAATAAAAATTAATCTACGGATCGCGCAGGTAGGCGATGAGTCATAGGTTGAGTAACAAAATTCCAGGTGTATTATTGCGTACGTGAGAATAGAAAAGGGCGGCATCTGTAATTGGTGAAAACCGGATTTCTCTCTGTTCGTTAAGGATATTTTGGTTAAGAAATATTGATTTTCTAATTTCGTAAGATTCTAAGGTATCTAAACGTCTGCCTTTGGGTTGTATATGTAATATGTCTAAATTGTTCAAGCTAGCTGTATGATTTTCTGAAGTTAAATGGTTATGGAAAGTTGATTGATTGCAACCAGATAAATGTTCTTTAGCTCTAACTCCAAAATTGTGCCCAGTCTGACCAATATAGGAGAAACTAAAATCATTGCAATTGATCCTATAGACACCAGATTTGGAAAGGCGATCAACTCTAGGTTTATTGTTAAAAAACATTTTCTTTATTGTATTATTATTATAAAAAGCAAAACTAATATTGGTATTATTAGACACGATGTTGCTTATCCGTTGGCTCGTTTTTCCTATATACTCTAAGCGACGCCAATTTTCCCGCGTTGGAATATCCTATTATTTGGTGCTTTGTGTCTTCCTTTGCGCATCTGGCGATACATTTTCTCTATGTTGTCGACAAGTACAAAGCGATGCTGCCAAAAACGTTCAAAAAAATTCGATTGCACAGAAGGGCCAATCATTAATTTTTCATTTAAGGGAGCGTTACCATGACATTTTGCAGAGGCGTCGAATACCACGCGCAGCTTAGTATTTGTTGATTTATATTGATTTATATTGTATATCGTCATGTGACCTAATTCCTCGTATTCTTTCGAGAAATTGATGTATAATGTATGGAATTCAGCATCCACCCGAAATTTCCTCTCCATTACTAATAGCCTGGATTGTGCCATGTGATAAGTTTGGCTTATTACCTTCGAAATTTTATTAAAAGGTTGCTTGGTAATGAAGCATCTTTATTTGTCATGGACGTTGTAGATCGAAACCATTGCTCACACATTTCTTCTTCTTGATAGTATCTTGGTTTAATTGAAGCCACCTCCTCAATTTTCCAAAATTTAAGGAGCGTTTCGTCGATATTCAATACCGTAGTGAGCGATTTGATAGATTATGTTGCACTTTGACTGCGATGTATTCCTGCACCGATTACTCAACCCAGTTTCGTATTCTGCGCTACGAGTTTGCTGGCTCCGATTTCCTTTCCACCATCTTCCCAAATTTCAAAAATGACATCTGCGTCCAGTAAAATATCGATTGTTGCTGGTTTAAAAAAATGTAGATCTGCTAATTTGATCCCCATCAATGTGTTCAGCTGGCTGATGTTAACTGGATTAGCTGAAAGTGACGATGTTATTTTGCAAATGATAAACATTATTATCAATGCAATTGGTTTATAGCATAAACGTGATGCTAAAGTGATTTCGGTCATTCCATGTGATGTGCCCGCGGCCGTTTGTCCAATCCCGGAAATGAACCACCTTCCATTGATACGTGGTAAGCCCAGTTTTTGAACAAAAGCTTCAGTTACAAATGAAGCATGAGGGGCTGTGTCTAATAGCGCCCTGCAAGGTCTGCGTGTATCGTTGCTGTTGATTACGATTATTATAGCAATAGGTAGAATAACTACCGCATCTGTTTTAGGTTTATAATTGTACAGAGTACAGCACAACATTGATTCCGTCTCATTGGGTATAAAGGTTGACAGAATGCTGCTACGCTGGCCACCGATAATGGAATCATATCAACGTACAATAAGGAATGATATTTGCGTGAACATCGTCGGCACTTGTTTCTGGCTCTGCAATCATATACGGTATGGTTTGAATTGAAGCAGTTAAAGCATCGTTTATGCTTCCCCAACAAGCTTCTACGTTCCTCTACAAAGATTTCCTTGAATTTATTGCAATCGATTAGTTTGTGGTCGCTAATGTTGCATGCGATGCACGTCGAACTCGTCACAGTTGCGAATGCTTTTTTTTTGCTGAGGCGGTGCTGCTTGTTTCACTGCTCGTATTTGATCGCATTTCACGGTCTCAAGCGCTTCAATTCGTTTGCCGA